>JAPMOQ010001652.1:1214-68977 GCA_026543055.1 Argiope trifasciata
ATGCTACAAACCAAGCTAATTACCGATCTAATCGTACTGCACAAGAACGTGACGACGGAAATGAACGTGAAAGAATTCGGATATCACAAAAGCGTGAAGCGCGAGCGCGACATTCAACTAATAATCGAGAAAGTTTGAATCGAGCTGCTTTCAGTTACGATGTGTCAATTGACTACAGTAACTACCAATGTGTTGTTATTGGTTCTATGAACTCGGTTTGCTCACACTGTAAGGCATTAAAATACAAAAACGAAGCCAATGGATTGTGTTGCGCAAATGGTAAAGTGAAATTGATACCATTGGATCCACCACCAGAACCATTGTACTCATTGGTTTCAGGAATAGGAACAGATTCTATACACTTTTTGACACATATCCAACAATATAACAATTGCTTTCAAATGACTTCATTTGGGGCAACAAATGTAGTTCGGGAAAATTTTATGCCAACTTTCAAAGTATGTATTATAGCAGTTACTCATAATTATTTTAGCGAACAAAATTTTCTGTCACGAAAGTTAAGATGTGTCACTAATCTTCAATTTCTTAATCACTTATATATCACTTTGTCATTATATTATATGGTGATTCAGTTTCAGTGACACTTTTATTATATTTTATATTTGATAGATATTAGTTAAAACTAAATATATACTTTTTAAGATCAAATATTATTTAAGTTTGATCACTGACAATCCATTAATTTATACCACACCATAATATTTTTTTTTTATTTACAGATACAAGGGCAAATATATCACAGAGCAGGTTCGCTGTTACCAGTGTCAGATAGCGACAACAAATTCCTGCAAATTTATTTTATGGGCAATTCACCACAAGAAATTGATCTGCGTTGTGCACATAACAATTTAGTAAAGAGGTCTATTGTAGAACAATTACAAACTTTATTTCATCAACACAATCAATTGATTATATTGTTTAAAACTGCCCTGGATCTGATGCCATCCGATAATCACAAAATTGTAATCAGAGCTGATAAAACACCTGCAGGTCAACATACAAGACGTTTTAATGCACCAACTATTGATGAAGTTGCTATCGTTGTAGTTGGAGAAAACTTAGAATCCCGTGATATTGTTTTACATCGTCGGAATGATCAATTACAACGTATAAAGGAAACACACCGCTCATATGATGCACTGCAATATCCCATTATATTTTGGCAAGGTGAAGATGGCTACGATTTCTCAATAAAAATGATAAATCCCATTACAGGTAACTAAAATATTAATTTAGCTATGGCGATAATATCTCAGTCATTATATTATGTATTTTAATTTTATATTTGAATGTTATTAAAACAAAATCTATTTACAGGTTCTGAAACCAACAAAAAAGTCAGTTCAATGAACTATTATTCATACCGCCTAATGATTCGGGAAAATGAAGATAATCACATATTGAAATGTCGGCGATTATATCACAAATATGTTGTTGACATGTATGTTAAAATTGAAACGGAGAGATTAACATTCATCAGGTTGAATCAAACCAAACTCCGATCTGAAGAGTATATTCACCTTCGAGATGCGATTAATACTGATGAAAATGCACAGAATGTCGGTCGGATGACTATTCTTCCAGCAACATACATCGGAAGCCCTCGGCATATGCACGAATATGCTCAAGATGCCATGTCGTATGTTCGTCATTATGGTACAGCAGATTTGTTCATCACATTTACATGCAATCCGCAATGGATAGAAATCAAGCAGGAGTTATTCCCTGGGCAATCACCCATTGATCGTCATGATATTACAGCCAGAGTCTTTAGACAAAAGTTGAAATCTTTAATGGATTTCATCGTAAAACATAATGTGTTTGGTGAGACACGCTGCTGGATGTATTCTGTGGAGGGGCAGAAACGAGGATTGCCACATGCACACATTTTGATTTGGTTGGTTGAAAAGATAAGGCCAAATGAAGTTGATGCAGTGATATCAGCTGAAATCCCTAATGTACAAGTAGATCCTGGATTGCATGAGGTAGTTATCAAAAACATGATACATGGTCCATGTGGAAATCTTAATCAAAATTCACCGTGTATGATGGATGGTAAATGTTCAAAACGATATCCACGGACATTAATATCGGAAACAATTACTGGTAATGACGGTTATCCATTGTATCGTCGCAGATCGACAGCAGACAATGGAAAATCAACAATTGTCAAATTAAATCAACAAGATATTGAAATAGATAATCGTTGGATTGTTCCATATTCACCCATTTTATCAAAGACATTCAAAGCACACATCAACGTTGAATCTTGCCATTCAGTGAAATCTATTAAATACATTTGCAAATATGTAACCAAAGGGAGTGATATGGCTGTGATTGGAATTGGTGCAGAGAATTCCAATGATGAAGTTACCCAATACCAAATGGGCCGCTATGTCAGTAGTAATGAAGCAGTTTGGCGAATATTTTCTTTTCCTATTCATGAGAGACACCCTTCTGTTGTTCACTTAGCTGTGCATTTAGAAAATGGACAAAGAGTGTATTTTACAGCACAGAACGCAGTACAAAGAGCTGCTCAGCCACCATCTACTACATTAACCAGTTTTTTTGAGACATGCCAAAACGATGATTTCGCAAAAAGATTGCTATATTCTGAAATGCCAAAATATTATACCTGGAATCAATCCTCAAGGAGATTTATACGACGGAAACAAGGAAAACCAGTTCCAGGATATACAGATGTATATTCCACCGATGCGATTGGTCGAATTTATTCAGTACATCCAAGCAATGATGAATGTTTTTATTTACGACTGCTATTAGTCAATGTACGTGGCCCAACATCATTCCAACAGTTACGAACTGTTGACGGTGAATTGTGTGGATCCTACAGAGAAGCCTGTCAACGTTTGCAATTGCTTGAAAATGACGCTCATTGGGATCAAACTCTCAATGATGCTGTAATATCATCACACGCTCATCAAATACGAACATTGTTTTCTATAATCATATCTACATGCTTCCCATCAAACCCAATTGATTTGTGGATCAAGTACAAAGATTATATGTGTGATGATATTTTTTATCAAATACGGAATAGAATGGGAAATCCAAATATACAAATCAGTGAAGAAATTTACAATGAAGCATTGATTTCAATTGAGGACATGTGCTTGATAATGTCAAACAAACTATTAATTCAATTAGGCCTGACCGCGCCCAATCGTCCAATGCATGACGCTTTTAACCAAGAGTTGCATCGAGAAAAAATGTATGATCTCAACGCTTTGAAAGAATTAATTCAAACAAATCTTCCACTGTTAAATGAACAACAGAAGTATGTATTTGAAACTCTTATGAAAGTAACAAATGATGAAACTGGAGGGATTTACTTCTTAGATGCACCTGGTGGTACAGGAAAAACTTTTTTGATTTCATTAATATTAGCAACAATTCGCTCACAAAATAAAATTGCACTTGCACTCGCTTCGTCGGGAATCGCAGCAACTTTGCTTGAAGGTGGTCGAACAGCCCATTCAGCACTAAAATTGCCATTAAATATGCAAAGCAATGAAACTCCAACCTGCAACGTTTCGAAGAACTCTGCAATGGCAAAGGTTTTGCAGCAATGTAAATTGATTGTTTGGGATGAATGCACGATGGCACATAAAAAATCTTTGGAGGCTTTAGACAGAACCTTAAAAGATCTACGGAGCAATAATAACCGATTTGGTGGTGCAATGATTTTATTAGCAGGAGATTTTCGTCAAACATTGCCAGTGATTCCACGATCAACGCCAGCTGATGAACTCAATGCATGTCTAAAGTCCTCCAATTTGTGGAAACATGTCAAAGTACTTCATTTAAGCAAGAATATGCGTGTCGAGTTGCAAAATGACCAATCTGGAAACATATTCTCTAAACAACTCATTGACATTGGTAATGGCAAATTTCCTATAGACATGTTGACTGGCTGTATTAACTTTCCTCAAAGTTTTTGTCAGTTAACTCGATCAAAAGATGAACTTATTCAGAAGGTGTTTCCAGATGTTTCTCAAAATTACAAAAACCATGATTGGTTGAGCGAACGAGCTATACTGGCTGCAAAAAACATAGATGTAAATGAATTAAATTTCAAAATTCAAGAACAAATTACAGGCGAATTGAGGATATATAAATCAGTTGATTCGGCTACTAATCAAGATGATGTAGTCAACTATCCACCGGAATTTTTAAACTCGCTGGATTTGCCAGGATTGCCACCTCACAATCTTCAATTAAAGGTTGGATCGGTGGTTATAATGTTGCGAAATATCAACCAACCGCGTCTTTGCAACGGTACAAGGTTAGCGATAAAAAAATTACTAAACAATGTGATAGAAGCAACTATACTCAAAGGAAAGTATAAAGGAGAAGATGTTCTCATACCGCGCATCCCAATGATTCCGACTGATGTGCCATTTGAGTTTAAACGACTACAGGTTCCAGTGCGGCTTGCTTTTGCTATGACTATAAACAAGTCCCAGGGGCAATCATTAAGTGTTTGTGGTATTAATCTAGAAAACCCATGTTTCTCACATGGTCAATTGTATGTTGCCTGTTCCCGTGTTGGAAAACCATCAGATTTGTTTATCTATGCGCCAGGTAATCAAACAAAAAACATCGTATACCACAAAGCACTACAATGATAATAATAATAATTATGATTCACATGATTAACAATAAAGCGATTACTTACTTTTAAATCCTTATATATGTTTTATTTAATTATTTTTTATTCACAACGCCCTATCACCAGGGTGACGGTTCTGTTCAGGAGAATTTTTTAAAGTACGTAGGCACAAGAACTCCCACATTACAAATCTTTTTGACAGGACGAAATCTGTCGGGTCAGCTAGTTTTTAATAAACTAAGCGATTTGAGGTCAATGAAAAAATAAAATATTTCCTCATTCGCAGCAAATATTGGAATTCTTTTAAGCTTAAAATTAAGATTTTATAATTAAAGTTGTTGAATGTTGAATATATACACGAACTGAACAAGTACGGACAACAAAGTCAGAAAGGAAAGCACTACCACAGCCATTCTCTGTCAAGGGGCCAAATTTCTACGCGGTTCATTTATTTCGATATAGAGATTATTAATACTTAAAATTTTAAGTGAAAATTCAACTGAATTTTAATTAACCGAAAATATTACAACCCCTATATAATTTTTGCACAATGTAAAAATTGAAAACAACTCTCTTTCGAATTATCTAATTTAAAAGTAGATAAATATATAAAATTTTGGGTAAATTAATGCGGCTACAACTACAAAGGGCTTATACTACGTAAAAAGAAAGTGCTTATGCTACTAACGTGAAAATACCTGAAGTAGAAAACCTTGTCAAAAGCGCGCGAGTATAAATAGTAGTAATCTATACTTATAATAAAGCTCAATGTGTGTGTGTGTGTGTGTGTGTGTGTGTGTGCGTGTGTTGGCGCTCTACAGGCCAGACCGTTGAACCTACAGCTACCAAATTTGGTACATGTGTACCTTAGAGGTCCGGAATGTGCTTCTCGGAGCCCTTTTTCCGAATTTTTAATTAGAATTTGAATTAATTAAAATTTAAGCGAAATTTTGACGTTTTTCCGCTATAACTTCCGAAAATATGATCGCATAAACATGATTTTTATATCAATTTAAAGATTAAAAAATTAGCCTTCTAATGGTATCAGTGTTTTAATGTATAACTAAAGCTTCTATTTTTAACGGATTTTTAAAGAAATATTTTGACTATGTTTTTTTAGCACGTGACTAGATAAAATAAAAGAATGCCGGAAGTTCAGTTCAAATAAAAAAATTATCATCGAAAAATAAATCTACAGAAATGCAACTTTTAGCACGTGACTGGATAAAATAAAAGAAATATAAAATGTGATATTTTCTTTAAAAAATAAATGCAAAGCAAAGGTTTCTACAATCGTTTGCAATATCAATATCATTAACTCAATAAATCTTCTTTATTTACGGTAAACCTGATGGAATTTAGACAGGACATGCATTGAATTCCCGACTTAATGGCATATTTATGTAATCGTTTGCAATATCTGTATCATTAATTAAATACTTTTTGTCCCTTTCTCACTTTCTTTAAAAAAACATATTTAATATTTTGGCAACATCATCGAAATTTTTTTTTAATATTTAGGAAGCATAACCGATGTTTAAAACTGATTGATTTATAAAAGTAAAGAATATTATTAGGAAAAGGTGTACTTTTAGAACTTTCCGTCCATCATCTTAAAGAAAATATTAATTTAAGGTCAATCAATGCCAGGAATTACTTCAAGGCTAAAGAATATGTGATTTAATTGAAAATTTTAGAACGCTTTACTCATGGCGAACCAGCTGGTCGCCAAAGGCGGCTAGTAAAAAATAAAATAGTAGATTTATTATCTCAATACGAAAATGGAACTGTTACTGTCACGTGAATCCACGATCTTTGAAGAAGCCAGTAACAACTCAACTCGGCTTTAGGAATTGAGAACTTTCGGAAATGTGAGAAGCGTTGTAAACAACAGCTAAGAATGATTAAGATCTGGCTCATATTGTAAATGCAGTCATTTAAATTTAATTTGTAAATAGAATAGCTTGTCTTGTCGTAGAAATAAATGTTATATTTGTTTTCAAGGAGAGTAGTTTGTTTTCAATCACAGTAAAAGAACCCGTGTACCGTAGTACCCGTAGAGTACACGACATGGCGTCCGCGACAGGACTTGTGATTTGAAATCAACGATTCGAAAGGCAAGTGAATTATTTTGACGATAAATTATTTGTTATTAAAAATTTATCGATACTGTGAAGTAAGAATAAATGTTTTAGAAAAATTATGGAAGCTTTAAAGCTTAAACGGAAAGCAGTTAGATCTGCATTTACTAGATTATATAATAAATTGGATGAGTCAGCTAAAGCGGAAGTGAACATTGCAGAAGATTTAGAATGTTTGGCGACCTTCCAACTGCTTAGCGAGAAAAATACTGATCTTTTACAGTTGAATGAAGATATTCTGAATTTTTTTCTGACGTCTGAAAATATACCGGAAGACGATATCGAAAAAGAATCTCTTTCAGCAGATGAGTATTCTCTCAATTTTAAAAAGATGAGTTTATTAATCGATCGGAATTGGATACCGTTATTAACGCTGATATATTATCTTCAGTTGGTGGTGAAAAGAGGAAATTCAAGCTGCCTCGTTTGGAATTAAAGAAATTCGGAGGTGAAATCAAAGATTGGCTGCCGTTTTGGGGTCAATTCAAGAAAATTGACGAAGACAACGATATAGATGAAACCGACAAGTTTCAATACTTAGTCCAAGCAACTATCCCGAATTCCAGAGCGAGAGAATTAGTTGAAAGTTTTCCTCCAACATCCGGAAATTATTGCAAGGCGATTGACTGTCTAAAATCCAGATTCGGCAGAGATGATTTATTAGTTGAGTATTATATTCGAGAATTATTAAAATTGACACTCGCTTTTAATATCGAAGAGAAACACGTTAAATTGTCAACTGTCTATGACCGCCTCGAAACCCAACTGAGATCATTGGAAACTCTTGGCGTCACTACAGCCAAGTATGCGGCCATGTTATTTCCCCTGGTCGAGTCTTGTTTAAGTGAAGAAATTTTAAGAGCCTGGCGGAGAAATGATAGTAGGGCGGATGGAACAGATGACGCGAAAGAATCTCGATTAGAAAGTGTGATGAAATTCTTGAAGAATGAAGTTAAAAATGAAGACAGGATAGCCCTTGCTATGCAAGGCTTCTCGTTAAAGGAAAGTCACAAGAATGTCAAACTTAAAAAAGACTTGCCGACAGCTGCAGGCCTTTTTACAGGAAATCAAAGCTCAATTTTGAAGTGTGTATTTTGTGACAAGAACAATCACGAATCCAGAGAATGTCATACTGCACGAAATTTGGATTTTAATGAAAAAATGCAGCGATTGAAGAGACGTGGTTGCTGTTTCAGATGTCTTAGTAATGGACATGTGTCAAAGCGATGCAGGGTCCAAGTGCATTGCAAGAACTGTAGTCAAAGACATCATGCTGTGATGTGCCCAGATAGAAAGACCATTGAGTCTTCTAACACTCAAGAAGCAGCGGGCAGTTCAATCAATTCTGGACAATTCAATACATTGACCAATCCCACATGTTCTACAAATGTTTTTCTACAAACCCTAGTCGTGATTCTTCGGGGAGAAAAACAGGATTTTGCTGTAAGGGCTCTCATAGACACGGGGAGTCAGAAATCTTATATTACGAAAGAAGCTGCTAAGAAATTGAAGTATCATGCATTGAAAGAGACTACTCTTATTCATACTTTGTTTGGAGGAGTTCAAAATCCACAGAAACATTCAGAATATAAGAGTTTTGTAAGTGATTTTGGAAAGAATTATCATTGCACTTTTAACGCATTTGATCAAGAAAAAATATGTGCTGAAATATGCCAGATACCTTCCGGATTCTGGTCAAAACACCTAGAGGATAACAGTATTCATCTAACGCCGCTATACTCAACCTGCGGCCCGCGGAGGCTTTTTGGTTGGCCCAATTATTAAACTAGGTAGTTACAACTTATTTGTAAACAACTTCAAATTTCGCGCCCTTCAAAGAGTTGGTAATTGAACGGGAAGTATGGGAATGTGAGCGATATCAATAATTTGCTTAAATTGGAAACGCAAACTATCCTAATCTATGGTTGCGCAAACGATACGGAATACGCGGCGCGGGAATCCCCTTAAAGGTCTGTAATCTATGGTTGCACGAACGATACGAAATACGCGGCGTCGGGAATCCCCTTAAAGGTCTTGTCACGCGCAAACGCGGACGGCGGGGCGACTTGCGAAGCTAAACATTGCTTGTCATGTGTAATGAGACGTGTGTTTTACTAATTGGCAAGTTGCCCCGCCGCTCGTGTTTGCGCGTGGCCAGACCGTAAGATCCATGGACCTAAGTGCGTGTCGCTTTGATTGTCGATCGAAACTAAACTTGTTATAAATTTAATCTAAATTATTAAACTAAATTTGTGTACGTATCCGAGTCCTCTGCCAAATAATAGTTTTGTTTTGTAAATTAAATATACCTATTACTTTCAAAATAATGTCAGGAGTGTCGTCGAAGTATAAAAGAAAAATATCAAGTGAAAATAGATTGTTTCAAGATGAGTGGGAATCTGATTATTATGTTGTGCCAAATAAAAACAACGCAGCTACTTGTTTGATATGTCGGGAAAGTATCATACTGAAGAAATACAATATTTCTCGTCATTTCACTTCAAAACATAAAGATTTCGACAAAACGTTTCCTCCCGGATCGTCTTTGAGAAATGAGAAATTGAGTTTTTTTAAGAGATCATTGCATGAGCAACAAAATGTTATGTTCGCGGCATTATCACAAGACTCGGCGGTAACAAAAGCATCATATGAAATTTCTTACATTCTTGGTAAGCATATGAAACCATTTATTGTAAATAATACCGGATTATTATGTAATTTATTATACCGGAAATTGTAAAGGAATGCTTTATTAGTGCTGCTAATATACTTTTTGATAAATACAGTTACAAAAAACAAATAGTATCTGATATAAAAAATACAGCTTTCGGATTCAACCTGCACCAGGCGTATTGAAGACTTTTCTAAATTTATTTCTGATGATATATTAAAAAACCTAAGAAGATGCAAGTTTTTCAGTTTAGCATTTGATGCCAGCACCGATATTTCAGCAACATCGCAGTGCTCGGTGCACGAAAACTTTTTAAAATTACTGCCAATGAAAGGTCAAACCCGAGGCACGGATTACCTTGATACTATTTGTAATTATTTAGAACATCATGAAATTGATGTGCAAAAAATCGTGTGTTTGTGTACAGATGGTTGTCCTTCAATGACTGGATCCGAAAATGGCTTCATTTCATTATTTAAGAAAAAATATAATTGCAGCAATTTAATAACATTCCATTGTATTATCCATCAAGAAAACTTGGCGGCCCGTGCTGTACAATTAGAAATAGAAGCTTTAAAGAAAACAGTTATCAGTATTGTCAATTATACACGAGCAAAAGAACTGAACCACAGAAAATTTAAAACCCTTCTTGAAGAACTGGGAAGTGAGCACAGCGACGTTCTTTTGCATACCTCGGTGCGATGGCTTAGTAGAGGAAAGGTTTTGGAAAGGTTTTTTTCATTACGCCATGAAATAATCCTATTTTTAGAGCAAAATAATAAAGGGTACCCAGAATTACAAAACGATGAATGGTGGTGTCTTTTAGGTTTTCTATGTGATATTACGGAAAAACTAAACAATCTCAATCAGAGTCTACAAGGCTAAAATAACATAGTGTCCAATATGGCAAATAAAGTGTTTGCATTTGAGGAAAAGCTAAGTATTTATTATAATGAAATACAGAGCAAACAGCTGCACAATTTTCCAACTATTATAAAAACCAGAGAGGACTGTATTAACATTTCAGAAGAAAACTGCTCCATAATTTCCAATTTTATAACTGCACTATTAAACGAATTTCAAAAAAGGTTTCAAGATCTCAGAAAAATAAAAAATTGTTTGTTACTTGTAGAAAATCCTTGGTATTTAAAGACACCAACTATTTCTGAGTTGGCTTCAGTTTTAAATTGTAATTACTCGGAGTTGTTTGATGAATTTATTGATTTTAAAAATGACACCAACCTGGAAGTAATTTTCAAAGAAAAAAGGGAATATGTGGAATTTTGGAGCATTGTTCCCCAAAAATATAAAAGCGTGCAAAGATGTGCCCAAATAATGCTAACATTTTTTGGTTCAACGTATGTGTGCGAATCATCTTTTTCAAAGATGAAATACACAAAGAGTGTATATAGAAATAAACTGACAGATTCCCATTTGGATGATATAATAAGAGTAGCATGCAACGACAAGCCAGATATTGATAAAGTTTTAAAAAAATACTCTCAGTTCCAAAAGTCTCATTAGATATACATATAAGTAAGTAAGCATCTTTGTTAAAAGTTCTTTTTTACATTAAACTAAATAATTCATTAGGTTGATATTACTTTTTCATTTATACACCTAATTATTTTTTACTTGCGGCCCGGGCTACCGTGACTGAAACGTGTTTGTGGCCCCTATAAAAAAAAGGTTGAGTATGGCTGATCTAACGGATCAAGAATGTTTATCATCTTGTTCTTCATCCACAATCCATTTGCTAATTGGTGCTCATATAGCAGGAAAATTGATGACTGGAAGAATCCTCAATTTAACTTGCGGATTAACTGCTATTTAAACTTTGCTTGGATGGACACTTATAGGAAGAGCACCAAACACTTCTGATTCTTTAAGCATGACAGTGACAAACTTATTTATAAAAGAATGTAATATAAGTGACTTGTGGAAATTAGAAACCATTGGAATTACTGATCCTGCTGAATCGAAAAAGAAGATTGAAATGCATCAAGACACTCTAGAGTATTTTCGAAACACTCTGACAATTAATGAGGAAGGAAGGTACGAAGTCGCCTTACCTTGGGTGTTAGAATCCTCCCTGCTCCCTGACAACAAACAGATGGCTGAGAAAAGACTTTCATCTGTTTATAGAAAACTTGTAGAATCCGAGAAGGTTGGAATATATGCAGATGTCTTTGAAAAATGGATTGCTGACAGTGTTATTGAAGAAATAGAAGATAAAAAAGAATTAAATGTGTACTATCTCCCGCACAGGCCTGTATTTAAAGAGAACAGCAGTACTACAAAAGTGAGGCCTGTTTTCGATGCATCCGCACGTATAAAGGGTGCTCCCTCACTGAATACCTGCTTAAAAAGTGGTCCTAACTTAATTGAGCTTGTTCCTTCCCTACTAAATCGTTTCCGAAAATTTCTTGTGGGAATAACATCAGACATTGAGAAAGCATTTCTTCAGATCGGAATCAGAGAGAGGGACAGGAATTACCTGCGATTTTTATGGAAAACTGAAGACAATGGAATGAAAATTTACAGACATCGTAGAGTTGTGTTTGGTGTCACCTGCAGTCCATTTCTTTTAGCTGCAACTTTGAATTATCATCTGGAACAAGCCCCTGATGAGCTTTTGAATACTGCCGAAATTTTGAAGAATTCATTTTATGTAGACAATTGTGTCTGCAGCTTGAAGAATACAGATGAAGCTAATAAATTTATAGTTGAATCTCAAGAATTAATGTCTTTAGGAAAATTCAATCTACGAGGCTGGCAGTCAAATGCTTCATGTGAAATTATCGATCAACCCGATAAACACCAAATTGTACCCTTATTGGGCCTAAACTGGGACTTAAAACAAGATATTCTGTCTTGCATCATGAACTGTCCGAAATATGAAAACCTGATTCTTACTAAAAGAAGTCTGCTTTCTATGACTCAGAGTATATTTGACCCTTTAGGTATATCTTCTCCTGTAACGATCATTCCAAAGTTTATACTTCAAGAATCCTGGAATCTTGGACTTAAATGGGATGATGCCCTGCCAGAAGGCCTATCAAAGCGATTTTGGAAATGGCTGATGGGTATAAAGAATCTTTCAGAAGTCAAAATACCTCGGTGGATGAAACTAAGTCAAGGTGATGAAGAAACATCTAGTCTTCATGTCTTCTGTGATGCAAGTGCTAAAGCGTATGCCACCTGCATTTTTCTAAGAGTGAAGGTCCGTGATGAAGTGTTTGTTAGTTTTGTTCAGTCTCAAGCTAGAGTCTCGCCTTTAAAGAAGTTAATAATACCACGTCTTGAACTGCTGGCGTGTTGTATCGGTGCTAGGTTGAGTGCAAGCATTACAGAAGATCTAAAAATACCAAATCTGAAGATATTTTATTGGAGCGATTCATTGACAGCACTTACCTGGATAAAGAAAAATGCGCCCTGGGGAACATTTGTATGGAACCGAGTCCAAGAAATACGCACCATTACAAATATTGAAAATTGGAGACATATTCCCGGCACACAAAATCCGGCAGACCTTCCCAGCAGAGGTTGCTCAGCGGAGCAATTTTTTAATTTAAAATGGTGGAAGGGACCTATGTGGCTTTATGAAAATGAAGAAAATTGGCCAAGTAGCACAGAAGAAGCAGATGAAGAGTTGATAAATACTGAGAAACGAAAAACCATATTGTCAGTTCATAACCAAACCCAAAAACCGGAGGACTGGTATTACAGATTCTCATTTGAAATTATTACTCTTCTCATTTGAAAACTATTCGTATGCTTGCATGGATTTGCAGATTCTGCAATAATGCCAGGAAAAGAAATGTTTCGAATTCGCCAACTCTTACTTGTTTTGAGATAAAAGAAGCAGAACATCTATTCATGCTGTTGATCCAGAGAGACGTGTTTAATGGACCTTCAGATCCAAGGTTGCTCTCTTTAAATGTCATAGCCGACAGAAATGGCTTATTGCGAGTTAAGACCCGCACTATTTATCGTCAAGATACAGAAGACTTCAAGTACCCGGTGATCCTGCCAGGGGAACATCCGGCTGTGGGGAAGTTGATCATGTACAAACATAGAACTCTGATGCATTGTGGAATTCAAATCCTGATGGCCCTTCTCCGAGAGAAATACTGGATTCTGAAAGGAAGGAAGTCCATTCGAAAAATTATAAACAGCTGCGTCCACTGTAAGCGCTTTAACGCTAAACCCGTGGAAACGAATTTACCTCCTTTACCAGAAGACCGTGTGAAAGATGCAGGTGTGTTTGAGGTTACTGGAGTGGATCTGGCTGGTCCACTATTTTTAAAAGACGGTACCAAAACATGGGTCGCTTTCTTCACATGCGCTGTTTATCGAGCGATCCACCTCGAACTTCTTTCCTCCCTGTCAACAGAAAATTTCATACTAGCCTTGAGACGTTTTATTGCACGACGTGGACGACCTTCTGTAATATACTCGGATAACGGAACAAACTTTGTTGGAACAAGTCGACTATTCCATTGCATTGACTGGCGACAAATAGAAGAAGAAGGGAAAAAGAAAGAAATCATTTGGAAATTCATACCACCATCAGCTCCATGATGGGGAGGATGGTGGGAGCGCCTCATTGCCTTAGTAAAAGAACTTCTGAAGAAGGTTCTAGGTCGAGTCTGCCTGAATTACGAAGAATTGAATACAATTCTTTGCGACTGCGAAGACATCGTAAATTCACGACCTCTTACCTATATTTCTGAACAATATGATTTGGAACCTATAACACCATCGTCATTCCTCAGAGAGAGGAGAGAAAATGAAATTTCAGATCATAACAACGTGGGATTATCTTCCCAGCATCTTCGCAAGCGACGGCTGTATAGGTGTAAACTGCAAGAAGATCTTAGAAAGCGATTCCGACTGGAATATTTGGGGCAGTTGAGGCAACAAACCAAGAAAATGATAAAAACTCACGATTTCAAGGTGGGAGAAGTGGTTATTGTTGAAGTACCCAATCAAAAACGTCTAAATTGGCCTCTGGGGAAAATAACAGAAATATCCCCTGGTAAAGATGGCTCAGTTCGCCTTGTGAAGGTAAAAACGAAAAACGGCGAATTTCTGAGACCTGTACAACGTCTCTATGTCCTTGAGGTTCAAACGCCTTCAGCAGAGAATTTACCAGAAAAGAGAGCATCTGAAATTGATGAGGAGTAAGAAGAGGTTGTGCAACAGCAATATGTAGAGTACCTTGAGAAGCTACAAGAATCGGACAAAACTTCTCTACCAAATCTAAATACTATAAAAACCCGTTTCGGCCGTAAGATTCAAGCTCCCGAACGACTGGACTTGTGAACATTTTGAATTAAAGAATATTTTGAGTTTTCTTGAAAAGAAAAACTCAAAAGGTGGGAGTGTCACGTGAATCCACGATATTTGAAGAGGCCACTAACAACTCAACTCGGCTTTAGGAATTCAGAACTTTCGGAAATGTGAGAGGCGTTGTAAACAACAGCTAAGAATAATTAAGATCTGGCTCATATTGTAAATGCAGTCATTTAAATTTAATTTGTAAATAGAATAGCTTGTCTTGTCGTAGAAATAAATGTTATATTTGTTTTCAAGGAGAGTAGTTTGTTTTCAATCACAGTAAAAGAACCCGTGTACCATAGGAGAGTACACGACAGTTACAAATTAAATGCGAATTCATTAAAATTATAAAATTAGTTTCCAGGACATATAATTAGCATCACTGAAAAACAAGTATTTTGAAAACTTTAGGCAGGTAATATGCCATATTTCAAACTTATGACGGATAAATGTAAAATTTCTTCACTCCAATTTCCCTTCTTTAGGATGCGACGTAATTTTTATCATTACTATGAATCATTTCTGCTTCCTCTAATAGTGCGAAATATAAGAATTTTAATATCAATTTTCCCAGTCATATGATTATGGCGAGACAATATCATTTTCCGCGCTTTTCTATAATTCTTAGGTATTTGCCTACTGAGCGCGACTATGTGTGTATCGGTTTTCCATTAATGCAAACAAATCTGCTCTCTACCATTAGGAGGTAGCTCCATCTATCCGCAATCTATGAAAATAAATGAATTAAATTTCCTTTCCATCCAAAAAAGTAGAATAACAGTTTAAAGTAATATAAAGATAAAATATAAATAAAATGCATTTCTTTTCTGCCTTCTATCGAGCAGATAGCCTTGTTTAAAGCTTAAGTTTGAACTTAAGTGAAACAATTAAAATAGCAAGCTTTCGATTTTTAATCAACTAGGCGGATGTATGAATATGAAATTATATTAAGTCAAATTTATCCGAAATCAAATAGAAACAACATTCCCTACGAACCAGCTGGTCATTTCAGGCTACTAAGAATAAATAAAAACTTAAGCATTTTTTTCAAAATAACACTAGCAAAAAATGCAATTTGCTTTTAATTAAACAAAAAGCTTACGGCCAAACCTAGCAGCCTTGATAACTGCTCAGCCAAACTGCTCGGAATAAAACTACAAAATCCTCTTCAAAAGTTGCATGCAAATTGTATCAAGAAATTTCTAATAGCTGCAAAAATAATAACTAACAAAGCACACAAGATCCGCTTACGCTCAAAACGCGGTAACAATTCCGTGTTTAAAATTCCCGGAGTGGCGTGTAGTTAAAGTTGAAAAGTTTTATATAAATTGCATAAGAATTCTGTGGTGATTGGAATTTCGAGGCGTAAAGAAATAAGCGTTCATAGATGGCGCTAGTTTACAGTGATTGGATTTTGAATTGTTATTAAATAAATGGCGCTAGGCAACTAGTGCGAGTGGAATTAAGAGCGAGATATTCGAGTGTTAGCTTTTTGTAAAGGAGCTACTGAGCAGAGTAACTCCAACGAATCTGAAATAAATTCGTTAAGCTTTTCTATTTGCCTACTCATTTCTAAGCACTCACGTACCAGCCACGACAAATTCCTTAAATTTTTCAGACTTGTTTGAAAATTTATAAAGCATTTAGCTCTTTGAGAAGAATCTGAGTCATGGCTCTTATATAACTTTTAGACAAATGTATTTCTCCTGCGGAAAAATTTGCTTTCATATCTAAATTTATTCATAATTTTATTAGATAGAAAACGTTATGCATAATCAAGTTTAAGAGGAATGAAAAGAAGAATAGCGCAGTTGAAATTAGATTAAGATAAGAGCGCGCAGGCTCTTAACCATTAAAAGAGTGCGAAAACACAAAATGTGTTTAAGAAATCACGAACTGATTTATAAAATTTGAAGAAATTTCACCTGTGCTTTCTCTTTCAAATTCATTGATTAATTGTATTTAAAGCACGCACGCATATATATACATTTCCAAAATCATTTAAAAGCTGAAATATATTTTAAAAGATATGCCAGGTATTTCTTTTCAAAATCTCAATATAAAAATACGGTACCAATTTCTTATCAAAGGTAAAATTTCGCTTCCATGAGGTACCAGAACTAACGTTTCTGTAGCATTTAAACACTTGTGTGAAAAATAACGAAATAAAATTAAAATTATTTTCATTTAATTAACAAATTTGGAGATATACCCAAAATTTATCTTAATTCATTCATTTAAATATTTCGCGCAACGTTAAGGATTTGCATTGTTTTATTTTACCGCATAAATAGTTACTGTCAGGTTCTATCTTCCAGTTATTTGAACAAGTGGCACTCATTCTTACTGTTCTAAAAATGATATAGGTGTTCTCGATGGTAGTCCATGTTGCAGATTTTCACCATTTAAAAAGAAAAAGGAAACTTCATTTTTAGCTAACAATAGATCTCGGTAGTTATTTTACTTACAGACAAAAATGAACCTTTGATTTTACTTCGACAACCTTTGATTTTACTGTTGAAATTGCAAATTTTTTTTAATGCTTATTGTAGTTGCAGGAAAATTACGAATCAAATTCTATTTTGTTAATTTGTGAAAATATTATTTTGTGGGGGATCATTTGTACAACTGATTTATGCTTGCAGTTTCGCTTAATTCATTTAACTATCCTACATTTTTTAAGATATAAGTCATTTGCCCAATCCATACACCTATCAAAATGCAATGAAATATTGAGTCGTTGCAATGAGCTGTTGTCAACTGAGTGCGAGGTCTTTCATTTGTATATATAGTTTTTGTCAACTTTCAGTAATAGAATAGCTGAAAATTTGCGTACTAAACACAGGTGATAATTTGGGACCTTGGTTGGATAGAAGAGCAGAAACTTTAGAAAACGGCGCAGATGAGGCAAATCCAATTTTCATCTTTCAAAGATGTAAATGACACCAACACAAAATATCTGTATCTTTATACTATACACGCCGATTAATTTCATAACGAAAGAATTTTTTAAGATAAAAACTTTACACATAACAGTATTCGTTACTGGTTATAGAAAACTTCGATTTTAATATTTATCCTCGCTCAATAATATATTGCTTTCCTGTACTAGCCCTCAAACAATTAAATTTGTTAAAAAGATATATATTATTGTCTAATGACACATGCGTTTTAATAGTCGTTAGCTCTATGAGATCCCAACTATTAAGGTATCCGACTACGCTACAAACACTGGTGATCGGTGACTTTTTTTGTTGTTATTTCTTGTACTTCAGACTTTCTTCCTTCGAAAACAGTTCATCTTTCCAAGGAAAAGGGCGACCATACCTATCATCTAGGGTAACGCATTTATCAACTTAAATTTATCTTTCACTTCAATGCTCTCAAAATTTTAATTTTCATAAATATTCTTCACCGTTAACGTGATATCTCAAAAAATAATAGTGGTATTTGCATAAAAATTTCAGCTTAGATTTTAGATTAAAATGGACCAAAATTTTTAATACTTTTTAGAAATAGTTTTTCCTTTGAAGGAGATTTTAGAAAAATAAAGTTGTAAATTTATGGAAAAAATTAATATATTTGTATATTTTTACCCATCACTTTTTTGCACCTCAAAATATTTTATATTTTGGTTCATTTCATTCATCTTTATTTTCTATAACTTAAGTTCGAAGCAAAATAGGATTGCTGCATTACCATTTTGTGTAGAATGTTAACCGTTTTGGTTAAATCTCATTAAAATTTACTATTAATTTTATATTTCTTAAGATGAACTATATTTTCAAATTAATCTGCTGTATTTATAGTGTTTTGTATTATAATTGCTAGTAAATTTAAAAATAATAGTTTCTAAAAAATCCAATTTTTTTTTAAATTTCTCCTTCGAAAGTAGTCGGATACCTTATATGCATAATGTTACATTGATTTTAATATATTCATTTAAATAAAATGATTAATGCGAATTATTACTTTTAGATTATTTAAATTCATTTAAATCCCGAGTTAAAACTTTAATAATGAATAAAAAGACTGAAAATAATCACTTTACGAACCGCAACTTACTTCTAGGTTCAATGGCTTTTATTATACTGCTGAATTTAGTAAAAGGCGAATTATTTAAGTCCACATAGAATCGTAGTTAAGTCCACAACTTTCAAGACATGTTGGCTGTAATAATCGGGAAAAAAACATTAGAATTAATGCATCTAACAGGTACATTACAGCACTATCTCTATTTGGAATTATTTTAGACTTATTTAATTTAAAATAATTAGTAGTAGCTTTTATGCAACTTTAAAAGGGAAAACTTGATTTATGCGACTGGTTTGAGTAGCATTATATTCCAAATTAAAATCGGTTATCAATTTAAAATCAAAATTTGGATTCCGATTTACTTCCTATTATTTTTGCTTTCCTTTTCCTATTACAGCACTGCACAAACAGGGTGATCTGCGAATAAGCTCCATTTCAAAATTAAATATCTCTACAACAAAGATCGATAGAATTATGCGGTAAACCTTATGCTTATTGACACAACTGTAAAAATGCTGCACAAAAGTTTAGAATATTTAGTAACAAAATCGCTAAAAGATGTCGCTGTAATCACAATGCCCATAAATGCTCGCAAGTAGGATTGCTGCATTACCATTTTGCGTTGAGTGTTAACCGTTTAGGTTAAATTTCATTTAAATTCACTACAAATTTACTATTTCTCAAGATATATTTTCAAATAATTTTGTTGCATTTATAGTATTTTGTATTATAATTGCCAGTAAATTTGAAAACAATAGTTGAAAAAAAATTCCAATTTTTAATAATTTTTCTTTCGAATGTAGTCGGATACCTTAAATGCATAACAGAGAGTATCATGTAGTGTAATAATTCCAATTGTATAATGTTACATTGATTTTAATATATTCAGCTAAATAAAATCATTAATGTGAATTATTAATTTTTGATTATTTAAATCCCGAGTTAAAACTTTAATAACGAATAAAAATACTCAAAAAATTTCCGAACCGCAACTTACTTTTAAGTTCAACGGCTTTTATTACACTGCTGATTTTAGTAAAAGGGGAATTATTTTCATAGTTAAGTCCACAACTAAGTCATTTCGGCAGTAATAATCGGGAAAAAACATAATTAATGCATCGATCAGGTACATCCCTAAAATATACAAACTCTCCATTTCGAATTAATTTAGACATTTAATTTACAATTAGGTAGTTAAATGACTATTAAGCCACTTTAAAAGGGGAAAACTCGATTTATGCGACTGGTTTGAGTAGCATTATATTCAAAATTAAAATCAGTTATCAATTTAAAATCAAATTTAGATTCCGATTTGTTTCCTATAATTTTAGCTTTCCTTTTTGCTATTACAAGTTTGCACATACAGGGTGATCAGCAAATAAGCCCCTATTTCAAAATATCTCTACAACAAAAATCGATTGAATAATGCGGTAAACTGTACGCATATTAGCAAAACTGTAAAAATGCTGTACAAATTTAGTTAGGAAAATCGTTAAAAGATGGCGCTGAAATCACAATGTTCATAGACGCTTTCAGTGTGACTTCAAAAATGTTTCACCTCAGTGTTTCAAAAAGTGAAATTTTTTAAAAAATTGTAGTTTGACTGCAAAGATCGTATCACTTAATAGTTTGTTTGTTTGTTTAAGACTCCTTTCAAAGAAAGGGTTTTCTGCGCAGATCGCTATCTCTTGACGATTTTCGTAACTTAATTTTCCAAGTTTTGTACAGCATTTTGACAGTTTTGCTAATAAACGTACAGTTTACCGCATCATTCTATCGATCTTTGTTGTAGAGATATTTTGAAATCAGGGCTTATTCGCTGATTACAATGTATATTAGTTATTGCGACAAGAAGCTCATAATGGAAGCATTGTTTGTTTGAAGTCAAAATTGATTTGATTATCAAAAAAAAAAAAATAGCTTGTGGTCATGAAAACATTTTTATAATTTCCCATTAAAACTTTGAAGGAATATTGTTTTTAATTTATGCATTTAAGGACAGAGAAAGGTAAATTATGTTTAAGCCTCATTTGTTCCGAAAAAAAAGCCTCATTTTCATTAACTCAGAAAGCGTTTTTATTCTATCAAACCAATCCACAGCAGATGAATTCAACATCCTTACTCATTTGAAAAAGGATTAGCATTTAACTGATAGATTTAAAACGGAAATTCAAAGTTAAACTAAATTTAATTTTTAAATATATAAATGAATTAAAAAAATAAGTTAAGTGATTGGAAAGGCAGTTTAAAGTAATTTTTGACCTCTATTATGCTGTTAATTTCTAAAAGTTGAAAGATTTTTATTTACCCAGTAGATAATACCATGGACATCTGAACCGAAATGAAGATGGAAATGACAGAGATACTCATAATGACTGCTTTTGAATGAACACGTTGTAAAATAAGTGACCGTTTTATACTGCGTAAATATCAATTAAAACAATAGAAAACTCGTTTCATTGTTTAAACATATTACTGTTAATATTAAGATTATTAAAGATTTACAATAAAATTATTTACGATTCAAATTATGTTATTAAGATTAAAAAGAATGATAACCAGTTGGTTAATTTTTAAGATTAACTTGAGAACAATGGTGCTGACATTTATAAATTAAAAATTTATAAAAGTTTGTTTTTCATTTTTAAAAATTAGTTATTTGACAAGTATCTTAGCGAGACGCAGTAAGAGAAGAGACGTTGAAGCTATTCATACGGGATAATGTGGAATAAAATTCTTGTGTGATGTTTGGAAATAAATGAACACAAAGCACGCAAACCTACCGACCGCACAGCAGTCGCACGCCAGCTCATAAAATGGCGTCTGGATGCGAGAGTTGTGGGTTTACGACAGCCTCATGTCGGCTCCATGCCTCCTTCCCCTCAGGGGCCCACCTCCTTTAGGTGGGTACGGGTGTCCCAATCCCGAGGTACCCAGGGATCTTTCCTTCTTTCCTTCTTTTTTTCCCTTCCCCCCTATTTTTTTCTCTTCTTACTCTCCCCACTCTTTCCCCCCCCTTTTATCTCTCTTCCTTCTTCCATCCCTCGACGGTAAGCGAGGGAGCTCTCCATGAGAAGCGGTCGCCGCTCTATTTGCTTCTTGCTTCTCATGGACAGTCAAAAACCCCACGTGTTTGCCGTGCGTGGCGACCCATCAGACGGGTGGTACATTTTGAACCCTGATGTATCAATCGGCTGGTATCCCAGACATATGACTGGGCTGTTCAAGGGGATCAAGCGAAGGGGTCACTTCTTGGGCTTGGCGTTAAGGGTGGTCACTGTCCCCGGGGGTGATTTTTAGCGTATAGGCTCTGGCTAGCACCATGATAAGCGCCGAGGCTGGGAATGTCTAGAGCCGGTGGCTGCCATCCCTAGTTGGGCTCCGTGGTGGGCGGTGCCGTCGGGACCCGAATTTCTATTTGACTCTTATGGGTTTTTTTCTTCTGACACTGAACCGTTTTCTGAAACTGCTCGTTTCGTTATTCTCTCCGTCCCTGATGGAAAACTATCTGATTTATCTCCTTTTGCCGTTGAAAAAGCTTTGAAAGGTATTGGCGGTAGCCCAAAGTCGGTCAAAAAACTTCGGTCGGGTGACCTATTAATCGAAACAAGTTCTGCTCTTCAAACCAAATCTTTTTTACAAGCTAAATCTTTTTTAAATCATTCCGTTTCTGTGACACTTCACCGAACACTTAACTTCTGCCGTGGTGTTATATCTGAAAAGGAAATCTTGAATTCTCCAGAAAGTGAAATTCTTGATGGCTTTGCCAGCCAAGGTGTTATTGCAGTGAAACGCATTTTTATGAAAAAAGGAAATAGTCTGGTTGCCACTAATAGTATTATCCTAACATTTAATACAACAAAATTACCATCCAGCATAAAAGCAGGCTATTTAAATTGCAAAGTTCGGCCCTATATACCTAATCCTATCAGATGCTATAATTGTCAGCGTTTTGGTCATTCCAAGATGGCTTGTAGAGGGACACAAACCTGTTCTAGATGTGCAACTGCTGGTCACCAAGCTAATGAATGCACTGCAGACCCGCAGTGTGTAAATTGTAAACAACCACATCACTCCGATTCTCGAGACTGTCCACAATGGAAATTAGAAAAGAAAATCCAAGAACTTAAAGTAACGAAAAATATACCATACTTTGAAGCTAAAAAGCTATTGACATCTGAACAAAGACCACTTTCTTACAGCAGTGCAGTGAAATCAGTAACATCTTCAAGCACAATGACTGACGAAAGCATTACAAAAGTAATTTGCCCTCCATTACGTAAATTAAAACCGATAGTTAAGAACTCTCCACTCAAAAGTATTTCAGCATCCACTGAAACTGAAAAATCTAAACCAAACCCCAAGCAGAAAGTTGAGACTAAGAAAACAAACAAAAAGTCCGACCAAATAAAACAAGTTAAAGAAATAAAAGCAAATAAACGGGCTAAAATTTTGATAGAGCGTAGAGCTCAAACGAAGTCTCCACCAAAACATTCCTTAACACAGGAAGACTTCTTAAAAAAACAGAAAAAAACTAAAGACAAAGACTCGGATAGTGATCCTCTCTTCAGTGTTCACTTATCTGACGAAGAAATGTCTTTTAGTGACTCGAATGAATCGGTATCTTCTAAAAAATTATAAAGCCTTTTTTCTTTTAAATTTTTTTTTCTTCCTTAAATGGCAGATTTTCTTTCTTGGAATTGTCGTGGGTTAAAAAATAAAATTTCAGACTTAAAAGATCTCATAAATACCTATGCTCCAGCTTGCATTGCTTTACAGGAGACCCATCTGAAGCCAGGCGATAACATTCATATCTCAAACTACTCTGCATCTTACAAAAATCATGTTAACGATAGAGCTACAGTTGGAGTTGCACTGCTTGTTGCAAATAGCCACCCATCCACCTCATTGAATTTAAACACAAATTTACAGGCTATAGCTGTTCGAATTCATATAAAATCCCTGATAACCGTGTGTAATTTGTATTTACCTCCTAATGAATGCATCAATCAAACCGATTTGAATCGCTTAATTCAACAACTTCCATCTCCGTTTCTTATCATAGGAGATTTCAATGGCCATAGCCTCATTTGGGGAAATTGAGACACCAATGCAAGAGGTTTACAGATTGAAAAACTTTTACAGGATCACAATCTATGCCTTCTAAATACAGATGAACTAACCTATTTCCACCAGCCTACAAAATCCTTCCATGCAATTGACCTTGCTATTTGCTCTCCCCAAATTTTACCTTTTCTGAATCTCACTGTAGACAAGTATCTCCACAACAGTGATCATTTTCCTTTGATTATTACTGATAATAGACATAACCATCATAATTACTATCAACTATCTAGGTACATATTCACAGCAGCTGACTGGAATACATTCTCTGCTCTTTCAAAAATAAGTAAAATTATGGTAGAACATTATTCTATCGATGAAGCAATAGAGTTAATTACCCAAACTATTATCCATGCTGCAAATGCATCCATACCAAAGACTAAGAGTACTAGGAAGAAGCAAGGTAAACCGTGGTGGAATAGTGAATGTCAACAAGCCCGTAAGAAACAGAGAAAAGCATGGGACAAATTTCGAAGATATCCCACAACTGAAAATTTAATTGCATACAAAAGAGCCAAAGCCGAATCTCGACGTATTCAACGATATAGTCGTAGAATGTCGTGGCAAAAATTTGTTTCAACCATAAAAGTTTCCCTCTCAAGTCGAGAACTTTGGCAAAAAGTTAAAAAAGCTTCAGGTACTCCTTTTTCTAATACTGTGCCAATATTAAATGTGAATAATCAGATTATATCTACTTTAAAGGACATAGCAAATACTATAGCTTCTTCTTTAGCAAGTACATCCTCCCGTGAAAATTATAATCCATATTTTTTAAATTTGAAAAAAAATGTTGAGAACAAAAAATTGAATTTTGAGTCCCAGCCTGATTTACCTTACAATAGTAATTTTACATTTCAAGAACTTCAGTTTGCTTTATCAAATGTTCATAAATCTTCTCCTGGCCCAGATAACATCAGCTGTGCAATGATCCAGCATTTAACTTACAAATCACAGAAAAACTTGTTGCATTTATTTAATAGAATTTGGAAGGAACATCATTTTCCATCTTCTTGGCAACAGTCAATAATTATTCCTCTCTTAAAGCCTAATAAAGATCCCACGAATTCTTTGAACTATCGCCCAATAGCTTTAACAAACTGTCTTTGCAAACTCTTTGAAAAAATGGTTAACCGACGACTTATATACTTTTTGGAAACAAACAAAATTCTTAGTCCATTTCAAAGTGGCTTTAGAAAGGGACGATCTACTTTAGACAATATTTTAAGCTTAGAAAACGATATTCGTTCTGCTTTTTTGCAGAGGAAACACTTGGTGGCCATCTTCTTCGACATTGAAAAAGCTTACGATCGCGCGTGGAGATATGGAATCCTGAAAGATCTCTACGACTTTAATCTAAGAGGGAACTTGCCAATCTTTATTCAAACTTTTTTACAACTGAGACAGTTTAAAGTGAAATTAGGGCATGAATTTTCTGATACTTTTACCCAAGAAGAAGGTGTCCCACAGGGCAGCGTTCTAAGTGTCACACTTTTCATTATAAAAATTAATAGCATTTTAAACCAACTTCCACCATATGTCAAAGGATATCTTTATGTAGATGATCTGTACATTTCCTGCATGGTAAACCATATGCGCTTTATAGAGAGACAACTGCAAACAGCTGTAAACAAAATTAAACAATGGTCAGATTTAAATGGTTTCACTTTCTCAACGGCAAAAACAACGGGAGTGCATATTTGTCGGAAGAGAAGTCTTCATCCAGACCCTGAAATTATGTTATATGGTCAAAAAATTCCTTTTCTTAATGAAATTCGTTTCTTAGGAATCACTTTCGACAAAAAACTGACATTTCAATCCCACCTATCTTTTTTACGTAAAAAGTGTGAGAGGACTTTAAATATCTTGAAAGTTCTTTCTAATACATCTTGGGGAGCCGACAGAACTTCATTGTTGAGGATTTATAGAGTTACCATCCTCTCGAAAATAGATTATGGGTGCGCGATCTATGGCTCAGCTAGGAAAAGTATACTGAAAAAAATAGACCCTGTCCATCATGCAGCTCTTAGAATATGCTCTGGAGCTTTTCGCACCTCTCCAGTTAAAAGTTTATATGTTGAGTGTTATGAACCAGATTTACATCTCAGAAGAAAACTGCTTTCTTTACATTATTATTTTAGAATACAATCTCATCCAAGCCATCCATATTTCGATTTTAAACTTCGACCTTTCCTGCTTCGTTTGCAAGAAGCTAGAAAGAATTTAGAACCTACATTTCACACCAGGGTGAGCACTATTTTATTAGAACTAAATATGAACCATTTGGTATTATCCTCACAGCTGTTTAACAATTTTCCTCCATGGAGAATTCAAACCTTTTATTTTCTTAATCCTTTTGAAAACTTCAGCAAATCGGACACTGCAGATATTGTTTATCAAAAATTATTCCTTGAACATAGATCTCATTATCAGTCTTTCATTCCTGTTTACACCGATGGTTCTAAGATATCAACCAATGCCTCATTCGCTGTGGTTTTTTCAGATAAAATTTTAAGTTTTCAACTTCCTTCGTGTTGTTCCATATTTACTGCTAAGACCACAGCAGTTTTACATGCTTTATTAGAAATTTTAAATAGACCGAGTGGAAATTTTATTATTTACAGTGATTCTTTATGTCCCCAGAATCATACTCATCCAAACATTTTAAAGAGTTTAGACTTATTTTATAAGATTATCTCTCGCGGCTCTACAGTTCTATTCTGCTGGATACCATTTCATGTGGGAATATGTGGCAATGAGAAGGCTGATAAAAGTGCCAAATCAGCAACTCATTTCTTAGAAACACCCATACCTGCATGCGATTTGAAGAAACAGGCTAAAAGCTATCTGTACATAAATTGGCAAACTCAGTGGGATTCGGAAACTCTAAACAAACTTCATACTTGCAAACCTGTAATAGAAAATTGGCCCTCTTTAAGTTATAGAAAACACGACACCGTTTTAACTCGCCTGATAATCGGCCACACTAGAATTACACATAGACATCTATTATTAAACGATGAATTGCCGATATGCCCACACTGCGATTGTGGGATAACAGTTTATCATATCCTTATTGAATGTCCATATTTTAACGCTCAACGGTTATTTTACTTCAAAACCCTAACTGTAACTTTATCCTTGTTGCTTGGAAAAAATCCGCATAAGAATCTTTTTGCCTATTTAAAATCTGTAGGATTTTCTTCCTTAATCTGAACTCACTTTTTCGGCTTCGTTTTGACATTTGTTATTTATCATAGTTTTATTATGGAAATACTTTTCTAGAAACTGTTTTAATAAAACTTTGAATCAGAACTAAACTTGTTTGGCGCAGTATAACCTTCATATTGGTTCTTGTGCCATAAAACTTCAAACCAAACCATGCCTCCTTTTTCTTTTGCAGGAAGAGGATGCATCATAATTTACAGAAAATTAAGACAAAATAATGTCAAATTAAAAAAAAAGATTACAAAATGGCACGCCTTTTTAAAAAGATTTGTAGAAAATGTGATCCTTTCAAAGTCTTTGTCAGCTTCAAGTCCAAAATGTTAATTCACAGCAAATTATTTAGTTCACATTTAGTTGTTTTTATGTAAGTCACAAATAAAAAATGAAGACATGGAGAAATGTTATGTGCAAGGAGTCGCCAGTTCTTGACCATGTTCATAAATATTTCCTGAAGAGTTCAAACAGAGCAGTTTCTCCTTTCAATGTTTCAATGGATGTCTCTGAACACTGCACAAATAAGTCCATTCCCTGCAGACTGCAATTATTTTGACGGATACTTCCTCTTTTCATAGAATGAACCGTACATTCTTACCTCCATTAGCCAATGCAGTCATTTCCGTTCCATCTCCATGCAATCAAGTGTTCATAGAAGGATATGAAAAAGAAACAAATTCCATTAATAATAATGCCCATAAAAGGATTCAAAATAACACAAGTGCTGGAATAAATTCGGTTTAGACAAAACGTACTTCTGTCTCTTATAAACTGCAGAACACAGGTGTAAGTTTCAACGGTTTGCATTTGTCGCTTTGAAGGAAGTGAAAAGTCATTTTTGTACTTATTTTATGAAATAGTCCCTCATATGAAACTAGATTTGCAGAATGAACTGTATAGCTAATGCGTAAGGATCAAGCTTTAAATTTTTCAAATATATTTTTGAAAAATTATTTGGTAAATAAGACAGGATACAATTGCTGTAATGGTTCAGAACAAAAATTCTACGGTCATCATTTTAAAAGCAGATGAAATTAAATATAATGCTTCTGAAGTCAAATAGATTTGGACTAAATAAAAAAAAACGCCCAAAGGAATGAGCTGCTTTTTAAGCAAAGCACACGAGTTTATGATCTCAAATTTAAATTGAAAAAGTTTTACGGAAAGAATAACTCAGTTTGAGCTCAGAATACTTTGTACAGTTGCACCAAAGGTGTTGATGCCACTCCCATTACCACTCGCTTTTTAACTTGCTAATCACTTTCTGAAATTATGCAGGCGTTTTAACTAGCATTGGAATTCTGAGTCAAAAATATTCACTTTTAAAGCTGAATTCTGATAACAACTACGAGAACTCCCTTTTTACAATTATAGCACAATCTCATTTAATGGCACAGTTTTCATCACATATTTTAGTAAAATGTCAGCTTTGAAATTAGTTAAATTTGTAAACTAGTCATCATTTGTGAAAATTCTTCCAATTAAAAGCAGCTCGTTCGCTTTTAATAATTGTTGCTGATTGAAAATATCTTTCTAGTGAAGCTGGAGGGTAAAAGATTGTTTGTAATTATTTAATTCTTGGCAATTCTTATTGCAAAACAATAAAATGTTGCATTTGAAAGAATTTATAGTTAACAGCTTCATTGTTATCATACGACAGCCTTTATTATTAAATAAATAAAACAGTTGATTAAATATTATAAACCATGAAAAAAGATTTATTTTGAAATAACCCTGTTTAGTGTGTCAGTTATTTCCAAATTATTTCATATTGAAATATTTTACCATTCACTGCTGACAGATTAAACACATACTGATCCGCTTTGGGCAACCAGTTTGTTCGCCTAGATTTCAGTTTTAAAAAAATGATTTAAATGAAATGCCTTTTTAAAAAAAAAATCGCGTTGTTTGAAGCGACTGAAAAATATAAATTCAAATAAGCCAGTTTGCAGAAAAATAACAAGTAGATGGTAAACTACAAAATAAGAGAGAAAGCAAAAGTCCCACTCAATAATGAGTAGCTAGGATAGCGATTGTAAGGTTTTATGAATTCGAATTGCATCTTAACGCTTCAATCGATCTGCTGATCAAATGCTATATCGAGTTCAATTTTTTTAAAATTAAAATTGAGGGGCAGAATAGAATAAAACCATTGATTTCATTTAAAAAAATTATCTTAATATAATGCAAAAGTCAATTGTGTAAAATAATTGATTTGGAAGATATGGACATCACTTCCGTGATTACCCATACTTCAATGATTAAGCTTATTTTGCGCTATATGAAACCCTTTTCTTGATTTCTTGTACCTCCGGGAGAATTTATTCTAGTAAAACGATAATTCTGCTAGAGACAATTTCTAGCATTCAGCTACTGCATTCATTAGATAAGTCAAGAACCGCACTCACTACAGTTGTAAAAAAATTCACTGAAGTATTCCGAAATTCATACAAAGATATATTTAACAATATTCCTTCGATCGTAAATAATAAGAAGGGAATTTTGCCCCACATACGTTAATATTTTATGTATATATAGAGATTATAAGAGTTTAATTTTTAAGAAAGTACTAAAAGCTTTTATTAATCGGCAGGGAATTTAAAAAATATCAATTATAAAGGGAAAAATATTTTTTATTGCTGGAATATTGACATCTATCGCTTTTTTTAAATGGTTCGATCACAACATAATTTTTTGGAAAAGAAATGGATTTGCTTCATTGGTTTTTTAATACTTCATAACGGCCGCCATTGTAAAATATAACAAACCCTCAATAATATGACAGATACACTCCACATCAAGAAAGCCCATTAAAAAAAAATTAAAAATAAATAGAAAGATATTCTTTATGTGATAAATGTTATAAAATATATTTCAAAATATGAGCAGTATCTTTTTCATGCTTAGACAGGGAGACTGACATTCCTATAAAAGTGAATCAATCAACTTACGGAAGTCAGTTTCCTGATAAACCTTTTATTTGGATAGCAAAATATTAAATCTTTCGAACTAAATTCAAATATATTTGAGGTAAAAATGAACACCGAATATACCCTTCAATGTTGGGGGGGGGGGGTATTGAGAAAAGACATAATATTCCCAGATGGACTAAAGAGCTTGGGCTTAGAAAAATTCAGGATCAATCAAAGAAGAGCCATCAGATCCAAATGTGATCAGAAAAGTTAATTCCAAGACCTTTCAAGATTCAAGAAATCGCAAGTCAAAAAACTAACCCTGAAGGCCAAAAATAGAAGTCCATTTTCAAGAACTTCTGCATTAAAAACAACAGATCCCCTATTTAATACTGCATAGATCAAATTAAAAAGGTCTCAAACCTCAAAATTCTTCAGGCTTCTCTAACAGTCTGAAGAAAGAGATTCAATTCTGTTCGCCAAAAACTTTCAGGGATCCTTTGATCAACAAAAATATAGGCTAGGCAAATAGGCAATATACAGATTCAACTACCTCATAAGACAATGTAATCTTCAGTGCCCACAGATGTTGGGGATTCTGCAGGTGATGGAAACTAAACATGTCTGCAAAAGAGGCAATTTTTTACAGAAACCAAACCAAATTTTTTCGGATTTACCACATACTAAAATGGAGCACAGGATCAAATTGGGATGACAGCAAAGAAAAAAAAGCAATTTTCTGTTTCATGATAGCAGGGAAATTATGCTTTTTACGGAATATGTCAAAGGCCTTAAATTTAACACCGTGATAGGGGAAGACTGTTTTCAATATAGAGACAGATAATATTCAGAGTCCACAACACCATTCCAACTGTTATCCTCTGAATAATGACTTGAATATTTACAAGTTAGAGCAGAATAAGAAGAAATCTTATAAGTTAAACCAATTCAAGAGATGTTGAAGTTTATACCCTATGGAGATCTAATTTTCATAGTACAACTATGAAAATTATGAACAATTTAAAATATCTCATTCTTTATCCAACATACTTTAACTTGGAAGTAAATGCACCTTCAAAAATCTCTTTCCAACAAGAAATGCTCATAGAAGGCTCAAATCTTAGTCACCTAACTATTTGTGCTTTCGAAAACAGTATTTCCGTTGCACGCTAAACTGCAAATTTAAGCTCATTGCATACAATTTTTCAGGAAAAAGTCTTGCAATAAAAATTAATGAAGCAATACAACACACCACCACAATGAGGAAGACAACTACAAAGCTACTCGTAATGGCAATGAGTGGTTTCCAGATCAACCAATTCTATACGTACTTTAATAAAAGCTACTATTAAAAGTATTTACAACCAACTGGATGAGATATAAATACAAAAAGGAATAATTAGAAAAGAGAGGGCAGATCAAAGAAACGAACAAAGTTCAACTGCAAGTTCCAAATGCTTCCTAAAAACCCTACTTCTGAATATTTCATTAATTGGCAATCAGAATGGAGATACGGAACAAGGAGTCTACATAATTATCCCCGTCAAACGAACAAAACGGTCGGTCGGGAGAAGCAATGCAAATTTCTACAGGTCATTTACCCTTTGCAAGTTTTTAAAAATGTTCTGAAGTTCACCCACCAGGTGAGAAGTCGATTCCATGCATTATGGAACTACAATCACTTATCGCTTTAAAAAGAAACTTAGTCTATCAATGTACTCTCAGTGAAGGTAGCTATACTTATTTAAATTTAACAAGCAAAACAAAGAATAAAAACAATATATATTATAACCCAGTGCAAGAGTGCAAAATAAGGTAAACAGATTTACAGTCACTTACCTCACCTACTAAGTAATAGCGTATTGTATAAAGTTTTGTAATTTCATAATTCGCTTTTTAAACCGCTTAATACCATTAAAAATCACAAAGTCTTGGCGAAGGAGATATCCCATTGAGTGTCAGAAATGAAAATTATCAAAAACGTAATAAAGCTAAATTTCTAGAAATTACAAGTAGATGTTTCCTTTGCTACGAAGTAATACTGGCAATGAAATTGCTTCGACTTCAGAAGTTATTGTTCCAACTTCAACTGGGAGAGAAAATTCCTCGTAAACTACACAGCCTTGCCATGAAAATGTTGAAACGGTGAAATGTGTTGAAGAACAGCGAGTTTATACAAATATGATCTAATCAGAAAATGACGAAATATGGACAAGCGAGTAAAAATGCTTCTGGTTTATGGCCAAATATTAATTCTAATAAATTTAGAATGTTTTGTGTTAAAATCGCACCTGTACAACATAAAGGAGCTTTTGCTAAAAATGCTGAAAGTAGATAATTTTAGATAAGAGAGATTAGAAAGATAATTTTAACACACTACTTTTGAAAAATGCCAAGTGGTAAAAACCCAACTTCGCAGTTTTTTTAATTGATTCAAAAACTCAAGACTCTGTATGATGTTTTTGATGCTTACTTTTTCTCAAAGAAAAGGAAAAGACCAAACTACAAGTTTTATATGAGGCTGTGATAACTGGTGAAAACTGTCAACTGTAATCCAAGATCATGAGCGTTCTAGCAGTCATTTTGATTCGTTTGTTTCTTGGAAAGAATTATTCCAACGACTAAAATGATGATCGATAAAAGCAAATCCAAATTAATATAAGTAAGGAAACGATATGACTTAAATTACTATTTCAAAGAATTGTTATAAGCTAAAACTTGAATCACATCTACAATCTTCCACTTCGTGGAACCTACGAAATAATATTAAAGCCTAACAATGGAAATTTTTTAAGTGTAATTGAATTAATAAGAAAATACGACTCTGTGGCTTTGGATTATATATAGAGAATAAAACACAAACTAAACTGTTAAGGATTTATTTGATACATTACAATATAAAATTATTCCTATCTTAGGAAATAAATTTCTTAACAAAATTAAAGATAATATAAATGCATCTACGCATTGAAATAGCCAAATAGATTCCATTTCTGATATTTTCCGTAAAAAAACAAACTTTAGTCTTTATTAGGTATATACATTTTGAAGAGAAAATATTAAGTATGAAAGCGATTTATAAGCTTTATTCCTGGAAACTGACTGCCAAAAGATCTATTCGGAAATATTAAACGAGCTTTATTTAGATGTTACGGATTGTAGATGACAGTTATAGGGCAACGATAGAAACACCAAAGGGAATATATAAAAGTGTAAAATATTGTAAAAATTTTCTATTGCTCTCATGCAATCTATGTGCGTGCCTGGCTTATCATACTTCTTTAATTTATTGATTTGTGATGGCTCTTCCTGCAGTATCTATTACTTTTTTTGGTTATTGCAGTGTTTGTATTGTTTATTTTCTGCATCTACAAAAAGATGGGAGAATCTACAAAAAAATTCAAACATTACTCTCATACCATTAACACTCGTTGAATAATGGTTTGAGATATGGTTAAAGCAGTGAATATACAGTTTGTGTAGTGTAATGCCCTAGACGAATTTATGGATGCAATTAGCAATATTACAGCGGTTCCGAAGCTAAAAGGCTATTGGATTCAATAAAGAAAGGACAATTATTTAATATTCAACAGAATGATTTGTAATATTGTCCAAAATTAGCTATTAATAAACTATTTCAAATAAAAAATAATTGTTTTCAACCGGGCTTTAAATTTAATCAATAAAATTAAAGCCGAGTTCCAAAATTTAACATATGTAGACGAAGCAAACGCGATGGCACGTATTTCGAAATAGCCGAAGAATAAATTGTACAAGAACTGGCTGAGGACTTCAGATATTTTTTAAATTGTATAACGAATGCTGGTATTGTACAGATTTAAAAGTATTACAAATTAATCACTGACACAAACTTAAAAAAAAAATTAGAAATTTGTTCCAAAAACTTTACAGCGTTTTATAATAACGATATAAATGAAAATCTAATCTAAATAATTACTTTGCAACGGGATTTGATTTTCCATGAGAGAGATATAAATAACGCTCAACATATATTGCAATATATATTAATAATTATAATTGAAATATTTCTAAATGCATTAACTCTGTTGAATTTTTTTTTCATTGCGAATTTCTATAATAAATGCTGAACCCTCTTTCAGCAAATTAAAATTAATAAAGTATTATCTTCGGTCAAGCATAGGGATATAATGCTTAAGCACTCTTGCTATATCAAATATAGAGGCAGAAGTTGGAAAAATTTTAATTTTCTTCGAGTAATTCACAGCAAAAACAAAATCACGCATTAAATAAATATGCAAAAGTCCCATATTTTATTTTACTTAGTTAAAAAATTTAGGACCTCAATCAGTTTCTTACACCCAGGCCCCTTCCTAGAGAAGGCCATCTCTGGGAAGACACATACCCGGGGGCTTTAAACCCGGCATACGCATGCCTCAACTTAGAGAAAATGGGATTCTCTTTCTTACATATATTCGCCCGGACTGCAAAATGGAACTAACAGCGTTTTAAATTGAGATTTGTATTTGTTGCAATATCTATGAAAATGCTGTTACAATCTGAGGTCAAATTTTGATTCAAAATTCAAATTCGATTTTGCAAAAACCATTATATTAACCGATTATAACGATTAATCGCCATATCTCTGATATCTCGTAACTGCTTTTTGCCAACGGCACTCAGTTAAAACACAATTACGGTATCTTTGCTAAAAAGCACTCAATTCTCATAAGGGAGAAATTCAAAATAAAAATCTAAGTCATTAAAAGCGTTCGCAATTTTATTAAAGAAAAGAGGTGCCACCTTTATTTGAAAATATTTCAGCAGAGATTCCTGATGATTTAGTAAGGCTAAAATCGCTTTTTAAAGTAAAATGGGGGTTTAAAAGTGCAAATACGTTATTCTACCTAATAAATCTGAACATAGTGTGGCTCAGTATTTTGAAAAATACAAAATTTAAGGTACTTCAAGAAGTATTTCCGATAAAGATAACGGAAAAAATATTTTAGTAAAATAATATATTTCATACAAAAATATTGCTCTGCTTTGATATAAACTTCTCAAAACGTAAAAAATCTAGAAATGAAGGCATACCCATTTTATGTTTTAACTTCTATACCTAATCATTGAAAAATCAAATAGAACTTCTCTGCGGTGGGAAGTTACATTTTAAAAGTTGGCACATCTGTATTATAAAACTGCATTTTAAAAGTAGATATGTTCAGTTCTTTATGAAATACAGAACTCCCAAAGATAGAAAAAAAAATCCATAAAGAGAAGAGCCTGAATCGAGAAAGTTATTTTTGTTGAAATGCATAAAAAGTTATTGCAGGCAATTACTTTTATACACAACTATCTGTCACCAAACGCTTTTCTGCCACAGAGGAAATAATTTTGAAAATGTCTCTTGAGATTTAAAATAGTTGTCTTGTTTAATTAGAATGATAAAAAGCATAAAATTTTCGTATCTCAAATAAATACATTTATTGAATACTAGCCGCCTTTAGCAACCAGCTAGTTCGCCAATCTTACTGCTGTTTAAAATAATCAGTTAGATTTTTTATGCAATGACATTGTCAATTAAACACTTTATCTAACTTGTCTTTTAATAGCTACATCATCAAAATATTTTTAAGTTTCAAATTTTGATAGTCATAATTAACTCATGCAGTTACAAGTGCCTTAAGCCCATAATGTACTATCTCTCTAATTATCTGTCAACTCTCCCAAAATTCAACTTTAATTTAAAGTAGAAATGATTACACTACAAATTGATACAAAAACATCTTTTTACCGAAACCAAGTATTTTTTAAATATAAGTAAAAGAGAATTATTATGCGTACGTACTACTGAATAATTAAAATAATTTATGTAATATTTCAAGAATTATTCAACAAAAATTACTTAGATTCCTCATAAAATTCAGTTTTTAGTTTTACTTTCCAAAGGATTTAAGTGATGCAAATAACATTTTCTTTTATTTTGGTCCATAAATATAATTATAAACTTAGACTTCATAATTTTTTATCTTTTGGATATAAGAAATCATATTCTACGAAATGTTCTTCACACTTCTACTTTCAAATACATAAATGAAGGCTTCAGATATAAATTTTGATCGACTTCTTAAGCTTTGAATAGAAATGTTTGGAACGTTCAATATTTCCTATCTTGGGCCCAGTCGCTCTGGAGAAATCCTGGGGGTTGATTGGGGTATCATCTTTGGAATGGTCGATGAGGTACGGTTTTTATTGAAAAATGATCTTCAAATATTTTTAAATCAGTATAGACTCGTGTTACATACTATGTAGTTATTTACTTCATTTAGACCCTTTTTATAGATGCATTTCTATTATTAAAATTTTACAAATTAGCCGTTGGACCTAAGTATTGAATTGAATATTATATATTAATTAAACCCTGTTTATCTATACTTATAATAAAGCTCAATGTGTGTGTGTGTGTGTGTGTGTGTGTGTGTGTGTGTGTGTGTGTGTTGGCGCTCTACAGGCCAGACCGTTGGACCTACAGCTACCAAATTTGGTAATGTATACCTTGGAGGTCGGGAATGTGCACCTCGGAGCCCTTTTTTGAATTTTAAATTAGAATTTGAATTAATTAAAATTTAAGCAAAATTTCGAAGTTTTTCCGCTATAACTTCCGAAAATATTATTGCACAAACATGATTTTTATATCAATTTAAAGATTAAAAAATTAGCTTTCTAACGGTATCAGTTTTTTAAATTTATAACGCAAGCTTCTATTTTTAAAGAATTTTCAAAGAAATATTTTAACTATGTTTTTATCACGTGACTGGATAAAATAAAAGAATGCCGGAAGTTCAAATTAAAAAGCAACAACTATCATCGCAAATCAAATCTAAAGAAATGCAACTTTCAGCACGTGACTGGATAAAATAACAAATATAAAATGTGATATCTTCTAAAAAAAATAAATGCAAGGCAAAGGATTCTAAGAAATCGTTTGCAATATTTATATTATTAATTCCATAAATTATCTTTATTTACAGTAAACCTGATTGAATTTAGACAGGATATGCATTGAAATCCCGACTTAATGGCATATTTCTATAATCGTTTGCATTATCTGTATCATTAATTCAATAATTTTTTACCTTTTTCGCTTTCTTTAAAAAACATTTTAACATTTTGGCAGTATCACCGAAAAAAACATTTTTAATATTTTGGAAGCATAATTGATAAATTATTAGAGAATTAAACTCAAAACGTTTTTCCGAATAAAGTTACCGACTCTTTAACTACTAATAACTGAATCTTTTAACTTTAACTATTTCTTAAATTTTGGCTAATGAATATGGGATTTAATTGGAAATTTTAGAACGCATTACTCATGGCGAACCAGCTGGTCGCCAAAGGCGGCTAGTATTAAATATAGCTGGGTTTTTTAACCAATAATATTGTAAAAGGTACAATAACTTTTCTTAACATTTTCTTTTTAGAAAATATTTCATATTTACAGTGAAAGCTCCTTATTAGCGGATTAAAAAAATGCGACCCAATTCCTATATTCGCGGCTAAAAATGTCTTTATTCGCGGATCTAATAAGTACATACATAATAAAAGGATTCCAGTAGGTATCCAACCCCTATATCCTTTGTAAAGGCTGTCAAATGGACTAATAAAGAAAAGTAAAATAGTTTTGATTATAACTTTGTGTAAAGTATGTTGTTAAATGCAAACTGCAAAAATAGCCGAAATCGGGAATGGAATAGGACGAGATGGGTTCAAACACATAGAATCAAGTGACATTCAGGAATTGCTTGGATCGCAAGATAAAGATCTAACTGAAACCGAATTGAAGGAAAAGTTAAATTCACAGCCCATTGAAGAAGAGGCTTCAACTAGCACCGACATTTAATTTGAAAAATCTTAGTGAAGGTTTAAGAATGGCAAATTAGCTTTGCGATATCTTTATGAGCATTGATCCGTTTATGGAACGACGTCTTATTATAAAGAGGCAAATCGTTAGTGCGACTGCAGCGTATCAGTGTGAATTGAAGGAGCTTTTGCAAACTGCAGAGAGCAAAAGACAAAATTCTTCAAACAATTGCCTAAACCTTAAGATAATTAATCAAAATGTTCAAAAACTTCAATTAAATTGATTTTTTTATATATTTGTTTTCTTTATTTTGTTACCAAGGAACGTATCCCTTATAATCCCATATAAATTACCATTCCGTATTCACTGTTTCTGCATTCGCGGCATATTTATGGAACATCTACCCCTCGAATAAAGAGCTCTCACTGTATTTAATTTCGTGCAGACACTTGCTGAAAATTACCTTTTTACATGTTTAATTTCCTATAATTATTTTTTAATTTCAGTTTTTCTCTATCTGATGGCAACATATTGATAAAACAATTTTTCCCTTTCACTCATAACGTGCTCGTGCAGATTAAATGTTATTAGGTTGTTCGGAAAGTAATTTCGTTTTTTCCTGACAAAGGATTTAATTGCATTTTTCGCACCCAATTTCATACTTAAACCGCAAAATCATTTTATGTTTTAAGAGCTGATATAGCAAGGCTTGAATGTGAAAAAGTGCAGCTGATTCTTCGCAGTAGTTTTTGGATGGTGCCCTTTTAAATATGGAGAGCAATAAACAGCATTTTCGTCATTTTTTTCTTTTTTGCTATATAAAAGGTAAAAATGCTGTTCAAGCCAGAAATAAATTAGCCAATATGTGTGGAGAAGATGTGTTAACAGTACATCATTACCAGAACTGATTTGCAAAATCTTTCCTTCAAATGAGGAGGCCAAAAACCACCTCGATCAGTTTTTTTTACAGCAAAGACCAAAACTTTTATGAGCGTGTAATCATGTTACTACCAAAAATAGGGCAAAAGGTATTAGACCAGAATGGCAATTTTATAATTTAATAAATAATTTATTCATTAAACGAAAATTTCTTTTCATTTTGACAAAAAAATACGAAATTACTTTCCGAACGACCCAATATTTTTTTGAGCGATTGAATAGCAGGCGTTATAATACAAGGGTTTAAATTCGTCGCCAAATTATTAATAGACAAATCAGTAGAGATATTCGATGTAGGAGCTACTTTAATTTGATTTTTTTTTTTTTTGGCTTTAAAAATCGCGAATTCGGCATTATCGTTATAGCTTTCACACTGTAAAATATTTTCGTATTCTTCACCAGAAAGTAAATTATGTATTTCATTATCCGTTATTTTCATTTCATTAAAGGCAGTAGTTAAAAGATTGCAAATATATTCCTTTTAAATTACTTATTTCAACAGAAAAACGAGTAATATTGCCGCGAATAGTTTTCCCTTTTCCTCTTGAGTTGCGCCATTTTGTTTGCAGTTTCATCCGGCGTCGCCATTGCAGTAATTCAAAGAATAAATGTAAAAAATTTAGTAAAAAGGATTAACTTGCCGATATTTCGTAAAAAACAGGAAGTATAAGTTCACGGCCCGGTACAAGTAAAGTTTAAGGTACGGACCCTCGCCAAACTGAGCCAAATTCTACAAACTATGCCAATTGTCCTCCATCTTGGATTGCTCCAAAATGGCGCTATTACACCCATGTATAGGGGATTATAGCCTTTGTCGCTCCATATCCCAAAATATTTACATTCAAGATTTTTTTTACACCCATGTGGTTAGAAAAAAATTTCAATTAATAAAATTAAGGAAGAAAAAATTAGTCTTTAAAGCAGAGAATAATCTTAAAAAGGGTAGAAATTAATACATTTTAAGTCAAAATGAGACAAAATTCAACGAATTACATAGCCCAATAGGATTAAAGTAAGATTAAAGGTAGCTACAGGATAGCCACTGGTCAAGCAGGGGTTACCATATTTGATGATATATCGCCATGAAAAATTCAAATTTGGCGCCTTAAGTTTAACTTTACTTAGCCCACGGTCCTAATTTCGGCACAATATATTCAAATACGACGGCGATGTTAGTAAATATATTTATTCCACAGTAAAAAAAGACGTTACGAGTATGAAGTAAATTTGGAATAACAAAATAAAATAACGATGCCACTCATTCTAAAAGAAACTACATTAAATTATTTGATGGCTTGCTTGCTGCAGCAATTCCTTTCAAAAAGTTGACGATTTCAAATACATAGGCAGTTTATTAATGACAATAATTTACTCGGAACAGAAATTGGTAACAGAATAAAAAATGCTAATAAATGTTTCTTTGGATTGACAAAACGGGATTGGAAAATGTGCACTCAATAAATCTTTCCCTGCCCACAGTTAGTAGGTTTACTGGGATTTCATTACCTTTGGCAGGAAAACTTGGCGAGCATCTACAAGAGTGTCTGAGCATATATATTTGATCTCGTGTTTACTAGATCTTATCTAACATACACTTATCTTATTCATATATCTTGTAATAAATGATAACTAATTAATTGAAAAGTAAGACTGTTTTTATCAGAAAAATAAATAGCAGAATTAAATTCATTTTTGAAAAAGTAAGCTATAGGAAAAAAATCTATATCTGTTTTATTTACTAATATTTGAATATTCTCATACTTCTGAATAAATTTTCTTGAACATCCCTATTACTTATATTCATAAAAGAGGAAAAGATGTATGTGTATATATATTATAATAATTCAGTAAGCAATATCTTTATCAAGAAACTAGCCGACTTTGGTTACCAGCAGTTCGCCAGGATAAAAGATCTCTAAAGATTTCCGTTATATATTTTATATAACTTGGTCGCTTAATAGCTTTTTCTGCAAAATATTTAGCTTTCAAAATATTTGATAATTATATAATTCAGTTATATGTCGGCCTTAAACAATTCTTTTCATTGTATCATTTATCTCTTATTAATAAAATTTGCATATTAATTACAGTGAAAATCTTAAACTGCAATTAATATTTTTTTAAAATTTACTAAGACCAAATACATTTTTTAAATGCGAAAATTGATTACAGAGTCGCTCAGCATTGAAGTTGTATAGGCAGTGCAAAATAATTTCGTTATTTATATAATATTACAAAGAATTATTGAACAAAATTTTCTCTAATTCATCGTAAAATTAAATTTTTAGTTTACTTTCAAAACATTTAAACGATACAAATGAAAACATTTTATTTAACTTCATTCAATAAATGTTATTAAAATAATTCTGAAGTTTAAATTTTACTCAGTCTTTTTGTCCTAAGGAGTTAATATTCTGCAAAATATTCCTGAAATCTCAACTTTTAACTCAAGTTCAATAAATAAACTTTCTATCTTCTGCTATCAAATCTGTCAATTTTTGCATTGAATATTAGAAAAATCAATATTTTCATAATCATAGGTCAATCACTGCAACGCAAACTTGGTAAAAGATTGGCGTATATTCTTTGAAACGTTCTATGAAGTGGTCTAAAATCGCCAATTTTCATTGACGAGCGATATTCAAATTTCATAAATTATTCACCTTTTAGTGAATGATTTAGTTGATTGGAGTTCGAAGATTTTAATTTAATCCATAGCGCTCCGAAAAATAATTCGATGCAAAAACATGTTCCGAATAAGAGACTTGTTTATTGCTCCGAAAAATTAATAAATACGAATTTTGTTGAATTTTCCGGAAAAATGAATATAAATATTTTTACTATTCTTAAGTATTTTTACCTGTCAAAATTCCAGAAAATAATGAAATAAAACGACAAAAAGATTTTCTACCTAGAATGGTACCCGATAATGAGATCGGAATTAGAAGTTTAAAATATTGGTGTCTCAAAACCTTTTGATGCAAAGGGTAATTATTGTAAAACGGTTACAAAGGGTAATGTAAAGGACCTATGTAAAAATTTAAAATTCTTAATTCAATTGGAGCATTTATTGATTCAAGTCACATAAAATAAGCTTAGTTCCTTTACACTATTTTGTAAGTCGATGCCTGATAACCCCCGATTAAAATTAAGTTATTCGCGCAAAGAAGAGTGATGTATCCGATAGATATATTAAACCATATTTGCCTTAAATTTAAATGTTTGATTTCATTCATATAGATTGTTCCATTACTTTTTAGCTCCATTACTTTTAAAAAAATATATTTCAAATTTTTTTCGATTCATACAGATACTTGCTGAAATTTACAGTTTTATATCATTAATTAACAATAAATTGGTTCTGATTTACAAGCTCATATCAACATATAAAATTTGAATTCAATTTTGATATTTTATGAACTGTAGCATTTCCTTTTTTATTCGTTTGTTGTCTTCCCAGCGATCTGGGCGCCCAGAGTTCGAGTCCCGGTTCGGGCATGGCTGTTCTGTGCTCTGTGAGATGCGTGAATGAGACCCCTGTAAAAAGGGGTTGTGCAAGCGAATGTGTGTATCATTTTCATTTGATCTAGAAGTCAGACTTCTGCCCTATGGTGTCTTTACCCTCAGAAGCTACTGCATCCCCTTTCCGTGGAAACGCGGACACGACATCATCATTCGTTTGTTGTTCAAGATATAAAAGCATACAGACTTAACTTTTCTGTCGTTTGGCCTCTTTTTTTTAGTAATTATTGTACTTTTGCTTTTATCTTTTCCCATTTTCAGTTAATGATAATGTTAATAGCTGCTTTCTGAGATCTACGGTACAGTTCTTCAAATTCAGGATATAATTTTAATTCCAATTTAATCCCTTTTTCAAGAAATCCCCTTCCCGCCCACACAAAAATAATTATTGACTGACTGAGCCTACCAATAAGTCTCTGAGATGGTTAAAATTTTCAGTTCCTCGAGTTTCTCTTCCCTTATTTATAAAGACGATACTGCAACTACCGAACAATGAAAATGAATAACGTTATGCGTGATTATCAATTTTTTTAAATGATTGGATGATATACTAGTTGTAATTCCGAATCAAACGCTTTATTCCAGCATTTATAGGCGGTCTTTCGAAAGGTAAAACGAAGTATATCTGCAAACTTTCTAATATATGAAGTCTGAAATTTTGCACTTATGGATGAAATTAAGAGAAAAATTATACTCATTCTTATTTGAAATTATAATGTTTGTATAAAAATTTAATTTTCGCGATATTTGTACAATTACCTGCTTTATTTAATGAAATTTTGTAATTCGATATTAGTTTAGATGCAATATTTAAAAAATTAAAAAAAAAAATTGTTTCTGAGTGCAACTCCTTATTGCTTTTTAGAAGGAAAAAAACTTCAGAAAACATGCTGAGAACTTAATTTGATCTTAATGCCTAATATTTAAATATTTACTATTGTCGTTTCAATTTTGATTACGATAAAGGTCCAATCTATATGAATCTATACTTTTAGCAAGAAATTTAGGGCTAAAACAGAAAGAACGAATAAAATATAACGATTTATTACTATATTGTAAGTTTCTAGCTTTCTTTCGGGTATACATTTAAGACAAATTAAAAATTAGAAATAAATCATCAGCAGCGCTTTTAAGAAAGTATGCTGTCATTTGCTACTAAGTTACCTGCCAATTAAATTTTAGATCATAATGCTGAATCTGAGAAACAATCGTTTTAATTTAGTACGTTTAGATGTTGAACTTACATGTTGATTTCTGGTACATTGGATTTTGTATAGTTCAGCCTAATGGTAAATAAGCTAGAAAATGAGGCAATATAATTCAGATTAGGAAGAATTTCAGTAATTATCCTTTTCTTATTGATAATATGTTTTCCCCCTTGAGAATTAACTGGCAGTTATCTTTTGAATTATTAATTTAATTCCTATCTTACTTCAGACAAAGCGCTTAAAAAAAGTAACTTATTTGAACAATTTTAACGTAAAAAATACATCAGCGGATTTCAAGTAACAGCTTGGGGAAGGTATATAATTACAAGCATACATACATACTGAAAGGACTAAACATGATTGATTTCCATTTAAATTGGAATTTTAAGCACTTTCTATGTTTGTTTTCATAAAGTTAAACTGTAAGAGATAAAGATTAAATCCACACAAAACTAAAAATTATACTTTACTTTATTTGATTGAATTTGTATTATGCTCATCAAAATTATAAATGCCTTCTATGTGAGATTATAAATGTGTTCCTTTCTAATAAATTTTTAAATCGAATTTCTCATATTGTATTGATTACTTTAAACGCTCATCTGAAACGCAATAAGGGTAGGCAGCATTTTACTCACGGAAGCTCCGTTTCGTTTTCAAGGACACGGTGTATTATCGTTCTGAACTGTGATTGATTTTCATTTGGCGCACATTGTAAAATCGCCAAATCTTGCATGCAAAGATAACGGTTAAAATGCGTCAACCCTGAGCAAAAAGATATCTTTTAATGACATGGAAGGGGGGTATTTATTGAGCGCATATTCAACGCAACCTGAAAAAACAACCAAGTCAAACTTAATCAATCTAAAATTACACTAAGAATTTATAGGACTTATCATGACTGTTCTGCTATATGCAAGTAACTCTTCATTCGGACATACAGAGTTCAATGAACATGTTCTAGAGTTTGGTTTCATTTGAGGTTATATGGCACAAAAACCAATATAAAGATTATACTGCAAAGTTTAATACTAATAAAAAACGGTTTCTAGAAAAGTATTTCCATTGGTAAAAAGTTGAAAAATTACAAAATGCCAAAACGAAGTTGAAAAAGGGAGTTCAGATTAAGGAATAAAAACCTATAGATTTTCAAAGGACAAAAAGGTTCTTACGCGGACCTTTGCCAAGCAACAAGGGCAAAATCACTGCCGTGGTTTTGAAGTAAAATAAGCGGTGGGCATTAAAATATGGACATGAAGTAAAGATAGGATAAACTTTCATTCCTCAATCACGATGTGGGCACATCGGAAATTGATCATTTGATAATAGATGTCTATGTGTGGATATAGTGTGACCGATTCTCAGACGAGTAAAACAACGTCATGTTTTCGATAATACAAAAAAGGCCAATTTTTTTATGATAGGCTTGTAGGTATGAAGGCTGTTTACAGTTTCCGAATCCCACTGAGTATGTCCGCTTATGTAAAGAACCCTTTTTAAATTTTTGCTCAAATCGCATGCATGTAGGGGCGTTTATAAAAAACAAGTTCTGGATTTGGCACTTTTATCAGCCAGCTCATCACCACATATTCTCACATGAGATGGTATCCAGCAGAATAAAACAGTGAAGCCACGAGAGAATCTTACAAGCTAAGTTTAAAATATTTGGATGAGTATGATTCTGGGTCAGGGAATTTAAGAATGTAAAACACTTAAAGAATCAATGTAAATAATATAGCTTCCAATAGATCTTTTAAAAAATTTCTAATAAAGCATGTAAAACTGCAGTGGTTTCAGCAGTAAATATGGAACATATAATGAAAAAGTTGATGATATAAAATTTTATCCAGTAAAACTACACCACGTGAGGCATGGGTAGATGTCTAAGAACCGTCTGTGTAAACAGGAATGAAATACTGATAATGAGAACTACGTTTAAGGAATAATTTTTGATAAACAATATCTTATGTGTCCGATGGGCTGAAGTTTTCAAAAAGCTTAAGAAAGTAAAACGTTTAGATCCCGCATGGAGGAAAACAGTTAAGGTGTCAGAACACATTGAAAAAATCGATTTTGGCTATTTTTTTGACGTTTAAGGTATCCGAGCACGTTCGAAGGAAACATTTTGAAAAATGGAATTTTTTAGACACTAATTATTGTTTTTAGATATTATGTCAATAAGCACTATCAAAACAGAAACAATTATTTGAAAATATAATATATTTTGAGAAAATGTGTATTAAATTTTAGTGAAATTGAACCAAAACGGTTAATACTACACAAAAATGTGATGCAGCAATCCTATTTTTCTTTGCACTTAAGTTATAGAATATAATGAGGAATGAAATGAACAAACATCTAAGAAACGTTTTGAGATGCAGAGAAGTGATGTGTAAAAATATACTCGTATATGCATTTTTGCCATCAATTCTCAACCTTATTTTTATAAAAACACTTATAAATGAAAAAGTATTTCACCAACAATGATACTTTTTGGTTCATTTCAATGCCCATGTTATTTAAAACACACGCTGAAATTTTTATGTCGATACCTTGTTTACTTTTGGCAATATGTAAATACCTTAATTTTTTTATCTTTAAATCTAATACTATAATACGAGGAATGGTTGCCAAGTCGAAAATCTCCCCAGAATTAATAAACTCCGGTAAACTTGGAGGTCTGGGGTTTTTGGCCACGAGGAATCGATTGGCGCCGGTTTTGAAGCGCTACGGTCGAGCAGTTCGGAGTTACAGATAGGATATTTTCAAACTTTATTAGTTCGCCATAATGGCTATTTAAATTTTCAAGCGGTAACGAGCTGCCATCTATAGCCAATATGGTGAACTAATAAAGTTTTATGTTTATGCTGTTATAGGTTTATAATATGTTTCTTATGTATGTATATATGTTTGGTTTTTCTAAATAAATTTGTCAAAAATATTGAACTTCAACACACTTCAATCTTTACCTTTACTTTACCTTTTCATAGAATAGTTCCCTTTCCAAACTCTAACTTTGTTTAGAATAGTTTACAATGGTGCACTTTAACCGGTTATCTTTTCACCAATGCTTTCACAAATTTTCTTATGGCATATATTGTTTTGATAAATCACAATTGAAAATTTAAATCTTCGAGTTAGCTTCGATACCTGTTTTCTCCGAGCGGAGCTCGGTCACCCGCTGGTGTATATAAAAATCATGTTTGTGCAATAATATTTTAGGAAGTTATAGCGGAAAAGCGTCGAAATTTCGTTTTTGGGCGGGGGGTTGACCAGCGTTTTCCAAACGTCGATGTATGCGTAATTTTATAGCCACGTAACTGTTTTAAACTGGTTTTTCACGAAAAAATAATTCTGCCTTCGGGAGAAAAAAAGAATTGTGGCGATGATTGGATTGGCTGGAACTGTGTCAATGTTTAGGTTGAATTCTGCCAAGGATCAAACCTGCGATGTTTGGGTTTGAAGTTCAGGAACTTATCCATTCGACAAAAGTGAACGCTGATGTCTAGTGGTTGTTACTGGCTTATTAAGATGTCACCACAAAATCATAGAGCTCCATAGATTTGGAGGTGGCCAAAAACCTTCACCTTTCTAAATGTTGGCGATTGCGAATATGAGCCATGAGAAAAAATAATGCTTTTCTATCAGACTGATACCACATGATTTTTAAAAAAAGAATGTTCTAACATGAAATTTTCAATAGCATATTTCAATTTTTTTTATTCCTTTTTTAATACTGAAAAAAGCAGAAAATCGCAGTCGGTTATAAAAGCTTTTTTATTATTTAATTAAGCGATTCTTTTTATAGTCTAAAGGATTAATCTACGTGCATGCTTATCTGTATGTATTCATTCTCTTCATGTTGTCGTGGTGTCTCCTAAGGAGTCTGTCAGAGGAGGGGCCAAACGATTCCCCGAAAACGAATTGCATTCCTAAAAAGAAGAAAAGAACATTTCATGCATTAATGCACAATAATAACTGAAATTCTAATTGGGGATTAAACACAATTAAGGTAGATAATAGATTCACAATCTTTGCTCTCTATTTATATAATAGAATGGAATGAGTGGTTTATTGCAGGAATAAATATTATTTTGTAAATCAAATTTAGAGAGATTATTTTTTCCACAATTTTCTCGTAGAGCGATGATAATCTGGTTGATAGGTGGAAAGATGTCCGTAAACTTATGAGTTCGAATTTACCAGCCGAAGATTCTCCGTGTGTGGTGGTGAAAGGCGCACGTATAAATCCGTCGTGATCACAAAAGTCCTCCATGTCGAAAGTAATACCACTGGAGGTACGGGCTGAGAGCTGATCGTTCTCTGATCCAAATAAGGATCTGTGGTTGAGCGAACGAAAAATGCATGAATGATGTTCGCCCCGTTAAAAGGGGTGTGACGCATTAGTGGTAAAGTCGTACTTTTGGCCTTAGATGGTGCTACTGAAAAAAATCAAGAGGCGCACACTATCGGCGTAAGTCGGTGTCTTCATAACAGCGGACTTGTCCAATGGCAAGTGCCATAAGAATACAACAACAACACAACACAATTTTCCAATATGTTTAGATGGTCTGGCTCGTTTTTGTGTTTAATTTCGTTACACATTAAAGAGAAATGAAGGACTGTAGACTAGTTGGGCTCAAAATTTGTTATAAACTTAAAATTTTGTTAGCTCTTCTAAATGCTCAGTTTCATCTACCAAGCTCTTTTCAGTTTTATTTTTCGTGCTCGCTTGCAAATAATAAACTTTACGGCGGATTTGGTCCAAGGTATAACTGATCTAAATTTTTGATGATGAAATTATAAGTGAAGTTTCATTCGTCTAATTAAAATGTCAGCGTGTGTTTTAAATAATATGGACAATGAACTGAACCAACAGCTTTATAGTGAAATACCTTCATTTATAGATGCTTTTAGAAAAATTAATTTGTGAATTTAAGGAAAAAATGCATATGTACACATATTTTTACCCATAGTTTTTTTCCATCTCAAAATTTTTCTTAGATTTTTTTTCTTCCTTTCATTCATCATTATATTGCTGTAACTTGTGTACAAAGGAAAATAGGATTGCCATTTTGTGTAGAGTGTCAACTCATCGGTTTGTTGGTTCAACTTCATTGAAATTTACCACGGATTTTCCTATTTCTCAAAATATTTATATTTTCTAATAATGTTATTGTATGTATGGCATTTTGTGAAATAATTGACATTACATCTAAAAACCATATTTTTAAATTGTTTTTTTTTAAATCCAGTTTTTTAAGATTTTTCCTTCGAACGTAATCGGATACTTTAAGCTAATAAGAATGGAAGCATAAAAAAATAATATTTTGTTTCAACCTTCACTTATCTATTCTACAATATTGCTAAATAAAACTTTGGCAGAGCCTCCCATCCCCAAGAATTAGACAGGTTTCTCCAGTTGGCTGAGAATGTTAACCGTTTAGGATGATCTCTGATTACGATTTAAATTTAATTTTAAATAATTTTTTTGCAATAAGTCACCTAGGTTTGTTTGTGGCGATGGAGTTACTGGAATTGTGCCAATGTCGAGGTTTGAATTCCGCCAAGGATTGAACCTACGATGCTTGAGTTTGAAGGTCACTAACTTATCCATTCGACAGAAGCGAACACTAATGTCTTGTGGCTGTTACTGGCTCATTAAGTTATCACCATAATACTCCCCTACCAGTGAGTCTGCTGAGAGACGAATGATTTTCATTCCACCAAGCGTTATGGCGAGCCAAGAGAGTGTTTCGGTACCTCCAAGCGTTATGGCGAGCGAAGAGAATTGCTGTTGCTTCAAGTGAGTCTGAAGATTTTGATTGCTGCGGGTAGATGGCGCCATGACAGTAGTCTGAATGTTCATAGTCCGAGGTCACAGGTGTGGCGATGGAACTGGCGAAATTGTGCCAATATGAGGGTTGAATTCCACCAAGGATCGACCCTGCGATGTTTGGGTTTGTTCTGTCGAATGGATAAGTCCAGTAACTTATCCATTCGACAAAAGCGAACGCTGATGTCTAGCTGCTGTTACTGGCTTATTAAGAAGTCACCACATGTTGACATGATTAGAGTGCTAAAGCAATTAATATAATTTTCGAAGAGCTGATCGTCGAAGGCGACAAGCTTGATTCGACTTACCTGGAATATGCCCCGTGTATTTTGGTGCTACGCAGCAGTGTCTGAAAGGTACAATGTTCGGCCTCATCCTCATTCGCGGATCTGGATCGTACCCTTGCCTATCGTGTCTATCGTAGGAGGCCTGACCCGGGTGGATGCCAGGTTGGCAGGGTTCGGTCATGAAGGCCGGGTAATGGACGTGTGGCATATCTCCTCGGTCATGCTGTTGATGATCATGGGGACGAGCATGGGAATAGTCTAGCGTAGGATCTAGAATTATTAAGAATAAAAAAAAATTGCATTACATCATCAAAAAACGCATTGAGCGATGATTAGTGTTGATTTTGATAAAACTGTTTCGAAAAAGAGTTTTCAAAATTTTAAAAATTATCCCACTTTTTAGAACTGAATCTGTAGAACCTTACTTCCTCGGCGTAGCAATGTTTATATATTTATTTTTGATGAAAAGCAGTTTTAAAAGAAGAATTGATGATCCAAAAAAAACTTTTATCAAGAAAAAATATTTATTATAAAATATAATCAATCCAAAAACAAACAAAAAGAATGTATGAACTTTACCTACGGAATTTATTTGACCTTTAGAATAAATATACCTTGTTTTTAGAGAGCGCTAATGCTGCTACAACTTAAACACAAATGAACTGAATAACTTTAGAATAAATATTAGTAAAATTGAAACATTAACAGCCAAGGAATCAGAATGAATAAAGAATCCAGCCTGAGGACTTTCTCGAGGGTCACCCTCGGACAGGGATTCAAAACAGGGATTTTTTCTGTGAAGGGTCGGACTTTCATCAAGAAATTGACTCCTCGTGATCCGAAAATCCCAGAATATTGAGGTTTGGAGATAAGATTAGTATCACAAAAGAAAAAGATTTTTTTTGGTTTGAAATGGATTTGACTTATTATTGTATAAATTCTGTATTACAATATGTGATATGCAAGATTTTAATTTAGTTAGTGCTCTTTCTACTTTATTATGTCAACGAATTTGATTTTATGATCTCGTGTTTTCTGGTTGGATGTGATTTTTTTTTTTTACTTTTGATAAATTTTGCGTTTTTTTTTCTTTTGTGATACGAATCTTATCTCCAAAACCTCAATATTCTGGGATTTTCGGGTCACGAGGGGTTCATTTCTTGACGAAAGTCAGACCCTTCACAGAAAAAATCCCTGGTTTGAATCCTTGTCTGAGGGTGACCCTTGAGAAAGTCCTCAGGTCGGATTCTTTATTCATTCTGATTCCTTGACTGCAATTGTTTCAATTTCACTCATGTTTATTCTAATTATAAAAGATAAATTTTTACTGTGATAATAAAGAACGCAAAATCAAAATAAATCCCTACATTAACTGGATTGATAGTTCATAACGGAACGAGTTTATGATCCTTTACTGGAAATATATGTTGATACGAGCCACTTACTTCGATATTGCGGGGTTTTTGGTCATGCCGCTTTCATATGGTTTGTTGAAGAATTTTAGACCCACATCTTATTAGATTAAACCAACACTATAGATTAAACATCATAGACATTAAACCAACATTATAGGCATAATAGATTAAACCAACCAATTAAACTCTGAATGGCGTCTCACTAGTCACTATTTGGTAAGTTCAGGCTCGAGATCTAATACCTTGTTGAAACGCCAATAGAGTAGGGGCATTCCAAAATCTGTCATAAGCATGGAAAGTTAGTTGGAATCCCTATAATTGACCTGGAAGGTTGGTTATGAAAACTTCCAGATTTTCTCTCTGCACACTTTCCAGATTTTCTCTCTTCACGTCTTTTGGAATTTTACTTCAGTGCTAATGAAATTTTCAAACTTTTACATTCGTACTTATATATCAATTTCTCTAACTTTAAAATTCAAGTACATTACGACTTCAAGATTTATATAATACCATATGTTTGGTGTAGAATAGCCAAATTTGGCTTTTGAGCCAATTAACCTCAACTACCACCCAACCAACAATGTCTTTTGGATTGACCAATCTGTGAGGGCAGTTGGGAAAAGAAGTTTGTTTGTTTGGGGTTTTTATGGTGCCAGAGCCATGACGTTAAACCATACTGCGCCAAACCATGGGTAAAATTATATTACTTTAAAAAAATCACCAAAGGGAATATGAGTAGAAGCTAAAATGTAATCACGATTCAAATTAACGGATAAAACTTAATGGACTTTAAAAAAGCAAAGAGTTGGACCTGAGGTATCTTATCAAGCAGAAAAGATAATGAAGGGCAAAAATTTTGAAAAAAAAAATGTTAGCGGTTGGAAAAGAGGAATCCTTTGATGCATAAAGAGAGAGGAGGAGAGATAAAATGCTCGCAGAGGAAAATGAAGTGATATTTAATGTCCGACATAAACGGATAGGCGAAAAACAAGGAATGCAGTTGGATACCAACACTCACTTTTCGTGACTTTCGGCATGTTGGCTACTAATCTTTGTGTAGTGGGTACAGAATGAGGTTGAGGTTGGCTACCTATGGCGAGAAGTAATTCCCAATAGAATGGTTGTATCAAGGCCAGTTATATTCCCGCCACTTCTAACAATATTGCTGTCGTAGTGCACAAATCGTTCAGTTTTATCTGTGTACCATCGGGCAAATCAAAGTGATCAGTTTGTGAAGTCATTGCAATAATTTACTCCTGTGATCCGAATCGCCTATCTAACTAGGTTGCTTAACCGTAGTAGAAAAAAGGGTGATCTAATCGAATAATAGTTGTGAGTCACAGGTGGGATATATGATTACCAATATGTTAAAGTTTTAGAAAATGGCAATAATTGCTATGATTTACTCTTGTGATCCGAATCGCCTACCTAGTTAAATTACTTAACCGTAGTAGTAGAGAAGGGGGGGAACTAATCAAATAATAGGTGTGAATCACAGGTAGCCAATACGTAAAAGTCTTAGAAAATGGCGAATGCCATTTTTTAAAACTCTTACATATTGGCTTCAAGAATTATGCGTATTGGTATAATGCTTGATACATAATATATTGGCTCTATTGGTATATAATATATTGGTTACAAGAATTATGCATAAGAATTTTACATATTGGTACACAAATTATTATTGCCCCATACTATTCAAGAATTATTTTGTTAAATGCAATTTGGGTCACTTGCCTAAATTTTGGCAATTAAAATTCGGGGAAAGTCTAAAACATGGAGATTCTTTGAAATCTCGAGTTCACATTTTCTTGTCATTTACGATATTTTGTTTTTGTGTACGAAAAAATAAAGATATTTTTAAAAATATTACTAAGTCAATTATTAACAAACTGCTATTCTAACCGTAACGGCTTTCCTCGACCCTCTAGCAGCCACTGCCGTGAACAATCAGTACTTGTCTTGGAAGAAAGCATGATGTAGTCCCCGAGTATAATTTTAATGCATATATGTTAAATGTTATTGTGCTAAATATTTTTGTCCCCGTGTAAATCATGTCCTTTAATATCATTAAATGTATTTTAACTTAATTGGCATGATTTATTGTTCTCTAAGTTTGTATCTCCTTCTAGTAAATTGCCATCATGCTCTGGTCTAGAGAATAGCAGGCCTTCGCTGTCAAGGGCTTCTTTTCTAACGGTCACTCACTTGTTGCTACGCAATGTGCCTTCCGCGTTCGCTTTGAAATTCCTCCTTACAGATTATTTCCTGGCCGTAATTCGATTCTGTAGTGGGTTAACTCATTTCGGGAGTATGGAATTGTCGCTTAACCTAGACATCAACGGATCACCAGAACTCCGGAAAATGTGGAAAGAGTGAGGCAGTCAGTTCTGCGCTCGGCTCGCAAACACGCAGCTGTTCTGGGAATTTCTGACAACACTCTTCGACGAATTCAAGAATTCAAGATCTTCCCTTTCATCCCTATAAATTGGCTGTTGTGCAAGAATTAACTGAACGCAATTCTTTTGCCAGTCCAAATGCATATGAAATGCTGCCTGAAGACGCGGTTGTTTTTTCAGTGACGTGGCTCAATTTGAAATCCCTGGTTCATGTCGATCGACCACAGACCTCAAGAACAACATTCGTGACGCCATTGCCAACATGCCGATTGATATACTGCAGAGAGTGGACGCATACTTCAAAAATCGACTTAATCAGTGTATGCGCAACGTGTATCGCCATTTACCCGATGTCATTTTCAAAACTATATTTAAAAACATTGGGATATTGTATTCTCAAATAAAAAAAAGAATGAAAACATTAACTGAAGTACTTTTGTTTTTATTGACCTTTCAAATAAAAGAAATTCTCTGGCGCACTCTGTATCTTGCAAACAATATTTTGAAAATTATTCCATTGTGGAATTACTTAACCAATTAGTGGACACTTTTATTAGGATATCTTACCTGCATATCCTTCGAAATAAAAGAAAGTCGGACAAACAAAATCAAATTGCATGAGTCCACTCCTGTCGTGGTCTTTGTGGTCGTCGTGATGCCGCATTTTCCTACCGCAATGGTGGTCTGAGTAGCTCCTGTAGTGACTATCGAAGCCACGGTCATCATAATCGGGCTGCATACGCCCGCGACCCCTGCGTCTGTCTGGATAGCACCGATGTCGAGTATCGGACAGTCTCTCCTTGAGCAGGTCTCGAGGTCGGTCTCGGAGGATCTGTCGAGTTGCTTTCCCGTAGCTCTGACCATAGTGTTCGGGAAGTTTTGGACAGAAACCAGTGTATCTGGAAAGGGAAGACATATTAGACTGAACTAAAAATATATTTAACCCCTTCCCATTGATTTTTCATGCCATATAACACAATGACACGAGCTATATTCGTCATTGTGCTATATGGCAAGACGAGCTATATTCGTCATGCGACTAAAGTTACTGTTGAATATAATAATTAATTTGAGTTAAAATTTCTAATGTATTGAATGCGGATGCACTTTTATTACTTATGTTGATAATATCATAGATCACTATCATATATCATTTGATTGTCTTGGAACAAGTTACGACTAAACTATAAGTAGTCATTCGAATAAATTCGTTCATTCATTCTAATAAACATTTAGGCAGAACATTTGACTTACTAAATGCTAAACATGCAGTGAAATAAACACCTTAATGAATAAGAGTAATGTAGATCAAGATGATCAAAGTGATTCAGAAAATAAACATGCATTTAATTGATACTGATAATGAAACTAATGATAGTGAAACCTTACCAAGAGGACGAAAACGCGCATGGTCACTAATAAGTGAATTTTGTGAATACTCTGGAGCTGTAGACACATTTTGTGCATGTAATAAAATAAAAAATGACAGCAATGCCTGACGTAAACGCGAAAACCATGAGCTAATCCGAAATCTGATAAGTGATACTGATAATGAAATTAATGATTGTGAAATATTACCAAGAAGACGAAAACGCGCCAAAGTAGGGATGACGAATATTTTCAAAGCTGTTATTACGTAACCAATATCAGAAAGTCACAGATACCAGTGATCAATACTTTTCATGGAAGGGTGTGATTTAAATCACACCGAAGGGTGTGATTCAAATAACACCCTTACCATGATCGTATCGTATTTTTGATATTTCAACTACAGCTTTTGCGATCACGATAGAAAGTTACAATAGATACGATCTGTCCAATGGGAGCTCTCAAACAAAAACGGAGTCATTCATAGGGGTAGGGAAAGTCCCTTACACAATGATGCATGTTCTTGGAATAGACCTCCCACAAATAGTTCTGGCGGGGCGGGCAGCGGAGCCTATTGATCACATGCAGGCAGTTTCTCATTTCACAAAAAGTCATATTTCCGAGCTGTTCCGGTTTTATCTCAAGATAATGACTATTGCTGGATGCAAATGCGCGGCTTGTCTTATTGTACGAAAACAAGATTTCTTTCGCACTCAAGTCTCCTCATAAATATATATATTTAAAAAAAAAACAAGTTTCTACAGGTATTCAACACTCAGAATAAATTTCATTTCTGATATTCTTAAATGAATATAAACACCATGCTTATTATTTTTCCACGATTGAAACGATTTAATTTTCGCATAATTGAATTTTCTGTGCCTAATTAGCATGAGAATTGCATTGCTCTGAATGATTGTAGAATTTTTTAAAAACAGATTTATGGCTTATTTTCAAGCTCTTTTTAAATTTAAAGGGATATTTGAAATCAATTACCTATGATAAATGATTGGCTTCATGGATTTTTAAAAACATCTTGGGTGATGTACAGAAATTCATTCAAATGTAAATATTTTTTAATGTATGACAGACACTCTAAATGTTGGCATCACGTATATATCAATACTTTTGTTTAAATAACATCAAGATTATAGTTAGCAAAGAAAAAAATGCTCCATTTATTAAAATTTCATGGATTTCGGAATTGAATAGGAAGAAATTATAATGTTCGCATCAAAAATATTTCTTAGTTTACTTTTGCAATAAATTGATTTTCTTTGTGATATTTTTAATTTATTAAAGTTAGATAAAGTACCAATTTAACATTAAATTTCTTTTGCTTTTTCCCTCCTTCTATAAAGTGGTCTAGAAGCATTTAAAAAAGAACGTAAATCATTGTAATTGAAAGTAAAATCTTATAAATTTGCAACAAAAAAATTAAGAAAATACCAGTAATGTTTAGTGAGTCTCAATCAATTTAAACCAAAGTTTTTAAAAATAGAATAAAAATTTCTGAAAATAAAGAAATATAAATTGCTGCAAAAGAGTTACAACCAGCTTTTCGATTGTCAGTTATGTGTATTGTATTATCTAGATATTATTTTTATTCAAACTGTATTTTATTTTTTCTACGTAAACTGTATTAAAAAACCAAAAAACTAAATTAATTATAAAACAATTATTATCAAAACTAAAATACATTCAAATTAACATTCTTAAATATTAAAAAAAATTCTGCATTTTTTAAAAAAATGTTTATTGTAAATTTTTTAGCCATGTTTCGTATAAAACGTTAAAAAATCGATATCATGTACAATAAATATGGTGTTTGTGTCTTGCAATATTATATACTTTTAGGAAATGAAAAAAATAACAGTAAAATTAATACATTATTTCACTAATATAAATATAATTATAAAGGTTTTAAAGACCTCAATTTGTGAAAGCCACCTCTTATATTTGTGTATTTTAACCTTTAACAAGGTAATAAAATTGAAAGTAATCCCTAAATCTCAGTACATAATAAATTTCCATAAAACATTTTATATTAAACTACATAATTTTTTAAAAAATATTTGTCTTCCGTAGAATTTTTTAAAAAATAAATCAGTCAATAATGTAACTTAATTTAACTTGACAAAAAAAGAGTATCATCAAAAAGATTCCTATCTTTCAAATATCCGATTTAATTAGCGTCAATAAATGATTAATAAAAAATTAATAGAAAAAAAAAGATTTTTTTTTCATTTTTTAATTACAAAAAGCTAAAAATCTTTTTTATATCTTAAACACAAAATATTTTAATTCTTTCCTGATAGAAGTCATAAAAAGGACAAAATATCGAATTAGTTATTTTCTTACTGGTAAATGTTTAATCTCATTGGTTGAATGTTTTTCAACTTCAAACCTTCTGAGTTCCAAAAAAAGTTTCATTGTAAATTTGAATATTAATTATTAAAAATTTTGAAAGATTTAAAACAGAACAGTGGCTTTGAAATTCTTTTATGATAAAATAGATTCACAAAAATACTAATTTAAATATGACAAACATTTTGTTCACGCACGTATGTATTGTGTGTAATTCTTAGCTTCCTTATATGTACAAGCATTTCCGTTCTAAATTATTGTTTGCACATAAAATTGTTTGGAGAAAAACTTAAATTTCTTTTTAAATGAAATAAATTTCATTTTTGGTGAATTAATGACTTCTTAAATGACATAGAAAAAAATACTTTTTTAAATCAATTTCCCCTAAAACGTCAATTTCTCTACAAGAATTAAGATTTAAATTGTGAAAGCATTAGAAAAGTATTATTTCAAATAAAAATTAATCCTAACAGTTTACTCTTTTTTTTTTTTTTTTTTTGAAGTGTGTTAAATGTGAAAACGTTTCAAAATGCTTGCTAATTGAAGTCGGCGTGTGGCTAAAAGATTTACAGAAAATCAGCAGATGTTTTGAATTTGGAAGGTCCGTACTTCATTCCCTCTTTCCCTGGGTTCACTCTGCCCTTCACCACCTTTTTGACTTGACTTCTGCGAAAAAACACTATCTGAAAAGGGAGATCAATATCTTTCGTTTAAATAAACACTTACTAAACACATGTGGAGAATTGAATAGGTTTTTCAAACACCACTTTTTCTGGTACTTGCAATCTTATTTTATTTTCGACTTCTTACATCTTTTAGAGCTTTAGTTTTAAATAAACAAAATGTAATCAGAATAATTTTATTTTATTGCTCACAAAACTTGAAATTAATAATTTTTTAAGAATGTCTTAAAAACTGCCGGCGGATATATTTGATTCACAAATCTTGATTGTGATTATTGTAGATTTAAATTTAAAATGTTCTTAAAATATAACTTAGATGACTTAGTGTAAAAAAAAAAATAATGAAGCTAAAATGCGAGATTTATGGAGACTATACGATTTTATGCAAAAAAGAGAGTTAATAAAGCAGTCTTAAAACATGTATTTAAATGACAGTTGGATGGATACTTATTAATAATATGTGTTGCTTCATAATAATAGTATTTGTTGCTTGATACATTTGTTGCTTCATAATAATTGTATTTGTTGCTTGTAATATGATGCCATTGCGTATATTCTAGAATTTTCGATTGAATGTTGCCTCAAATATTTTCAAATGCTTTAAATCACACTAGAAAGATTACTTAAAGCAAATGTCTACACATTAAAACAGGGAATTTAACCTATAGAAAAATTGTGAAAAAGCTAAACTTCTAAGTGCTTCTACAGTAAATTTGTAGAATAAAGTTGTAGAATAAGGTTATTAAGGAAAAAAAAAAAATTGTAACATTTAATAAGGTAAAATTCTTATTTTAGTGAAGAAGCAAACATACTATTCGTAGCATTTTAGTACATATTATAAAACAATGTGGTTAGTAAAAATTAATTAAAATGCAGAGCAAATAATTAATATTTTAATTCATTAACGGTTATAAAATATTCTAACAATGCTATTTTTTCGGTACTATGAAATTAAATCAGCTCTATTTACTCTTTAAAATGTACACACAGACACACAAAACAACTGATAGAAATTTTTAATAGTAGTGCAAAACATCATATCAAACCATATACAAAATTACACAAATATATACACATCTTTTGTTTGTTTATTTGTTTCAAGATTTAAATCTTTACCCCTAATTTCGGGGAATAATTTTTAGAATCCAATGTCATAACAATGGTTTAATTCGTTTAAATATTTTTTTTAAAAAATCCCGAGATTGGGCACAATTATTAGCAGCCCGAACCGTATCAAGCAAAAATTATATATACCTCTGGGCGGCTAAATAATCTGAGTATGTCTTTTCTAAAATTTATCTCTATTCCTCAAAAGATTACTTAAAAAAAGCACTTTAAAAAAAGAAATTGACTTTTTTCACTCTCCTTCCTTCCCAGATGTGGGGGGTTAATCACCTAGGGGGGAATGGGTTTCTAAACAATTTCGTTATCTTATCTTCCTCACTTACAACGTCTCCCCCCCCCCTGTTCTTTTCACCACAACTTTCTTATGATAGTAATCTGTTGCTTTAAGCTAAACCCTAGTCCGAAAAACGAATAATAAAAGAAAGACTCTAATTCGAAAAAAAAGAGGAAAATCAAACGAAAGATCTATTTTTCTCACAAAGCGAAAATTCGACGCGAAAAGCAACACTGACACTGCTTTCGAGTAGCTGGGAATTAATAAGTGTTCCTACCGGGAGGGAAATCTGCGGAAGAGGAAAGCAATATCTTGTTCAATATGTGACGCTTCAAAGAAGTAAACAATGCAGAAAATGTTAAACAATGTAGGAAATGGAGAAATTCAATTGTAAAAGAAATTTCATTTCAGAACAATGCATAATTATATTATGTCATCCATCCTAAGAAATTAAATTTAAAACAAGCATTTTAGAATTTTTTTTTTTTTCAAAATAGTTTACAAAGAATTTTAAAAAGCCTTTAAAAAGAATATAAAATTAGTTATGCTTGGGATAATCCATTCATCTAATGATTCTTTCTAATTGCATTAAAGAAATAAAATTCTTTTACTAAGATTACATCCATAAAAGTATTATTTTGTATGAGAAATATTTACACGGTAATTTTTTTTTCAAAATATATTTAACGAAAAAGAATATAAGACCTCTTGGTGATGCAACGAGTGGGAAATAATCACTTCAAGAAAATTGTCCTTTTACTTTATGAACATAAAATTAATCATTTTCAGGTTAATATACCATGAAATCTCATAACAAAAGCGGATAACTCTTCGTAATAAAAAAGCAGAAATGAGGTAGAATTATCAAAACTGCATAAATTCAAGTAAAGGGAATTTCAAGTTTTATTAAAATACCGAAAAATGTATCGAAAAAAAATATTTTATTCATCAAGTCGGCCAAAGGAAAATATGCTGTAAGTGGAGAGGGAATAAAAAGAATCGTAGATTGCTGTCAACTAAAACCGCAAATGTATAACTCCTTGAAAATGACATTGCGCTATCAAAACTGAGACGGCCTGAGGCGACATCTCTGAAAACCGCAAGCGGGTCAAGGGGGGTGGACGCGTAACCCCCCTGAAGATTCTTCGATCTTTGGAATTCGGCTAAAGAAAAGGAGTATCTACCGATTCTGACCCTCCAGGTGGTGGATAGAAAATCCCAGAAATACAAAACAGTCTTCTTTTGTGTCTTTGACCCATCGGGGGGTGTAATCTTTGAGGGTTCCTCCCCTTAACGCTTAAAGGGAAAAAGAGAAATCTGAGAGTGGGCTTACAAGTGAACGGACCCGTTATTCTAGGAATTATCGGATCGTTGAATTGCATATCTCTGAAACTTATCGGAACGATAATTTCACCCTTTCCTGTGATTCACAGGGAAGAGCGTAATAACGTGTTATTGACCTGACTTTCCAATATTCTCATTTTGCAACGCACTATAGATAATTTTTAACTGCTTGTGACGTAACGCTGTGATTGCGTTTATTGTTGTCACTGCTGGCGCCATCTATTAGTGAAATATTGAACTATGGAAAACATTTTAAAGAAATGACATATATTTTTAATTCAAGCTTTTTAGAAAATGGTTTACTTCAATAATCAAATTAAGTAAACAGTTATGAAACAATCGAATGAAAATAGTCAGCTGAAATAGATAAATTAATTCAATCACACATTACTTAAATTAGTTAATTAAGTATTAATTATAATTAACAAATTTAATATTCAATACTAATTAATAATTTTTAATTAATAATATGATTGAAATAACAGATATTTGGAACAAATATTTAAAAATAACAATAGCAAAATTATTTGTTATTGAAAAAATCGTGGATTATGCATCTCTACGCCAAAGTGACTAAGTGAATTTTATGAATACTCTAAAGTCGCAGACACATTACGTGTCTGTAATAAAATAAAAATTATGGAGTGCCTGGCGTAAATGCGAAAACTAGAGGGCTAATTTGAAATCACTAGAGATTTTTGAAGAAATGTTGATTGCGAACTTACAAATTACAATTACATCCATACCAATAATATAATTTTAATTAATAATTATAAATTAGTTAGAATTATAAAATAAACTAAGATTTCTTAAATAAAAATTAAATAGCTATTTCACCGATAATTTTTGCATTCTTAAATCTTACTGGAAGGGGTTAAGAGTGCCATATAGTGAGAACAAAACCTGATGTCGATGAAAGCGCCACTTATCGTTGGGGGAGAAAAGGCGTTACCAAACTAACGAAGGAAGCTTTGATTGACCAGCCGAATAACAACCAACAAGAAAAGAATTCCTAGTCCCCGGGAGGTATTGCTGTGTGGGAGTGTGACATTCAGAAGGTCAACCGACCCACCGAACTGCCCCCAATAAAACTTTCCCTTATTCTTTGAAGAGGTCTTCTGAAAACCGACACTGTCTTTTTACATCATGAGAGGGGTTTTTTGAACCACCCAAACTTGTTTCGAAAATATACTCTTTGAGTTGCACAGAAAAATCGTTTTGAGGGTCGCGTGAATAGGACTCTTAGAACATAAAGCACATCACTGATTAATTATTGAAGTACTTCTATTTAGAGACATTTAATTGCTCTTCATAATTCTGTTAATTAAGATTATAGAATACGGTAATTTAGAAGGAGTAATTGAATAATTTAATATTTATAATATTTCGTTTAGCAAGACTTCATTTTTAGCAATAAATGCGATTGCTAATTTTTCAATCCAAGGGAATTGGAGAAGATCTATGTGCCTATGAGACCTATGTGCCTTGTAAGACCTCAAATTCATCCCTAAACAATGAGCTCAACCCTTTCTCTCAATAGATTTAGTACTAACAGCGAATTTAAAGAAAGTGCCCCTAATTTTTTAAATTTTATATTTTAAAATTATTTAGTTAAAAATATTAAATAGGCTTGAATGAGAAAGGAAATGAATAAAGGTGAATTTTCCAACTCATGCTACATATTTGATATGTCCTGGTATTTCTATGTAGCTGGGATACTAATTTCTCTCTAATTTTCGGAAAAAAGAGAATGTCCTAAATTTTAATTAAATGAGTCATTTGTACCACATTAAAAAGAAAAAATGAATATTTTGAAAATAATGTTAGAAAAGTAAGTATTATCCTATTAGTAGCATTTATCCTATGCGGAATATAACCAACTGAATATGATAATAAGCATAAATTGGAAGAAAAAATAATTAATGAAATTGCATATATTATATTAAATGTTTTCTGGTTCTGGAATGTTTCAAAATGAAAATTCCTCTTGGTTTTGTAATAATGTATATAATATGGTCACATATATTTAACAAAGAAAAGAATAAAGTAACCGCAAACTTTTCTTTCTCTGATATCCGGAATAAGTCAAAACTTTTCCGCATTTCTGAAGACTCATCAGTTTTTTTAAAAATTTGTAAGTAACTAAAATTTAAAAAGAAAATTGTTTAATGAGATTCAATTAAATAAATTGGTAAGAATGTTGCTCCGCTCAAAATAGAAATTATGATTATTCATATATAACCATAAATTGTAAGAAAAATAGTTGTAAAATATATTGTTACATAAATGCCAATGTACATTAAAAAACCTTATATCTCTGTCATATAAGAAAAAGCTTTTATGAAAGAAGTGATCAACTTAGTTTTAGTTAATTTTTATAATCCAGATTTATGGTTGCTAAAATCAGCTTGCTTTAGATCACTTACTCACGAGAGTATATTTAACTTCAAATTCTATAGATATGCAACATTTACTACTAGTTTTTTAAAAAAAAACTTATACTGTTCCCCATTCTGTCCAAGGCATCTTTCTAATTTTCAATAATCTCACAAAAATGGGAACTTGGAAAAACGAAAGTATTTAAAGTTTAATTAATACAAAAACTTTCTCATTCAGCATTGTTTATGGCCATTACAGATTATATTCTTATCTAACAATTAATTTCACTAACATTGATTCTTATACATCCAATAATTTATTACATTAAAGAGTCACAGGATTTAAAAATGGATACACTTTATAAAAATTTCACTGTTGCATATTTACGAAACCTTATTTGTAAGTATAAGTTTAAAAAAGTATATTAAAATTATATTTTTATATCGAAGCCTACACATTATGTAAAAATATACCGTTTTTTCATAATTTCACATTAAAAAAATTAAAAAGAAATATTGGTCGCAACAATGAAAGAGAATTGGGTTTCATTTCAACAATTAAATATATATTAAAGTAAAATACGTTTACAATATTTTTTTAATATAGATTAAAAATATGAAAAAAAATGTGCAGCAAAAGAGTGACATTGTTAATAAGGTTATTCTTTGAGTTTAAAAATGTTGAAAAAACTTTTTGCGCTGTAAAATTCTAGGAAATTATCACGTAGAACGCCAAAATTTCACTTCATTTTTAATTAATCAAAATTATCATTTTTCAGTCACTTGGCAGCTGCTCGTAATACTTGGTTTTTACTTGTTCTGTTAAACAATTATTTTCTCAAAGCCCAAATATAACCAATGTAAATACACGAATAGATTGAAAGATCAAAAGTAAAATATATGGGTACAGAAATGCTAATATACATTTAATATATATATATATATGTATTGCTTTGTTGTCATTTTGCTGTTGAAATTTTAATTTAATGATAACGATGCATGAAAATTTCTCTAAAAGCGTTATTTAAGATTTCTGAAATAGTTCTCAAATCACTAATGTAATTAGCAGATTTTGCACGGAGTTGCCCGTAACTTGATAAATATTAGCAAAATCAGAAACATAAAATAAAGCTATTAAATTGTATTGATCCTTAAAAAGTCAAAAAATAATTATTTTTGACGGGTTTTTAAAAATCTGTTTAGAAAGATATTGCTTAGCGAACTAATGTAATATACATATATTTTATTTTATAAGTATAGATCACAGTAGTTTTTGAAGAAAACGTATTCAGAAATATGAGAATATTCAAATATTAGTAAATAAAAGAGGATATAGATCTTCTTATATCTTACCTCTCTTTAAATTAATTTAATTCCAGTAATTATTTTTCTGATAAAAGCAATATAATTTTTCTATTAAGAATAAAATTTATTACCCTTTATTGCAAAATATGTAAATAAGATGAACGTTATGTACAAGATCAAATTTCTGAAACATTGATAAAAATCGTAGACAGAATAGCAACGAATCATAAAAAAAAGAAGAAAAAAGTGTGCAGAGAACAAAACACTTTGGAAACATTCTTATTTATTTGAAGGTGTTTTCTCCTTTTTTTGCTTTTGGGCCTCAATAATAGTAGATAGATCCCGAATTTTTATCTATCTTGGATATCTAGGATCAACAAGTTTTGGCAATAAACAGTTAAAATAAAAGAAGCTTAATTTTTCCTCCATTTTTTTTGGTTGCCAAAATCTAACATCACGAGTTATTTTTCCGTTTTTTACCCCTTCGCCGTCTACATCGAAAATATACAAAAACATCTTTGCGTCATACGCAGCTGACCCTGCACTTGAAAATAATACTTATGGTTCTTATTTACAGTTGTTTTCCCATCTTTGTTTAGTTTCTAAAATGGATTTTTTTTTTCTTTTATTGCCTCATCTGGAGAAATATTTCTATAGGATGTTGGGTATTTTACTTCAACAATCCCATCATTACCAATCAGCAGATGACCACAGCTGTGATGGTAAACAAAATAATAATAATAAAAAAAAAAGACAGAAAGAAAATGTTGAGGGGAAGACGTAGTGAAAACCAGATAAGAAAAATTACAAACAATCAGTGGGTAAAGGGAGGGGTTATAGTGTATTCCTCTGCGAATGGGTGGAGTTAAAGAAGCATTGGGAGGGAAGTGGAAACTATTTTTCCAATTTAGGTCTAAAATACTGTTTTTACACATTTTTAAATTTTTTTTTTTTAAATATGCATCGGAAAGAAGATACCCAAACGGATGTTTCATACTTGCTACTTTTATTTTATTTATGATAGATTTTTTAATAAAAATGTTTAAATGGTGCAGTCGAAACTATGTGATATCTTATTAAATATTTAAAAAATACTTTGAAAAGCCCGAGAAAAAATTCCTTAGACAGACACCTGTGTTTTTATTCCTTCTACCAATTGCAGTTGATTTTATAAAACAGAAACCGCACTATCTAACGGAAAAAGATCTTAGTATTTTCTCCATAGGATAACATTACGCTTGAAAATTGTAGGTGGCGTATATATAGCACCCTTAAGGGTGCCCTTTAGGCGAAATTGGCGATTTTTGTTTAGCGCCATGCCTGTTCGCGTGGTACAAGGTACGAACAGGAATGGAGATCGAAACATAATGAAATTTGTTTGACCGCGATCACAACTTGGCGAGAATAGCAAGGAGCACCCTCAAATATAGGCTAACCCAACATTGTTCTGGTTTACAGGTTTATCAAATGTTTTACTTAAAATTTCCAGATAACTCAAGAATATGTTGAACTTTTCCATTATACCGGCGTAAATATCGCCAAGCAGACTTTTTGGCAACAGCACACAATCGCATTTTGACGCAGGCAACAAAGTGGCCGCTACTTTCTTTAAAAATTTATCGGCGAAAGGTTACCGGTCAGTTTGGCTTTGATTGCATCATTATTGGCGACTTTTCGCCTGCTCCGGTATAATGGGAAAGTACCGAATATGTTATATAGATCTTGGACTAAAAAATAAGCTATATCTACTCTTTAAATAATGAGGTTCGATAGAAAAATAGCGAAACTTTCTATTCATATTCCGAAGCATTAAAGTTACTGTGAAATGATGAAAAATGAATAGGAACATACTGAGAAGTTATCATGTCAAATTTGAACAAAAAATATGCAGTGGATTTTAATTAGCGAGATTCTTCATAATAAAATTCTATTCAAGATAAGAATTGAAAAAAAAAATAGTATTTAACAATCCACGATTGCAAGGAAATATACTCGAATCCAAACATAAAAATCAATGTAATTCCCCCCAAAATAGAAATATAATTCAAAGGAACCTGTCAAATATTAGGAAATTACTAGAAAAACATTTAGAATTTCATAAAATAATTCTTTTCAACTCAACAATCTACCTTAAATAATTTTTATTATCAGTACTTACTTGGAAAATAAAATAGATATATGTTTATTAATATCTAAATATAAAATTAGCTTGATTGTAATGTTGGAAAGCAAACTATATTAAGGTTATAAATTTGTCCTTGTGTTCTATCTGATTAATTCATGACTGATTTCAATATTTTAATTTCATTATGACTGTATTTAACAATATACAATAGCAAGGAAATATACATGAATTCAAACATAAAAATCAATGAAACTCCCCCCCCCCCAAAAAAAAATAAAGGAACATTGCTAAAAAAACATTTAGAACTTCACAAAATAGTTCTTTTCAAAAAAGCTATCTATCTTAAATAATTTTTATTATCAATACTTACTTCGAAAATAAAAGATATATATATTTATTAATATCTAAGGATAAAATCAACTTGATTGCAATGTTGGGCAAAAAACAAAACAACAGCAGCTATTAAGGTTATAAATTTGTCCATGTGTCCTATCTGAATAATTCGTGACTGATTTCAATATTTAAATTTCATTATGACAGAGAAATATAAGACATAATTCATACTTACCCCGGAATGTAATAATTATAATCTTTCATCTTGTGATTAATTTTAATTGATTAGCAAAAAAAATTAATTAAATTTTTACATTGATGGGATTAAAATTTATTAATTAATTTCTATTATTTAGGGAGAATATTTCATATTGTTTCCATGATTGAATTTATAAATAAAAAAATAATTTGTGATCATTTTAAATGTGAGTTTTCGTTGTGTTGCCATTTGTTTGAAATCTTATTTATCATGTAATTTATTTGAAGTGACATATTATTTAAAACCAAATTAAATAACCTTCCAAATCTTATTGCTGAATAACCAATGAGCGTTAAGACTGACACATCCCAGCTTCGGATTCAGGCGCCTGTAAATTCGAGCGTAATTGCCATGACATCAATTGTCATCAACCGATGACAATTGTGTTTTCATTTAAATTAAAAGTTTAAAATTTATGTTTATATTACTGTTGTAGGTATCTCCATCTTGATCAATAAATAAAATGGATTTGACCGGACTTTAATTTGCTATTTTGTTTTATTTTGGGTATACGATATAAATAAATTGTTTTTACGTTGTGTATTTTTGCTATTAAATTGTATTTATGTTACATATTTTTTGTATATGCTTATACTTTAAAATGTATCGTTTTTAGGTTAGATTTTTTTATTAGTCATTATTTGATAGATTTTTGTA
>JAPMOQ010001652.1:98977-136474 GCA_026543055.1 Argiope trifasciata
TATTTCATTAACTAAATAGAAATACATTTTTTTATTGATTTATTATGACTCTAGATTTTCCGGATTCGCATCTGCACAACAGTATTGAGACAAATTTTTTAATTACATTTTTTCATTATTCACTTGTATCCAAATCATTCCTCTATGTATATCAGAAATATTTTCGATAATTTTTACGCAATATTTATATTACAGAAATACTATAATAGAAATAATAAGACTGACAAATACGATAAATTGTTACTTATACTAGTATTTTGTAAATTTTAGAATTTGTATTTTTTAGTTACTTATTATGCAACTAGAAAAAGGAAATTCTTTAATTTGACCTGCTTGTAGCCTTTTCTCATCCTAGAGACATTAGGGCACTGCCTCGTTTGACTTATCGGAAATTTTGTAATTTTTTGTTTGTAAAATTTGAAAATTTTGCAAGTTTATTTTAATGTGGGTTTTTTTATATATGATCGAACAAATATTCAGTTTAACTTTCAAATGGTTCTAAATAACATAAATAATATTTTGTTATTTTTATTTTGTTCAATTAATAAAGTACTTCTAAAAAATTATGAATAACAGCAAAAACGTTTTATTTTGTGTTCGTTGAATAGCCTTTTACTTCACTTGTTAAATTTGACATTATTATATAATCTATCACATAACATTAAAATCATGATTTTTAATATGTACCAATGCGCATTTTTGCAAAGTAAAATTTAAGATCTTAAAAACTTTTTTTTAGCCTAGAAACTAAATATTTCATTAACAGCCAATTGTATGTTTTCAGTTTCAAACAATTATTCTATGTTTGCTCCGAGATTGAGGTTAAAATTATCATTTACCTGAAATTTTTCCATCAGTAATTAATTGTGGTTAAGGGCTCTTAAAACTTCATAAAGAATTAAATATAAAAACTGTGCGACGTAAAAGTAAATATGATTTACTTTTTCTTGTATATAGAAAAAAGTAAGTGCAAAGGAAGCAAATAAATATGGGTATAACAGCAAGTTTGTTATAATTTAATTTTAATACAGTTGTGCATTATAAAAGATTTTTACGTAGCTATTTTTTTATTGTAAAATCAAATTTCTATTTCCTTCAACTTAAAACTGCAAGGGAACAATTCCCCGTATTGACTCTCGTGACCTTAACAGACACCTTTAAAAGATAAGAATGGGTATCATTTGATCCCCTGATCCTTCCAGGAAAGGAAAGGAAATACAAGGAACATAAAACATTCTTTTCTTGCATCCTCAGAGAATGCCCCATCTCCTTTACTGAAGCCGCAAAATCCTAACATTTCATTAATTACAAAATGTCAAAATAAAAGCATCCTCAAATTGCCAATTTTAAATGTTAAAATAAATGCAATACAATTATTTTTTAAAAAAATCTAGCATATTTCTTAATTATGTTTCATATAATTTTTTTACAAATTGTGTATATATATAATTATAAATATAATTACAAATTATATTTATAATATATATTATTTTGCTAATATAAATGATAATTATAGAAAAGTGCAGAAATAATCTCATATTTTAAAGGAAATATATAATTTCAAAATACTCTTCAAAAAACCATAAAAGTTTTAAAGATCGTAATTTGTAAAAATATTTTACTCCCTTTGTGTATTTTACCCTCTAACACATTAATCCAGCAGATGCTAGCATGAAACTCATCCCATTTATATAATTTCCGAAAAAAAAAATCTTACTGTTGCTTAATATTTCAAATATAGATTTAAAAAATAATTTACAAAAATGATACTATGTTTTGTTTATTCATTAAGAGTGCAACAATCAAACTAAGTCTGTTAGGCTCATTTACCGGGTGGCCAGAAATAAAACACCCCTACTCTGACCTCCCTGGATATCGAACTACTCAGTGTAAAGGCTTGAAAATTTGTGGACATACTATTCAAAAAATGGGGAAACGGATTTCACGAAAAAAAAATTTAGTTCCAGAAATCACCGATAGGTGGCGCTGTACCACTGGACGTATGCTGAAAAGACACAAAAACACGTTTTAAACACATTTTATTTGAAAGTACCAAGCATACATGAAACAAGGACGTTATCGATGCAGGGAATGCTGCTCAATATGGTTCCCTTCCTGAAGATGTAAAATGTGAAGTCTGTGGACAGCTTGTTCAACTGCGGATCGTAACTGGTCATCTGAGATGCTTCTCACATGCAGACTGATACTCTCTTTCAAATCTGCCAAGGTTATCAGACGTTCTCGATAAACAAGGTTTTTTAAGTGTCCTCAAAGCCAAAAATCACACGGATTAAGATCCGGTGAACGAGATGGCCAAGTTGTCGGAAACGCGCGACTGATTATTCTGTCAGTGGTGAAATGTTGGCGAAGAAACTGTTGCACAGGGAGTCCAATGTGTGGAGGTGCTCCATCTTGCATAAAAGTAATGGTGTCAAGGCATTGGCGCTGCTGCAAATGGGGTACAACAAATGTTTCGAGCATCCTTTTGTACCTGTTGGCCGTCACGGTACATGTCTCAAGGCCATTGGAAGTAACCTCTTCGAAAAAGAACGGTCCAAGGATGAATGTGGCTGTGAATCCACACCAGACTGTAACTTTCGGTGAGTGGAGTGGAATCTCTTGGAAGGTACGGGGGTTTGTCGTGTCCCATATGCGACAGTTATGGGTGTTCACTGTTCCACTGAGGTGGAAATGGGCCTCATCGCTCCACAGAATCTGCCACGGCCACGATGCATCCACTTCAACTCTAGCAAGAAATGTCAATGCAAAGGTCAGTCGCATCTCCCTGTCTGTGGCCAGCAATTGTTGATTAGGGCGGATTTTGTACGGGAAACAATGCACCATTTTTCTGAGTACGTTCCACACTGTTCTATAGGGAACACCCAAGTGTCGTGACACTGCACGTGCACTACTGCAGCCTAAAACATTATCCATTGACTGTTCAACAATACCGGTGGCAACATCTTCAACGACATCTGAACGAACCGGTTTGCGTCCTCGACCAGGCTGAACTCCAAGATGTTCAGTTTCCTCGAATCGAGCGATCATTCTCCTGAGAGCTTGTGGAAGCAATGGTCCCTTACGCAAATCCTTAAGTCGGCGAAACTCTCGAAGTGCTGCTGGAGCATTTCCTTTATTCTCGTAAAACAACTTCACAAGCAAAGCGCGTTCTGGCAGCGTGACAGCCATCACTAATAAGAATGACATTCCCCACCTTTTAACTTCTTTTATACCCAGAACATGGCTTCTAACCATGCTTTATGCAAATTTTTCTGGTTACAGTATGAAATTGCAGTTACAACGGGAGTTCTAGCTTCTTTACTATTTTTATTTTCCATAAGGAGCAGAAAAATTAAAAAGGAAGCATGGAAGCATTCCATTCCACATAAACATTTTAATTTTTATTATTATTTGTGTCTTTTGATCATAGTTCCAGTTGTGCAGCGCCACCTATCGGTGATTTCAGGAACTAATTTTTTTTTCGTGAAATCCGTTTCCCCATATTTTGAATAGTATGTGTACAAAATTTTGAGCCTTTACACTGAGTAGTTCGATATCCATGGAGGTCAGAGTAGGGGTGTTTTATTTCTGGCCACCTTGTATATAATTCTCATAGCACAAAAATATGGTTCACAAAAATTTAAAATATAAAACTAATAACGCCCACGATTGGTTTTTGTAAATTTTAATAACTCTTTAAAAAATTCATTGAGTTAAATACAATATTATTTATATTTGTTGTTTCCATACAGATTACTGAAAATTGAAAGCTACTCTAACCAAAATGATAAATCAGTTAATAATTTAATACAGTTGAATTCAATAGCAGAAAAGGAATACCACATAAGAAATTACCATCCCACAACGATACGATTTTATCATTATCAATAAATGATAAATAGAAAGCTTTCTTCAAATATTTACTACAAAAAGATAGAAAGGTTTTTTTTATAAATGTATCTTATGCATGAAAAGAGTTAAAAGGCTCTAGATGTCAATCGTAATAAAACATAACAATAAAATAAGATATTTAACTGCATCTACCCCTAGTAAAAGTTCACTCCTGAGTTTCCAAAGAATTATCTGACGAAAAAACGCATCAATCAATGTCAAAGATCCCATAGAGAACACCTGCAGTCAGAAATAACCCCCGAAGAAATAGGAGGAAACGGAAGAATGTCCCCAGCAGGAGGACAATAAACATCAAACCAGATTTTCAACTCCAAACCAGCCATTCTTCCCATCCCCTTAATTGAACCGTAAAAGGGAAATGGAGAAATCTGTGAATGGATCACTTTACTCATAGAATTACAAAATCATTCGAAACCGCATATCACCGTAATTAGTGCTATTCACAGGAAGTGTTTGTAAGAGTGGAGTAATTGCTTATTTTGTAGTATTTGTGATTTCTTGACTTCAAAGATTTCTTGCTTGACAATATGAGTATCCGATAGAGATAATTCTTGATTGCCCGTGAAGTAACCTTCTTTCGGCATTCATTTTACAGGCGCCATCTGTTTGCAGAATATAGAACTAAAGTAACATTTTAAGAAAGGATACTTTTTAATTTCAATTTTTTTTTAGAAAATACTTAAATCCAATGAATTAATTAATTAAATGGTTGTGAGAAAAAATCAAGCTTAAAACTTTATCTCAAATAGATAAATTTTCAATCCTACATTACTTAATAAATGAAATATTAATTATAATTAAAAAAGGTTATTTATTCTAATTAGTAATTTTTAATTAAAAGTGTGATTAAAATAACAGTTATTTGGAACAAATATTTAAAAATAACAATAGCAAAAATATTTGTTATTAAAAAAATCGTGGATTATGCATCCCTAGATGGAAAGGAATTTATTTACTTAATTTTTATTTAATTATTAATTTTTAATGTCTCATGTGGTAGTTTAGCATTCACAAAGTGTGCTTAAAAAAGCGCCGTCGGTAAATTTCAACCTTCAAATTTTGATGAATCTTTACATTTTACTGAGAAACAATTTAAAGGTTACAACTTAATGTGTGTTGAGTGTAACTAGTTACGCTTATATGTCATCTTATTTTAATAATTCTTCACATTATTAATTTCATATTTAGAGAGAACGGTGCAAGAGGAAAGGAAAGATAATTGTTTAGGACAACATTTTAAAGAGGCATCCTGGTTACAAAATGGTACGTATTAAATGTATAAATTTAACTTTGTACTACCATTTAAAGCCTGCTATGATGAAGGGACAGAAAAATAATGATACCTTCACAGTGACTTTTAGCTTAGTAATGACTAGGAACAAACAAACAAAAAAAAATCTATTTTACATCGTGGATAACACTCATTCGGTTGAGTGGCATTTGCGCTCCACTAGTTAACCCCCCATGTCATTAAAAGATATTCAGGATTGTCACATTATAACCGTTATCTTTGCATGAAAGATTTGGCGATTTTACAACGAACGCCAAATGGTAATCACAGTTCAGAGTAATAATGATACTCCATGTCCTTGAAAACGAGACGAAGCTTCCGTGGGAAAACGGCTGTCTACCCTTAATTGCGTTTTAGACGAGAGTTTAAAGTAATAAAGGAAATGTGAGATATTTCATTTTAAAAATTTATGGTAAAGGAACACGATTATAATTTTCTCGCACAGAAGGCATTAATAATTTTGATGTGCCTTATACAAATTCATCTAATAAAGTTGTTTAATTTTTATTTTTATGGGGATTTTAATCTCTATATCTCTTACTGTTTAACTTCTTTTAACAAAATGAAAAAAAAAATACTTAGAAACTGCTTTAAAGTGAAATTTAAGTGGATATCAGTAATGCTTAGTTCTTTCAATTTGTATTTATGTATTCTTGTATGTATACATACTCCCTAAGCTTTTACTTCAAATGAGCTAATGAATTTTTTATGTTAAAATTTTTCAAATAAGCTGTTTTTTGCAAAATATTAAGCGCTTTGTTTGAAATAAGACAGGAATCATATTAATAATTCAGAAAATAAATGCTGGTTAATTTTCAGAAAGAAAAAACATTTCTATAAGAAAATGTTGATAATTACTGATATTCCTTCAAATTTGAAATATGTTACCTCATTTTCTAGCTAATTTACCGTCAGACAATTATACACAATCCAATGTACCATCAATCGACTTGTAAATGCATCTATAGTTCTTCATTAAAACGTTTAATTCTCAGATTCAGTATCATGATCTAAAGTTTTATTCGCAGGTAATGTAGCAACAAATTTCTGCTTATTTTCTTAAAAGTGCTTTCAATGATTTATTACTAATTTTCAATTTGTCTTAAATCTATATATGAAAGAAAGCTAAAAATAAAATATATTACTTTACATTTTATTCGTTCTTTTTTCGCCCCTAAATATTTTTGCCAAAACTATAGATTTATATAGATTGAGAAATTACAATAGTAAATATTTAAATATTAGGCATTAAGATAAAAATAATTTTGCAGCTATGTTAGCATGGTTTCTAAAGTCACCTTTTCTTCTTCTAATAAAGCATCAAAAGGTTGCCCTAAGAATTTTTTTTTTTAAATATTACATCTAAACACTTCGAATTACAAAATTTCATTAAATAAGGTAGGCAATGTACGAAAATTAATTTTTATGTATCCATCATAATTTCAAGTATTAATTAGTACAATTTTTCTCTTATTTTTATCTATACGTACAAAATTTCACGTTTCTATCCAGAAAATTTTGAGAGATATGCTTAGTTTTAAATTTCTAAATAATGGTCACAAATGTGTTAATTTCGGAATGCAACTTGTACATTATCCAATCATTATGACTTCAAAAAAATTAAGAATCGCGCATAGCATTGTTTACTTTCATTGTTCGACAGTTAGACAAGGTCTTTATAAAGAAAAGAAACTTTTGGTTATGATGACGATTTATTTTGTAAGCAATCGTAATCCTTTTTTCAAGTTTTAGAAAAATACAATGTCGTTTTCAGTTCCAAACATTTTAATGGGCTTTGTGGTATAGCTATTAAAAATTGTAGGAACAAACGAAGAGAAATAGTGAGAATGAAGTGTCATACATGTGATGAAACAAATTTACATTTGCCTATATTTTTCAGGTTACCTTTTTGTTAGATTAAGGACGGGTGGTCCAATGCTCAACATTTTAAAATAGACAAGGTTGAGAATACTTCAACTTTAATAAGTGGCATTCATACAGAATATAAGATCGACGTCTAAAATCAAACAAATAGGTCATTTCTAATGCAAAATTTTTTTTATCTTTCTGATAATTGTTGTTTGATGAGACAAATGTTGCTTTGATCTAGATAGAAACATTGATTAGAAAAAAATTTAAAGTTTGGAAAAATGAAGACAATTCATCGCCATTGGCAGTTTTTTGTCCGCATGTTAGAGCTGTCGTTTTTAGAAGTTCTTGAGTTAGTCTAATTTTCTACAAAAATTGATTGTATAGGAACGATAGATTCAGTTAATTTTATTGGGATTATAACTGAAATAAGTAATGAATTAACTTTGTCTATGAATGTTTGAAAAATCTTCGCTGATTCATTTTAAAAAACCGGTCCTCGTGTCCCATGAACTCAATCACATATGCCGAAGTATTATTAAGTAATTCTGCATAGGTATTGGAAGCGTTAATTTGGAACAAATTTTTAAACACTTTAATTAATAGAATACTATTCAATTTTTAAAAAATGTAATGAAAATTAACAAATATTATATGTTTTAGCAAAGTAAGAATGTAATTTAAATCGCTTGACATTAAGCAACAAAACATATCCTTCGAGAGAACATTTTACTGACCATAGTTTAGTATTTATCATAATATAATTTTATTTATAGATAAAACTAAGTTGTTTTTTGGAGGGGAGGTGGAGGGGGTTAAAGTTCCTCTAAAAAGAGCTTAAATTGGAATTAAAATCATTTCCTGAATGTGAAGAGGTCTATTGTAGTTCTCAAGAACCAGTTATAAACATTATCCTTATTTGAAATTAGAAAAGACTAAAACAAAAAAAGTAGTAATTAATAAAAAAATATTAATTATTACTTTTTTTCTTTTGTCTTTTCTTCTCCAAATAATAGAAAAATCAGGGCTGTGTGCTTTTATATTTTCAGGAACAAACGAATAAAAAAGGAAATGCTACAGTTCATAAAATATATAACTTGAGTTCAGATTCTCTATACTGATACATAATTTCCCTTATTGAGCTTTAAAAATTTAGTGGTGTAATTTGTGGAATCATTTTCTTTATCTGAATCGATGAAACAATTTTAATAGGCTATGTTTTATTCTATATTAAAGAATAGTATAATAAATAGTAGTAGTATCTCTCAGAAAGTTTATTCCATTTTTAAAGGCAAATAAACTACAAAAAATTACTGTTTTTCCTTTATCAAAATTATTTTACAATCAATTTTCATTAAAAACTATTTAGGGGATTCAAATATGACAAATCTTCCTTAGTTCTGCTATTTTGAAAATACTCCTATTAAATTAAGCAAATTCAAACTAAATTATTTCTTAATTAATATATACCATTACAAAAGAAACAAAATCTTAAAAAAATGATAATTGGGTGGAAAGAAATAATCAATCCATTTACTGACTCATTAAATTAGAATTTTTTTGTTGTTAATTTATATAGTTGTATCATTAAAACCTGAGTTTGAAGTTAAAACTTACGTCTTTTCGTATCTAAAAATTCAATTCCCTATGAATTAGATTCCCTATTCTATCTAAGATACAAGATTTTGTAAGTAAAAATGGTCTCTTTAGACATCTATTTTCTTTATTTGTAAAATATTATTATCTATCCGACAACGTAAGACATTTCTCTATATAAAAGCAGTATTAATTATGTAAATAGAATCAACATGAGTTGAAATATTTTTTTTAAAGAATATTTTACAAAAAGGTGAGTTGAAATAAACAAAAGTAGGTTTCTTTACTAACTAATGTATTGAAAGAAAAAGGCAAAAGAATTCTTGAAATCTATTTATTATTTGCTAGTATATATTACAATTTTAGCTCTACTAAAATGACATTAAACATGAGTATCAATGAGATTAACAATTTTTGGCACTTTTATATCTACAACAATTATTATTAATTATTATTCTAAAAATTTGATATATCTGTAATTTTTAGCGCCTAGTTTTCACACATTATTTCAAATTCATTTCGATTATATTATAAATATTTGACTAATAAACAATTATTATAAAGGTTTGCTATTCTAAAATGTGTCTATAGTTTTTAGTGACAAGTTTCCCAAGTTATTTAATTCTTTTTGATTATAATACAATCAGGATAGATATTAAATGATTTTTTTTTAATTTTTAGTACAAAGTATAACTTTACATTGATTATATCCAACAAATCAAGTAATTCGAAAGGTTAAGGTTATAAATGCAATAATTTTATTTTCATTGTTAAAAATTTCAAATATTGATGATAATTTGAAAATTTGCTTGTCTTCTATGAGGAGGGAAAAAACTTCGCTTTATTTTTCGCTGAAGAAAATTTAATTCAAATTACAGAAATCGTCACAGAAATTTTCTATTTACATGAAAGTTTCAATATTATAAACCTTTTCTACAAATGAAATAATTAAGATCCATTTTAAGAAAGAAAAATTTTTTTAAACATGAATGTAGTACAAGTTCAAAATTTGAGTGGAAATAAATGTTATAATTTTATATTCATTAATTTAGAATCATTAAAGAATAATATCTGTCAAATATTTTAGAAAATGAGCCTTAGTAATAAATATTAGGGATATGCATTTATTTACAGTTCCGCCATCATCTTTTATCATAATCTTTAAGATAAATATATATAATTAATTTAGCAGTAGACATGTTATTTTTTTAAAAAAAATTTGCAATATTTCAACATTGTAAAGTGGTTATGCTATATATTAATAAAAAAACGTATTGTAAAGTAAATACAAATAGTTTATTAAGAAAATACTATTATTCGAATATGTAACAGAGGTAAAATAAATTATTTCAATTAATAAATTTTTAAAATACAGCAAAATATTCTCTATCATACTGCTACTTAAATACAATTTTAATCAATGATGGTAAGTTTAAAAAAATTAATACCAGTAAAAGTAAAAATGAATAATGAATACTTGAAAAATTATTCATAATACCTAAAGGTATTTTATTTCTTTAAGTTTACACTTGCTTAGTTTTTTTAATTCTATTTTATTACTGCAAATTATTTTTCAAATAAAATTCCATTATTTATTGCTTAAAAACACCTCTATTACAATTTTGTTATATTTGCAAGAGTTACAAGGCGACTCTTTAAATCCTTATCAATAAAATATTTTTCTACTGTTTGCATTATTCTGTTATCTAGATTTATATATCTTTTCATTCTCTGTTTTCCCTGGGGGGAAACTTAGTAATCTTTCCCACTTAGTAATCTTATCATAAAGTAATCTATCACTGCCTAAAAGGTCATTAACGAAGGGGTACGGCAACGAAAAAAAAAACACGAGTGGAATATGCGCTCCACGCCAAATTTTCCTACCAAAGGTAATAAAATTCCAGTAAACCTACAAACTGGGGGTAGGAAATGATAATTGGAGCGCAAATGCCACAATCCCCACTCATTCACTGCCCCATTGATATGCAGTTTCTTTTACTTCTGGATAATGATTTATTGTAAATAATTTATTGGTATTATTAGATATTCGTAAAGTTTGTATAGCTACTATTTTGCTTATATATCAAAAGTTCATTTACCTTAGAAGATTTTAAAATTACCACACGCCACCGATTTGAAAATTAAAAATCCTAATTAGAGTTTTATTAAATCATATGTGCCAGTAAAGCATGCATTTTCTCAGCAAAAAGTTTGCTTGTTTTTTAAAAATTCTTTGGTTGTATATTTGCCTAGATGGGTTTCATACCATTGTCATGGTCGGTTGCTAAAGTTCGAATCACATCTGTTAAGTATGATGAATTCTTCTGCGATTCCTCTACAAGAATATATCATTCCCATTGATTAGATCCCAAAACTGAGACATGGTTAACAAGCGTGAACGGTCTTTGATTTAAATTTCTAAACTATAATTTTGAACCACATTTACACAAGTGCTTCATACCATAATGTTCGGATACTTATCTTACTACTGGAGTTTTCACATTGAGGAACTTATCTGAAGTTCTTATTAATATCGCATTTCCTTTACTTTAAGAAAAAATTGAATAGAAATTATAAAAGCTATTGCAATTAAATAACATTTTTTTATTCCACCACAAGTTTACAATAATAACTTTTATTGCTGCTAAACTCAACTCAATGCCACACTTTCCGAGATTTTACTTGTAATTTACTTCACTTTCTGTGTTTCATCCTTTTGCAATTGTTTTCTCAGCGAGTAACATGGTTGGCCGCCTGATGTTCCGGGCCCAAGGGGTATAATTAATTTTTGATTCTAATACAAAAACCTTACTTTGGATGTTCTTTTTTACTTAATATGTAATGTGTCACATCCTAAATCTAATTCAAAATTATATTTTTAAGAGATTTTGCATAGGAACTACAGTTTGTGACCTTTCAATCAAGGACATCTTTCTGATTTCAGATGATTTTTAGTTCTCTTTTTCAATATTAGAGGCATAAAATTGAATTTCTATAGAGAAAATTAATAAGTTTTGCTGACAAATAAAATGCCTCATCGCTCTCGTAGTTGCATTTCATGTGTTTTATATTGTCGACCTGTTGTAACTCATGCTGGCCGTATTTTTATGGATATATAATCCATGTACAGTGTAGTAATCTCAAAATTTTGATTAATGTAATATTTTAGATTGAACAAGTTGCGTATTGTATTATAGACGTATTAGGAAACAAATTTCCACCCTTGGATTTTCTTGCATACTGTATTGCAAATAAAATGATTTTTAATTATCTTCAATTAGATGTAATGATCCTTATTTATAATTTTTTTAAAAATGAAGCAGCATACACCAATTATGGTGTTGATTTTGATGTAGTGGTGTTTATGTTTAGTAATGCTTGCATTTCTGCTGAATTGTGCATTTATTTATAGATGTTATTGAAATGAAAAGGCATCCATTCTACTGTTTGGGAGTTTGACTGTTTCACATATTTATCGATTGTTAAAAGACATGTAACTTTTAAACTAATATTTTTAAATAGCTTTTGTAATGCTATGAGGAATTATAAAAAGTTATTTGCTAATGTGAGCAATTTTTTATGAAAAAGTGCATTTTGGTTCAAATACATAATTAATTTTTTCCCCATATTTTCTAATTTCTGGCCTTGAAAAAGTTTTTAAAATGGAAAATTTTATAAAATTTTCAGTTTTGTAAATTAATTAATTGCTTAATTAATGTTTTATTAAGGTATGGTTTAAAATATAGAAATTTCATCATATATATTTTCAATATTTTAATAGAAATAAAAGAATGCAATTAAAGTTCTCTCTTTATAAATTATAAATCCTTAATTTGTTTAAATCTGATTTTTTTAATTCTCAGGCCTTGAGGGTTTTCGGCCCTTTCAAGCAATCAAGACTTTTTCATTCATCTCCTTTAGTTTATGCTGCTCATAAGGTAAGCTCTATTCATGAATGTTGCATCTTGGAGAATTGATAATTTTTGGCTTATTATTTTATATGAAATCTGTGTAAATTTTGTTAAATTTTTTAACAAACATATTTTGAAGCTTGAAAGATTGTGAAGTGCATTAATAATTGCAAATATCTGTTTATTTATTTTTTGGTTGGGTAAAATTTTAGAAAAATAATTTATACATTGTGTATAGGTTACGAGATATGTCGTATCTTAGCAGGCAAAACATTGTGGCTCGGTCATGAGATATCTTGTTTTGATGCTTTTTTAACTGAATCAATATTTCACTAACCAGAGTTTTTTTGTTGCATTACCATGGTAATAAAACCTTAGTTCATTCTTGTGACAAATTATTTGAAAAATAACTAAATGTCAACATTTCAAACATGTGTAAACAATTGGTAATTATAGCCAGTAGATCTGTGCTGAGCCCCAGATACAGTATGTTAAATAGTATTTTTTGTATTTTAATATTTTTTGTACTTTTTTAAAAATTTGGATTACAAATAATTTCATTACATTAATTATTTGTAAATTATTATTTAATAATTATTTTTATTACAGGTTGCTATGAGTAAATTTGATACAGCTCCTGTGCCATATGAAAAGTTGCAGAAAAATTTGGAAGTTGTTCGTAACAAGTATGTAATTATACATTTGTTTAAAAAATTTATTTGAGTTTATTGAGTTCAATATTTAACAATCTCTATTGACACAATTATTATTTATTTTTAGATTAAAAAAGCCGCTAACTTTAGCAGAAAAAGTGTTATATTCGCACTTGGATTCACCAGCTACCCAAGAAATTGAAAGAGGCAAAAGTTATTTAAATTTGAGACCCGATCGAGTTGCCATGCAAGATGCCACTGCACAAGTAAAACTTGCTATTTCAGTTATTTTTATGTAATAAATGAATATATATTGTATATTATTAAATAAGTGTATAACTTTATATTTTCATTAATATATTTATCCACAAGAGATCAGATGAGACACAGGGTCATCATATTTTTAGAAAACGTCGATTCTAATAAAAATTATTTATCTTTAATTAGTAATCCTCTTAGTGTCTTCCTAATACCTTTCTTTGGCAAGTTTAGTATTTTTTCTGTCTCCCTGCTTGTGCAATATTAATTTTTTGGAATATACTTAGTAACAAAATGACTCACTCTCCCAATCTGACTGTTATTATTTCAAGAATTCTTATTCTAATCAGTGTAGTTTGTATTTTGCTCAAGAATTTAAGAGTTTGTTTTGTTTGCTAAATAATTTAATGAACAGTGGTGAGTAAACATAAACTGATAGATTAAGTAAAAGAATTAGAACATTAAAAAATTGTGGGTACTTTACCCTTTATACCGGTGCAGGCGAAAAATTGTCAATAATGATGCAACCAATGCCAAACAGAATATCGCCCTGGTAACCTTTTGCCGCTACATTTTTTAAGAAAATCGTGAAAAACATTTTGTCGCCTGCACCAAAATGGCGACTGTGTGCTATTACCAAAAAGTCTGCTTGGCGAGGTTTGCGTTGGCATAATGGGGAAAGTACCAAATTGTGTTACGAGATAGATTATACGAGCTTAGAGATGAGATATAACTATTGGATAAAATTTAGTCTTCTGAAGAAAAAAAAAATTTATATTGTTGCTAAATATGTTATCAGTTGCAAATTGCTTTCTTTTATTCAGTATACACCCAAGAAACCAATAGAGTAATGGAATCAGAATCTCTGCTTTGAATTATACAAAACAGGTTATAGCTACAATACGAGGATATACACCAGACAACTAATGAAGGTTCTTTCAAGTTAGAAATTTCACTGTTTGGAACTTTAAAATGTCTGAACTTTTTACTTTGACTCATTTAGAAATGTAACAATGGAATTTGGTATATAAATTACCCTTAGAGAAAGAACTTTTTAAAAAGAAGCCAATTATTGTATAATCAAACTAGACTATAGAAACCTTGAAGGAAAACAAAGATGAAATTTCTATTGACTTCTTATGAATGGAAACTAGAAAGGCTTATTCTTCTATATTTAGATTTCATAAGAATAAGAAGCTGATACTGCATATACGAAATCAAAATATATTATATTGCTATTTACTATATATCATACCATTAATAAAATTTTGCAATGTATATTACATTTTTAAAAATGTTAATAAAGTAAAGTAATAACTTAAATAAAGTTAAAATTAAGTTTTCTATTCATTTAATTTTAATTCTATTAATGACTTTTTATTTAAATATTTTTAAAGACTATATATTTCTGTAGATAAAATTGTTGATTTATTTGAAATTGAAAATATTTTTACTTTTATTTTTAGATGGCCATGCTTCAATTTATATCAAGTGGTCTCCCGAAGGTATTTGAAAGTTTTGATGTTATTTTTTTTTTTTTTACTTTAATAAATTTATTAATATTTTGGCTGTATTAATGTCTCTGAAATATACAAATTTTAATTTCTTTTTTTAAATAGTTCATTATTTAAATGATCTGCAAATATAATTATCAGAGCTATATTCAAAGAATTAGTTTGTTTGAAGTTTCTCATTTTTTCATTAATACATTGGTTGTTCTATTTAAATCAAAATATCTTGTCAATTATCAAAAACTGTTTATCTGGTTTGTATTTTATGTAATGTATTAAACTTTTAAAAGTTGATATTTTACAGAACTTCCCTTTCTGAATATTTTCTGTTTTACCAAAATGTTTATTTAAAAGTATTTTAAATTCTTACTTTTTTATATTCAAACATATAATCATTTTTAAAAGTATACTTTTCCTTAAGCTTTTAAAGTATTTATCTATTGAAAACTGAATCTTATGTCTAAAGTTTTTGAAGAAAATACTTTTTTAAATGTAAAGAGTATTAAATGTTAGTAGATGTTTATTTCTGGTTGTCAGATTATACATTTAAAAAAAAATATTTTTTATTTTGTTATAGAATAATGTATTTTTTAATGCACAATGAATTTGGATTGTTTGATTTTCATTTAAAGGATTATTATTTTGACAACTGTCTTTCAAGTTTCAGATGCTTATAAAGAAATATAAAAAATGTTCTGAATTCTTTGAAAGTAAACTTTATGAGTAGCATTGTCAACTTAATTTAAATATTTCTGCAGGTAGCTGTACCTTCAACTATTCATTGTGATCACTTGATAGAAGCACAGATTAGTGGTGATAAAGATTTAATTAGAGCAAAGGTAGAATATACTTTCTTCTTGACTTGTTCATAAAATTGTAGATTAATTTGATCATAGAAAAATTCAGCTTCCCATGTTTTCATGCATCTCTAATATGATGTAAAGAACACTTTTAAAATTAAATCATAATATGAATTAAAAGATAATTAATATGAAATCCACATAATTATTATGAATGAAAAGATATTTCTATATACTTTAAGATAGTTTAGAAGTGATTTTCTTTCTTTAAATATTTTCTAAATTTTTCTTAAAAGCTTTAAAAAAATAATAAAGCTATTTAGTATAGTTAATGGCTTAAAAGTAATATTAAAGTTAAATACCTTAAAAAGCATTAAAAATTAAAAAAATAATTGGTTGCCAAAAACATGGATGATCGTTTTTTCAAATTGTAATTTTAAGGAATTGAACATTTTTTATATTTTAACAATAAAGATATTTTCCCTTATTTTAGGAAATAAACAAAGAAGTTTACAAGTTCTTGGAAACAGCTGGAGCTAAGTATGGTGTCGGCTTTTGGAAACCTGGAAGTGGTATCATTCATCAAGTAAGACATTTTTCCTGATGCATGCTCATTTTTTTTCTAGATTTTTTACAATTTTTCTTAATTTATATATATTTTTAGTTTTATAATCTGAAATAAACTATTTTCTATAATATGTATGAAATAATTCATCAATAACACTTTGCTAGTTGTTTTGTTATAACTTAATTTGTAAATTTAAGAGAAATATAACATTATTTGAAACTAAATAGAAATTATTTTTATTCTCTGTAGACATTAGTTTCATTTTAAGGGATTTTTAATTTTCCATTCTGTTTGGTGTCTTTTGCGATAAACTATTTAACATAGTAATGTTTTATAAATTATTTTAAATATATTTTTATACAAATTTGTATTCTTTGAACACAGCAACTTTTGAACTGAATATGATTTTGTTAATAATTTCAGTAGTAATATAAATTCTTAATCTAAAATATGAAACATACTTCGTTGTGTATTTTTAATTTGTTTTAAAAATGTGTTAAGACATGTCATCTGTTGATGTATTTAAATGCAGTTTTAGGGTAGTATCTGTTGTACTCATTCTTAAATTTCTGGACACTGTCTTAACACATTTTTTTTTGCTAATAAGTTTCTTTATTAAATACCATGGTTTGTATGAGAAAAATCACAAAACAGTGAAGCTTATTCAAATAAAATTACTATCAACAACAATAAAAAAGTGACTAGAAAATTTAAGAAGTTACAGGTATAGTATTAGGTAATGTGGAGTATTATGAGAAATGTCCCAAAATTTTCTCTTAAGATATCTCATGCTCAGTAATTGTTTTCTAGTGACAATGAGAAATGAAAATATATTTGCTTTGATGTTTATTATTTGGATGACCTTGGCAGGTGTCATTTCCACTTGAATGGTACTACAAATTCACATAACTGAGTATATTAACGCAAATGCCTTTTATTGATAAATTTCATTGCATGTTATAAAAATGAGGTTGTGGTTTCACTTCATCTTTAATCTTTATTTCCTAGAAGAAAGCATTGCTGTAAGGCTAATGATCTATAAATTCTATTTTGGATTGATGTTCTGAAACTTAGTTTTTCTGTTAAAGTAACAAAATAAGTTTTCCCTTCTCAATCTACATGGGAGATGGTTCACATTTATTCCGACTCTTTAACAATTATTATAGCAAAACTGTTTTAGTGACAGATAATTAACCAATCATTTTCAACACTTTGGTCATCTTGGTTACTTGACCTAAACTCTTGCGACTTAAGGCTGTATAAATATTTAAAGAGTAATTGTGTTGAAACATGTGTCTCATTTCTAAGTGAATGATTTATATTTTGCTGGGGAATACTCTGTGCATTAAATGCTATTTCTAGATATATTAAGCCATGTTTCTGATGATAGTGTAGTTCCATAGGTGATAGCGATTACATTAAAGCACAAATCTGTTCTTATCATACTGTATTTTGTATAGTTGTACAGTACTATAGTTGACATCATTTGATGGAAGTCAAAGTTAATGCACATTAAAATACTTTCCCCTTTGATATTTATCTAAGCATTACATGTCCATGTGCATAAACAATTATGCATATTAGAGGGGAAAATATATAGACTCTTTTCTGTTGATGCCATTTCTTCCTTTAGTGTCTAAAATATAAGCTAAAAAAGTATTTTTGAGAATTCAAACCTGTAAATTTTAAGAGAATCTATACAAAATTTGAATAAAAGTGACGAATATTTTTCCTTATGGAGGTTTAACCATCTCTTATTTTATTTGAAATACTCTGTATATCCTTAAATTGTGGAAATAGGTGCCGCTTTCTTATGACATGACGAATTTGGCCATATTATAAAAAATTGTACTCAGTTTATGTGTTCATTCTGTCTGAAATTATTTCTGCTTCGAATGTATGTTACGTTTGTATTGTTCGCGCATAGCAACTTCTGCAGAAACAAATTTCATTATTTTTTAATCGAATTTTATCGTTCTTGACATTAACTTTCTTAAATACAATAATTTTTCACATTGTTGATATCTGAGGCACTTTTTTATTTTTACAAAATGATATTTTTTAGTTTAATTAATCGTACTTTGCTTCAATGTTTATATTTTATTTATCTAGTTTAACATTTTCCTCTCCCCTAGTCTGAGTATGCTTATAATTTATATAGTTTATTTTAATTGAACTTGGAGTTTAAATTATTACCGTTTTTGTGATTTTTCTCAAATTTATAGATATTATGGTAATTGAAACATTTTCTTTCCTATTATAAAATTTTCTGATTATTATTAACTGCTATATAAAATGTTTTGGAATGGTCCAAGTGGAATTTAAAAAATTCTCGTTTGGAATTTTAAAAGTTAAAGCTTTTTCTTATTCCACTCTGCAGACCTACAACAAAATGCCTTGTGCAGTTCAAGTGTGGCTTGCTTGAAGTTTATGCTTGCCTTGTATCAAACTGCATACATATTATACTAATTTTAATCCATGTGCTTATTAAGATTGAAATTTCTTATGATAGTTTAACTTATATTATATAGATAGTTCTTGAAAATTATGCATTCCCTGGTGTATTGTTGATTGGAACAGACAGCCATACTCCTAATGGAGGTAAGGTTTTTACTTTTCTTTCATTTGTGATGGAATGAGCTTTTGTTAAAATTATGGAATATATATATACTGATGTATTTATTACATTCCAGGTGGTCTTGGAGGTTTGTGTATTGGAGTTGGTGGAGCTGATGCTGTTGATGTAATGGCCAACTTACCTTGGGAATTAAAATGCCCAAAAGTTATTGGCATTAAACTTACTGGTAAATTGTCTGGATGGACTTCCCCCAAAGGTTTGATATTTTTTATTTTGTAAATTTCTTTGAAATAATAGTATTTGCTCTTCTTTCCTTTTCTTTTACAACACATATTGGAAAAACAACAAGATTCATTTTTTTCCTCTTCTTTCTAATCAAACAAAAACAAATTAGGTATATAACAAATTATTGTTAGCTATGTTAAAAGTATAGTGTTAGTGTCTTCAAAAACACAATTTTTTTTCTATGACAAATGATTTATCTTTTTTGGGGTACTTTTTGGTAACCTCCTCTAAATCCTAAACACTATAATAAGCCATTTGTTTGTTCATTTTTAAGAATAATTTTTGAATTTAAAATGTTTTTTTGCTTTATATTTAGTTTTTAACAATTTTTTTTAAACTCAAAGTATTTTTTAATGCTCTTGAATTGTCTATTTATAAAGAAAAATATGTAACGTTGTTCCATTTTTATGCTATATTGTTTTCATATTGTAATTACTTTCACATTTAATATAATTGTTGTACACAGTTTGAAGCTTATATAATCTCATCATAAGTATATCTTAAATCATATATGAATAACTGGAAATATGGAAATTCTTTTTCAAAAAATATATGCCATTAGATTGTATGTTGTACTTTGCATTCTATGAATTTTCATATTGTCATCTTTTAAAATCTGTATGTTTTAAATTCATTTTTTCCACTACAATACATGAATCAAATTTTTAATTTTTTAAAAATCGGGAACAAATTAGAAAACAATTTCAGTTACATGGTCTGCTAGATTCATTGGAATATTGGTACTTAATGTGTATCATTAAGTAACACCAATTTTCTCCCAGACCTAAAGCAAACATATTTTGCAATTTACAGGTGCAATGTGATTTAAGTTTATCATATTGTGTAATTTTTGCAGACATTTTTTAAAGTTTCATGCACTAATAATTGTTTTAGATGCAATGAGTCCTTTAATGTTTTTTCTGTATTTGTAATAATATGCAGCATTTAATGTTACCAAAAAGCTCTTTTTTAACACATATACATTATCTATTTTTCTTTTAATAATAAAGTACAATTGTACTGACAATATGTTTCCTTTACCTTTAGATTAATAGAAAATATTGCTGCATAATATATATATATATATATATATATATAATTGTACTAGCTTATGTTTAATAGAAGAAGCTTATACTTTTGTTTACTCTTTATGGCAATAATTCTTTAAATATTGAGTCCTATAACTCTTAATAGTTCATTACAACATTTTTTGGGCTTTAAAAAAAGTTCACATCCATAAAATTGACTTTTTGTTTTGTTTTACTTCTGCCATAATCTATCAACAAAGCATTAGGTGCATTTTGAACTTTCTTCGGTGCCATGATGGCCTGGTGGTCAAGTCTCAGTTTCAGAATCGGATAGTTTCAGGTTTGAGACATGATTGCACCAAAGAACCGTTGAGCAAGCGAGCGAGCCTAGTACATGTTAAGTCCATTTGGGCAAATGTCTGCTTGCTTGTATAACGTGGTGTAGAGAGGGAGTGCCTGCTCACATGTCATCCTCATCTGATCATGATTGAAAATGAGACGTTAATATAATTAAACTGAACTGAATTACCTGCAAAAATATTTAATATGCTCGCTGCCAGCAGCATCCTTCTAATAAACTTGCAAAACATTGCATGCAAAATATTAAAATATATGCCCTGTAAATCAATTTCTTATGGTGCTCTGGCTAATATTCTTTTTCAGTCATCTTAAAATTTTTTTGAATGTAAGACTTTTTTTTTTGTGTTTTATTAGTTTACTTGCCTATTCAAGTATGTTTGTGTACACTGCTTTTGCAATTTAAAAAAAAATGTTCTTTATTATTAAATTTTTTAATTTTCTAAAAGAATAGTAAATGTTATTGTTTACTTAATATTGCTTGATAAAGTGCTATTCAGTTTTGATTTAAAAAAATATCACTAACCTTTTTGAGTTGTACATTTATATACAATCTTTCTTGTTTGGTAGTTTTCCAAGTTTTTTTTGAAATATTACACATTTTTTTTTCTAGCCATGACTTGTTAAATTTTTCGAATAAGAATGTAACATTTTGTGAATGAAGTTAGTAGTAAAACATGCATAGGTGCTTATGTCTCATTAGAGCAAGGATATAAATGATTTAGCTTCATTTATGCATACAACAGAGTTTTTGAAATATAATTTCATTGTGAAAAAAATTCATTTTTGTAATTATTTTATGACATAAGATATATATATATGTGTGTATGTATATGTAGTCTTTTTAAATATATTTTAGTAAATTTACTAAAAGAAGCATCAAATTCATTTTAGATGTGATCTTGAAAGTTGCTGGAATTTTAACTGTTAAAGGTGGTACTGGTGCTATTGTTGAATATTTTGGACCTGGTGTAGATTCTATATCTTGTACTGGTAAGTTTATTTTTTTTTTTTTATTGCGAATGAAATATGCAATTGGCATGGAATTTAAAACTTTCATTGCATAAAATAACTTTCAAATGTCTGTTAAAGTCATAATATTATGGATGAATTTTACGATTTTAACTTGTTGAATTATAAATATTTAAAGCTCTGTTTTTCTTTATTTTAGGAATGGGAACAATTTGTAACATGGGTGCTGAAATTGGGGCCACAACTTCAATTTTTCCATATAATAAACGAATGAAAGATTATTTAGTTGCAACCCGGAGACAAGGTTTGTACATTTTCTGGAATATGATTAGTGCTTTTAATCTTTATAAAATATATTTTGCTATCAAATTTGTATTGGATTTTATATAATTTTTTTTTTTTTTTTTGACAGAAAATTTCTCCTTTTATATTGTGATTTATGTAAATTGTTTCGTTATACTTATATTTTAAAATTTACATATAATATATTGTCCTACTGCCAAGAAAAAAACCCTCAAGATGGTGGCCGTAAGTAGACGAGTCTAACCAAGTTTTGAATAAGGTGAAAAGATAGTTTCTAATAATAAATTTAGGATCAAAAAAGAAAGTTAATTTGGAACTGTTTGATTCATAATAATTCTGTGATAATACTGTTTGATATAAATAAAAAGTAAAAACACAAAACTCGGCAAATGAATTAAAATATAAATAAATAAATAGACAACATTAAGGATATTTATTCCTTTCATATTCTTTTGAGAACTAATGAAGTATTTTTCAGAATCTTTGTAATAACTCTTACAACCTAAAATTAGTTGCCCAGTCCTCCATAGTATTTCTTACAGATATATTACACATAATGTATTGGGTTGTTCGGAAAGTCATTTCGTATTTTTTTGTCAAAATGAAAAGAAATTTTCCTTTTATGAATAAATTATTTATTAAATTATAAAATTGCCATTCTGGTCTAATACCTTTTGCCATATTTTTGGTAGTAACATGATTACACGCTCATAAAAGTTTTGGTCTTTGCTGTAAAAAAAAACTGATCGAGGTGGTTTTTGGCCTCCTCATTTGAAGGAAAAATTTTGCAAATCAGTTCTGGTACTGATGTACTGTTAACACATCTTCTCCACACATATTGGCTAATTTATTTCTGGCTTGAACAGCATTTTTACCTTTTATAGCAAAAAAGAAAAAAATGACGAAAATGCTGTTTATTGCTCTCCATATTTAAAAGGGAACCATCCAAAAACTACTGCGAAGAATCAGCTGCACTTTTTCACACTCAAGCCTTGCTATATCAGCTCTTAAAACATAAAATGATTTTGCGGTTTAAGTATGAAATTGGGTGCGGAAAATGCAATTAAATCCTTTGTCAGGAAAAAACGAAATTACTTTCCGAACAACCTAATAATATCCACAAAGTATTGAAGAATAGATGTTTCCAAAGAATTTAAATAAATTGAAACATTTTTCAAAATTATTTAGCTGGCATCTATAACTAACTAAATAAATATATAATTATAATGATGCCAGTTCTTTTGGCACCAAAAGAAATACTGCCCTTTCCTACACCCCCAAAATGTAATAGAACATCCTGTTTTCAAGCCGACGGACCCCTACTTTTAGGGTTACTAGGGTTTTTCTCCTAATGGTAAGACAGTAGTGTTTTTTGAGATTAGGGTGAAATTACTTGTTTAAATATTTTCTTTTATTTGACAGAAATTGCTGAATTAGCTGACCAATATTCTGCTGAATTGCTTACTCCAGATTCTGGCTGTCATTATGATAAAGTGATTGAAATCAATCTGGATGAGGTAATTGGCACTTTCTGTATTAATCCTTTTTTCTAAAAATATAAACATAGGAGTAAAATAAATTTTCAACCCTTATTTTCCCTCGAAAGCTGGAACCTCATGTCAATGGACCATTTACACCCGATCTTGCACATCCTATCTCTCGATTGGGAAAGAATGCAAAAACCAATGATTGGCCCCTTGATATTAGAGTTGGTATGTATATTTCTGCTATGCGTGTGTATGAAATAATGAAGGGAAATTTTAAATAGATGGTGTATATATTCGGACATTGCATGCTAAAACTGGTAGTTTGTACATTCCTGATTATTAAAATCAATAATTTTAATTTTCCCGACAAATTTAAAATTGTAGAAAATTTTTAGTAATCTGAACAATTGCATTTATAATATATAGACTAGTTGAGTATGAACAGTTTTATCTTGATTTAAAATATATATCTAATGTTTTTTCTTGGAACATAGTTATGAATGTAATTTAATTATTCCTCAATACCTATTTATTTTTTAGGGATACTTTGATTTAGCCATCTGTCGATAATATCTTCTAAATAATCTCCTGCGTATAAGCAACCATGGAAGATAATAGTCAATTATTATCTCTAAGAAAACATTTAAAAATACTTATTTTTTATATTAATAAGCTGTCATAATTTTGCATTGCTTATTAAATTAAATTTAAAAAAAATTATTTGAGAAACAGAAATTGAGTCACAGAAGAATTGCATAGATTTTAAACTGTGGCAATTGTAAGTGTAGGACTTTTTTTTATTTATGGGTAGTGGTGGTGGTTCTAATGCCACTTGGTCATAGCAAGCCTGAATGAGCAGAGCTCTTTCGAATGAACGCTGAAGTGTGCGCCTTTCATTGTTAATGAGCACCAATAAGATAAAAGTGCGACTTTGCTTGAACACGCACAACACAGCCCTTTTTAGGGAGCAGTCGAACTCATTCATACGTCTGCAAGTCATCCCTGTAGATCGGAATCAGTGACTGACTCATCCCTGATTCAATACCCCCAGAGGTACGATGTGTTATGGGAACTTGAAGGAGTTTGCAGTCAGGACCTATTGAACGTGCCCCAACTGCCATTAGCCAACACGGTGGTCATTGACCAAGATGAGGACAGTAATTGCTACCTTTTCGATTATGAGACTGATGCTCAATCAACCAGGCTACCTATTTACTTCTGATTAACTGATAAGGTTTCTTTTGTAAAATTATATTTAACACTTGTTTTCTTTTGTATGTGTTTTGAAAATTAATTTTTTAATTTCAACTTATAGGTCTGATTGGAAGTTGCACAAACAGTAGCTATGAAGATATGTCAAGAGCTGCTTCTTTAGCAAAACAAGCCCTTGATCACGGAATTAAATCTAAAGCAAAATTTACCGTTACTCCAGGTTCTGAACAAGTTAGGGCGACTATTGAAAGAGATGGCCTGGTATGTGTTATTTTAATTTGTGGTATATTTTAATATGTAACATAAAAATGAATATAATGTCATTTATATATTTTTTTAAAGGAATAGCAGTATAAAAAGACATAAAATATAAATTGGAGATCTGCTTTCATAAATTATCACTTAATAATCTAAGGAGTATAACCTTTTAACTGTCATGCCCGAGATACCATGAGATACCGAGATGCCCAAGAAGAATCTCGGTCACACCATTGGTGTTTGAAAATGTCATGCCCAAGTATTTGAGCGCATCATGTTATACCCGAATATATATTGGGAGACAACTTCATTTCTTTGTCAAACCCGATTGTATCTCGAGAAAAGTTAATGTACACTCAGTTCAATAGATGGCAGCCCTTTACTTAAGATTTCAAATTTATTTTGTACTAAACATTTGATTTTTGAATAAAAAAAATTGGCAATTCATCAATAAAGTGTTGTAAATGACAGGAGAAAATATTAAAATGGATTAATACTGTATTGATGGTAGAGTTATTTCATCTTCGTGATTGTGCTAAGCAGTTAAACATATATATTTGCAGGCTCAGACATTTAGAGATTTCAATGGTGTTGTCTTAGCTAATGCTTGTGGCCCTTGTATTGGTCAGTGGGACAGGTAAGCACAACTTAATATTTTATTCATTTGATTTTATTTCTGTCTTGCTCTCCAATTCCCTAAAACATTAATATTTGCAGGAAAGATGTTAAGAAAGGAGAAAAGAATACTATTGTGTCATCTTACAATCGTAACTTCACTGGCAGAAATGATGCCAACCCTGCTACCCATGCATTTGTTACATCCCCGGAACTTGTTGTGGCTTTATCAACTGCAGGAAGATTAGACTTCAATCCATTGACTGATGAGTTGACTGGAGCTAATGGTTTGTTGAAAATTCTTTTTAAGATGCATTATAGCTGTGTGTAGGCATCATTATTTTTGCTATTTTGCTTTCTTCAAAAATTATCTAAAAGGTTTAAATAAAAAAAAGCTAATAGAAAATGTTACAGAAGCAAATTATGTTATCAATTTGGTAAAATTTGTCGATATTTGCAAAGCGTGAATTCTTTTAATTTTAAAGTACTTCAGAATGAATCTGAAAGATCAACTCATTAACAACATTCAAGTTTAAATACATCAAACATAAAGAAAATAAATAGAATCATTTGAAATAATTGGTCGAAATCATGCTAACCCTAACCTAATTACTGTTGGGAGAACAAAACAGTTGTCTTGCTCATCTCTGGCGGGATTTGGCCTTAGCTTTTTGGTGCAAGAGTTAGTTTTTAATTAATAAGAAATGAACCACTGCATGAACTGGAATAAAAAGTACCCTATGTTCTATTCCTGATTATAATCTATCTTTGAGCTAAATTTCCTCTAATTCTGTCCTGCCATTCTGGTGTGATTGAGTAACAAACATCCATTTATCCTTCTAAACTTTCACATTTATAATATTAGTATAGATTTCTGCCTTTAAAATACTAAATATGCATTTAAAAAGCAAAAATGTCATTTTCAAATTGATAATTTTCTTGCTAACCTTCATATACAGAAAATGATGAAATTATAGTAGTTTTGTGAGTATTCTAAGTGATGATTGATTTTCAGTAGAATTAAGTTTTATTTAATCACAGATAAGATATTTTTGCTTTAGGATTATTACTTATATTGGTCTTTTATTATATTTTATATGTTGCAAAAGAAAAATAGTTTATTAGAACTGGAGTTGTTCAAATAGTGTTTAAGGGCCAGACAAATGACTTTCTAAAGCAAATTTAAGTACTTCTAATATCTTTTGTAACAATATAGTCAACATTTGATTCCAAAGGCCTGGTTTTTGCCTTATCTATAAAATATACATTGAATGGCTTTGATTTGGGCTAAAGAATGTGAAAGAGTTAAATTTAGTTAAATTTATTCATAAACTTTAATTTATATGCTTTTCATTATATTTATAAAATTTTTAACATTTGGGTTAAATTCATGATTTAAAGTATTAATTCATCACTTAAATGAAAAAAAAATTCTATGTTTACCGTTTAAAAATTTCTTGTAAATACACATTTTTAATGTAAAATTTAAAACTATTCCCAAGTCTTTGATTAGATTTTTCTAATGTAAGACAGTTATCAATAATGTGAAGGAATGAATGCTGTAATTTTAACACATTGTGTGCGTGTACATTTCGCATTGGACTTGTACTGAGAGGGGACATATGTAGTAGACAAGAATATTCGGCTTTGCTTTTCGGTGTATACCATTAGTTTTATACCCATAAAAACCATGTTGTTACACTTACCAGTACTAGTATGTGACCCATGCTCAAGTATCAATTTTCAGAAAAATTTCTAGTACATGTCCTGCATACAATGTGTTAACACATTAAAGGCGGGAGTCATAGTGCTACAATTCGATCCGCATTACCTAGCATACTTTCGTCAAGATCCCCCGCCTTTAATGTGTTTGGTAAAAAAAGTTCAATTCTTTAAAACATTTCAGGTGAAAAGTTTCAATTCAAGACTCCTCAGGGACAAGATTTACCTCCGCGAGGTTTTGATCCTGGTGAGGATACTTACCAAGCTCCTCCTGCAGATGGCTCCAAGGTGAATGTCGATGTGGACCCCAAGAGTGAAAGGCTGCAACTTTTGTCACCTTTCGACAAGTGGGATGGCAAAGATTTAACTGACATGAAGGTTCTCATCAAGGTATCTATGCAAAGTTCTGATGAAATATTCTTGTGAAGTGAATGAACAATCTTGTTCTTTGTGCATTAACCCTTTATTTATTGACAGTACTTGAAAGTACCGTTTAAATCTAGCTTATATTTTTACTAGACAATTATTTTTGATTGTATTATAATGAACACAGGTAATGTAACCCGAATAGCATGAAATTAATATAAGCTAGAAGTAAGAATTAAAAATATTTAATAATTAAATTGAGATATTCCTGTTAATTAGCCTATAATTTTACTTCTTGCTTATATCTTTACTCTATGACTATTTTTACTGATTGTATTCTAAAGAACATGGATAATGTAATCCAAATAACATGAAGTTATCATAAACTAAAAGTAGAAATTTAAAAATTTTAATTAATAACTAAGATTTCTGTTAATTACATTTTTTTTCTTGGGTTCCCTGGGATTATTCTGCAAGAAAACTAAACAACTGGTACAAAAATGAAGTTGAAAAATGGATGGCAACATAATTTGGTAAATAAAGAGTTAAGCAGTAGAATTTACATAGAGATTAATTGATAATTATGGTGTTATGGATATATAGCAAAAAATTACAAAAAAAGAAACAATCCTTGCCTATTGCTATGTTTTCAAATGGCGGAGAAGGGAAAACTTTAACTTGCTATTAAAAAAAATAAGATTTTGTTCCAACATCATTATAAAAACATTGAAGTTGCTTCTCGTTACAAAAATGAATGTGGAAGTTTATAGATTGGATTGTGTGGCTTAGTGGTGCAAGAGCCATACCTGACTGTTCTGTACCTGACATATAGTTAAAATAAAATACTTGTCTTATTTAAAAACTAGCCGCCTTTGGCGACCAGCTGGTTCGCCATGAGTAAAGCGTTCTAAAATTTTCAATTAAATCACATATTCATTAGCCTTGAAGTAATTCCGGGCATTGATTGACCTGAAATTAGTATTTTCTTTAAGATGATGGACGGAAAGTTCTAAAAGTACACCTTTTCCTATTAATATTCTTTAATTTTATAAATCAGTCAGTTTTAACCATCGGTTATGCTTCCAAAATATTAAAAAAAAATTCGATGATGTTGCCAAAATATTAAATATGTTTTTTTAAAGAAAGCGAGAAAGGGAAAAAAGTATTTAATTAATGATACAGATATTGCAAACGATTACATAAAGATGCCATTAAGTCGGGATTTCAGTGCATATCCTGTCAAAATTCAATCAAGTTTACCGTAAATAAAGAAAATTTATTGAGTTAAGGATATAGATATTGCAAACGATTGTAGAAACCTTTGCTTTGCATTTATTTTTCAAAGAAAATATCACATTTTATATATTTTTTTTTATCCAGTCACGTGCTGAAAGTTTCATTTCTGTAGATTTATTTTGCGATGATAATTTTATTTATTTGAACTTCCGGCATTCTTTTATTTATCCAGTCACGTGATAAAAACATGGTTAAAATATTTCTTTAAAAATTCATTAAAAATAGAAGTTTACATTATAAATTTAAAAAACTGATACCGTTAGAAAGCTAATTTTTTAATCTTTAAATTGATATAAAAATCATGTTTGTGCAATAATATTTTCGGAAGTTATAGTTGAAAAACGTCGAAATTTCGCTTAAATTTTAATTAATTCAAATTCTAATTATAAATTCGAAAAAAGGGCTCCGAGGTGCACATTCTGGACCCCCAAGGTATACATGTACCAAATTTGGTAGCTGTAGGTCCAACGGTCTGGCCTGTAGAGCGCCAACACACACACACACACACACATTGAGCTTTATTATAAGTATAGATAAACAAAAGTTGAAACTAATTGATAAAATTAAGGCATTTTTGTAATGCAAGAAGTAAAAAAATGGCTATAAGTTTAAATATTAAATAAGATGGTAAAACCTAATTGCTGTTAAAAATATAAAGAGATTTTTGTGGGGTCGTTCCCCCATAAGCATTTGCATGTCCATTGTTGAAACATGAAAATATTTTAAACGATAATGTTTAAAATCAGGACATTCAGTCAAAAGATGATGAACTGTTAAAATCATTTGGCAATTCGAGCAGAATGGAATTTGATCGTTGAACAAAAGATATTTATGCGTAAATCGTGTGTGGCCAATGCAGAGTCTAGTTAATTTAATGTGTATAATTTAACATGGAAGTTTGTTAAACTTCCAAATGATGATGATGTTAAACTGAGAAAATGACTTTAATAAGTACTATGTAATTGCTTGCTATTTTAATTTTTAAAAAATAGTAAACGTCTGTCAAATAATTTAATAAATCAAAAAAATTGTTATGTATGATTCTTTTAAGGAATTATTTCATTCAGATATTTATATATTTGCTTTTAGTAATATTTTAATCAATTTAATAAAAAATACTCATTCTTTAATTCGTGGATGTTCATTATAAGCTATATATTTGTAAAGTACTACAGATGACTATAACTAATGTTGGGAAGTATGAATAAAGCATGCATGTAATTACTGTATAATTAATGTAAAGTTTTTTTTTAGATTTTTCTTTTTGCCTTTTTTGGAAATTTTAAATAGTTTTTTTTTTTTTTTTTAAATCCTGTCTAAAAACAATTCTCGTAATCAATTTTTCTTAACTTACAACCCTTAGTAATATTTTATTTTCAGGTTAAAGGAAAGTGCACAACTGATCATATCAGTGCTGCTGGTCCATGGTTGAAATACAGAGGACATCTTGATAACATTTCAAATAACATGTTTATTGGGTAAGGAATATTTTGATAAATGTGCCTTTTTTTATGCTTTTAATTTTTCTTAACATAATATTCTTAAATTCAAAATAAAACTTCATTAGATTTTCTAAAAATTAGTTTTAAATATCTGACCTTTTTATTTTTTTTCCAATCTGGATCTAATAACTTTTTTAAGCATAAATTATATTTCCCCCTTAAATTTTCCTTTTATGAAAATTGAGGGTTAATTTTTATCATATTATGACTAAAATTTTTTCAAATTTAGAGGATGAGGACTAGTCTTTAAGCATAAATGTGCTTTAATATCTTCTTAACTGTAAACAGGATCTTATTTGATTCTCTATATTATCTGATTCTATTAGATTTTTATTGCATTCAAATAATATCCCTCATTCTTATTTTAAAACTTGGGCATGTTCCGAGCAAATTTTTTTTTTTCTTCTATCGAATGCAAGATTTATTTATTCTATTAAAAGTATACATATTATACAATGAGTAGTTAGCAACAGATTACAGAGGAAAGTCGTCTGGAACAACACACATACTCAATACGTCTGATATTGCAGCTGTTGACACAATTTTCATGTCTATTATTTGGATAAAAATGTTATTTTTATAACCTAAACAATTTATTTTAAAGATAAAAAAAAAAAGAAAAATCTTTTTTTACAGAGCCATCAATTCTGAAAATGATACTGCAAATAAAATAAAAAATCAGCTGACTGGTGAATGGGGTAGTGTTCCTGATACAGCACGACATTATAAGGTATATTTGAACAATATGTTTAATTTAAATTATGTTATTTCTATTACGTTGTTGAAAAAAAATTATTTTTAAATATCTAATGTGAACTTTAATACGTAATTATAAGCTGCTTTTACATTAATGCTTATTTAAATGCAATTAAAATCGGAATAAAATTTTGTTTATAAATTTATATCTTGATTTTTCTTTAGCATCGCCTTTTCTAACGCATTTATAGTAACAATAATTCTATTCAGTATTTAAAATTCAATGCAATTAAAAATGCTCTTTCTTGAAATTTTTAACTAGAATTTTTATTGAACAAATGTATTAAACTTGGAACTCTTTCAAATTATAATTTTCTAATTGCTGTTGCTTTAATGTAATGTTTGAGAGGTTTTAGGTCAAATTTCAATTTTTCAGGAAACATCTTTTAATAAAAATATTTTTTTGAATTAATTTCAGTTTTTAATTTGATATGAAATGATTTACATATATGGTATTTTATTTCAAATCAATGCATTTATTTTAATTATATTAAAGCTATCTTTATTCTTTAAACTTATTAGAAAAGTTTTATATAGTGTTTGGCTCATTTAAAAATATTTAATGTATTGAATGAATTATTAATTAATAACATGAAGAGTGTACGGCAGAGAAAACCATAAGGCGACACTTTTATCATTCCTAGTATAGAGAATGTTATATTTCCAATTTATATTTAGGTGCCATCTCTTAAAAAATACTTTTAAAGATTATTAAAAACTGAGATAGTTTCTGCAAATGAAATTAACATCAATAAATGCATTTTGATAGTTAACATTACCAAATAAAATTGCATGTAAATTAAATTTGATCTGCATTAATAATTTTTAAGCTAAGCTATTAATTTTGTTGGGAAAGCAAGATGTAATTTGAATATTTTTCCTAGGCTAATGGTGTTAAATGGGTTGCTGTTGGCGATGAGAATTATGGTGAAGGAAGTAGTAGGGAACATGCTGCTCTTGAACCAAGACATCTAGGAGGGCGAGCTATTATTGTAAAGAGTTTTGCCAGAATTCACGGTAAGTGTTGCTTGTTATAAGTATCATTTACATAAATGGGTTTTTAAATGAAATATTAATTCATATTAAAAGCGATAGTTGAAATTATATTAAGGAAATATGCCATTTTTGTCATATTAATGATGCCATCATTGGAAGCAAAATTCAATTATGATAAAATGTTTGAATGGTCATGAATACGATCAAAATAAATTAATGTTATGCAATAACATTTATTCATGAGAATGTAAGAATATGGCTCTATTTATAGTAACTCATAATGTTAACTTGAATTGATGAAATGTATTTCATAGACTTTGCAAAATTGAAAAAAAAAATTCTCCGTTAATTTATATTTCGAAGGGGAGAAAAAGTTTATGATGAAAATAGTATTTTTATAGTATAAAAACATCTTCAATAGACAATTTTTAAGTTTCTGTAGCTACAAGTTTCAAACATTTTATTATTTCAGCATTATATAATTTCATTTGTTTTATTACCTTTACTATATTATATTGACTTTAATTTAAAATATTTTCTTTTAGAAACAAATCTGAAAAAACAAGGTTTATTGCCTCTTACTTTTGACAATCCCAGTGACTATGACAAAATTCATCCGACTGATCACATTTCTCTATTAGGATTAAAAGATTTAGCTCCTGGAAAAGTAAGACATGAGATCTTTTGTATTTTTTTAAAAACAATTTGAGTGAAAAATATTTAATTTTTTATTTGATAGCCGAAGTAATTCTAATTGTATTAATATTCTTCCTTGTGTATCATGTTGAAAATTGCTTAGAAGAAAATTAATGAATATGCATTTTGGGAAGTTTGGCTATGCTCTTATTAATTTATTCTGTTAAATAGAATTGTAGGTATTCATTATGTGGTATTGCAAAATGTAGCAATTATAGTAACTTTAATTTAAATGCACTATCTTAATAATAATAATATCAAGTTATTTGCATTCATATTAAGGATTTTCCAAGAAATATTGTTATGTAGCTTAAGTTGAAGAAATTTGGTGATGTAGTTTAATTTGTATTAATTAACTTTCTCTTTTTTTACCTTTTTTAATTTATATTAAAATCAATTTCAATATTTATTATAAAATAAAATTCTGTTTGGAAATTAGACCTCTTTTCATTTTGATTTCTTCCTGTATGCAGTAAATTAATGTTGTCTTAGAGGATCACATTAAATTTTACATTTAAAAAAAATTGGTGATGATCCGATATATTTTTTTGAAAGAATGGATTAATTTAATATGTCTGCATTTATGGATTCTGAAGTATTGTTGCACTGTGTACTTTTTTTCCCATTTCCTTGGATTTAATTAAATTATATTAAAATAAAAGGAAATCGTCAACTCGTATGTTAGAAGTATGTTTCATAATTTCAATTGTAACACGGTACAAACTATAGCTTGTCATATCATGAATTGCATTCACATGGTTTTGCCACATTTAATTATTCAATCTACCTTTATTGTTAGACAAGATTTAATTTTCTAAAACTATGGTTGTATTCTTAAAACCGAATATCATTAAGTTCTGTTTTCCAGAAAAGGATTTAATATAAATTAAAATCAATTTAACAGTATTTATCTTAAGTTGGTATCATTTCTGGAATTACCAAAATTACAATTATAATTAACTGTCTTCTTTAAATTCATAAATATATTGGATACTTGCAATATTAGATCTGAAATCTTAATTATGTATATGGTAGTAAATTTAATTTTCAAATGTTGTGTATTTGCTATGTTAAATGGGTCAGTAAATGTTTCCTTTGTAATATAAGTAAAAATAAAATCTCATTCTAGATAGTTATGAAAAAGGTGAAACTAGCTATTTGAGGTATATTTTATATAACATTATATTAAATAAATGCTACTATGATTTTAGAGTTGTTAAAAAAAAGTTTCTTTTCACTAATATTACACTGTTTGACTTTAATATTTCAAAAAATAAATTATAATTTAGCAGTAAATGAAGATAAGAAGTATTTTTTAATGTAATTCTATTATGAAATATCAACTCATATAATTTTGATTTCTTTTAATAGCCTGTAAAATGTGAAATCAAACATGCCGATGGAAAAACAGAGACAATTTCACTTAACCACACCATGAACGAGCAACAGATTGAGTGGTTCAAGGCCGGAAGTGCTCTCAATCGTATGGCTGAGCTCAAACATTAACTTTGAAATTGTAATTTGATTGGCTGCTCTCATCTGTAAGATTGACTTTCAATGTGATAAACTGTATACTAGATGGAGAATGGCTTCCTTTAATTTTTGTACAAATATTTATTAGTGAAGTGTAACTTAGAGCACAGGAGCTGTCTAGTCAAATATTACTTTTGACTACCATAATTTTAGAAATTTTCATCTTTGAATTTGTGCAGCTGATTGAAAATCAGCTATATTATGACTAAAGAAGAGTTCTTTTTTTACTCTTAATGGACATCAAAATAAAGTTTTATACAACACATGGCATCTTTCTATTTTCTGCTTAAAAAAAAAAAAAGTCAGAAAAGGCTATGACAAAGTTTGAATGAAATTTTTCGTCTTATTTAAATTTCAATATTCATGCAAATGTATTAGTTTTATGATTAAATAGAAAAAACATAATGAAATTCAAAATTTTCAATTTTATAAAAATGTAACCTTTTATTAGTCATCCCCCCTGTAATGTAATATAATTTTATTTTGTTAATGCTGACTTTGGAAAAAATTCTGCATAATGATTTTCAAATATATTTAATGAGTTTCAAAGTTAAAGACGTGTTTTTTCCCCATAAAAACTCTAAAGTTAAGGAATTTTCTGAATTCCTTTTGTTATTAAAATGGAATGTAAATTTTATATATTACTATCAAATACCGCATCACTAATACAAAAAGTCATAATGCTTTTTATTGTAAAATTTTTAAATAAAAGAATTTTTTTTACATGCTTATTAAACATTTATAAGAATTTGTCTCGGTAAACATAACATCGCTGGGTTTCAGAGAAATAAATGCAAAATTGATTAGATCAGTTTAACGAGTGTTAACTTGAATTCGACTGCATTTCTTCTGGAGCAGAATGGAAAATAATCTGTAGATCGGCATCTCTCACGAGTTTGCGCAGTTTCTCCAAGAAAGGATGGATGTTGACTGCTAGGAATTCTTCCACAGTGCTAGGATAGAATATTTTGCTCAGCTCATTTTCAAGTTGAACGTTGATTGCTTCTATATTCATCAATAAACTGAAAAGTCAAGAATTTTTTTATATAACTAAACTAGCTATTACCCACGACTGTTAACGTGGGGAATTTTGATGCGATTTAATTATTTTTTGAAAATTTGATGCGATTTAATTAAATTTAGAAATTTATATGTACGAAAAACTATCAAAGAATGACAAATAATAATAAAATTATTATTTGTCATTCTAACCTAAAAACGATACATTCAAAAGTATAAGCATATATGAAAATATATAACAAATGCAATTTAATGACACACAACTAACAAAAACAATTTATATTGTATACCCAAAATAAATCAAAACAGCAAATCAAGTCCATTTTATTTATTGATAGAGATTAAAAATTGTGTATAATACTGTTGAAGCTATTTCAAATTTTTAATTTAAATGAAAACACAGTTGTCAACAATCACGCACAAACTTTCAACACCAGTTGGGGTAACTTAATGCAGATTAGAAATTTCCTTTATTCTGTTTTCTTTTGATTTAAAAGTACTTCAGAATGAACCCAAAAAGATCTATTCATTACCAACATTTGATTTTAAATACATCAAACACAAAGAAAATAAATAGAATCGTTTGAAATAATCGGTCAAAATTCTGCTACACCTAACCTCAACTTTGTTGGGGGAGGAAATACTGGAATCTTACTCATCTTTGGTGGGATTTGGTCTCAGTTTTTTGGTACCAAAGTTAGTTTTTAATGAATAAAAAATTAGGCTACTTTTTATTCCTGACTATAATCTATCTTTGTGTTAAATTTCATCCAATTCTGTTCTGACGCGATTGAGTAACTATCATTCAAACTTTCACATTTATAATATTAGTACAGATAAATATGGAATTTCGCATAAGTCATATCTGCAAACATCTTTGGTTGTGCCATACATTATACTTTTAAACTTTAAATCCTAATGGTAGAATAATTGTAATAAATCTAATATATAAAAAATGTTTAAAAACTCTTGTAACAAACATATTATCATTCCTCACTTCTCAAGTAGAAAGGTATTTTTGAATGGTCTTATTACCATGAGAAACAAGAACAATTGTCTAAGAATTTTTTCTGTCAGGTTCTATTCTAATCCATGATAAAAATCACATCGATTCCAAAGAGAGCCCTGAAGCTAGACTTGCTGTAATTTGTTCATATTTTCGCATAGATTTAAATTAACACACCATCAGCTTTTAACTAACAAACAAGTTTACTGAAGAAAAGTAGCGACTTGCAACTTTACAACTATACCAAATATTATTTATGATTTCAAATTAATCACTGATATAAAAACTTAAGAAAAATATAAATTAGAGAGATTTTCCAAAAAATTAAAGTTTTATAATATGGATATAGATAAAAACCTAATACAAGAAATTTGTTTGCTACAGGATTTGATTTTTAATGAAAGAGATGTAATAACACACAATACATACTAAATAATAATTAGAATGAGTTAATGTGGTAACTTTTCTTTAATTTGCCAGTTACTACAGCATCTTTGGTCAAGTATGTGTGCAAAACGGTGAAATGTACTTGCTGTCTTAAATATCGAAAAATAAATTGCTAAAAATTGTAATTTTTCTGAATTAATTGATATATTAGCAAAAATAAAATCACTCATTAAATAAATATGTGTTGGTATTTTTTTTTTTATTTCACAAAAAATTAGGGCCCCAAATGATTTCTTGCACTTCAGTTCCTTCAAACACAAGGCCTTTTCTAGTTCTAGCAGTGACAACGAAACAATTGTGAATAATATAAGACTGTCGATTTTTGTATTTCTTGATTTTGTTTGTACCCAGACATTTATTACATATAATGTCCAAAGAAAATTGCATACTTTAACAAAACTTTTATGGTCTTTTTTAAATCCTTTATTCAGATTTTCACTAGTTTGAGCTTTCTACTGTACATGCTATAATAGATTTTTAGCCATGTAGTATACTAAATTCAATTTCTTTATGTATGTAATTAGGACATTTCATCTAAGTACAGTTCAATTTTACTTAACTGAGATAGAGGCATCTATCTCATTTAATCACATTTCACATACAATTATCTGATATTATTTGAATAAATCATAAACAGCTTTAAAAAAGTATTTCTGATATTCCTGCCTTATCGACTATAGAAAGGAATATATA
>JAPMOQ010001652.1:136874-178529 GCA_026543055.1 Argiope trifasciata
TTGCTCATTTTTCAGAGATTTTTTTAAATACATTTTGTAATAATCTCTGTATACTTGAGAAGGAATTTGTATACAATGTAAAGTATGAACTCACATTGTAAACTCAGAACCTCCCTCCCCCCCATAAACTCAGATTTTTTTTTTTTTTTTAAGAAAGAAAAAAACTGCAAACTCAGGGAGGTAGATACAACATTGTTTGCTAGATTTCCAGGCACACATTTGAATAGTATAACAATTTGATTTCAAACCCAAATAAATGTGGTAGTTCTAGTTAACAAAAGCTCATATGAGCAGAACCGATCATGTAAGAAATCTAATAGCAATGGTTTATTTAAAATGATATTGTATAAAGATTCTATACATATTAAACACTCGCTTATGAATGGAATTGAGTTACAATGACGAATCCAGGTTTTAAAATAGTAGAAAGGAGAGAGAGGATACAAATCCATATGAAAATAAACTTTTTTTTTTGTTCACAAGAGGGTTACTTATGCAATAAAGACTTAGTTATTTGAATATTAAAAATAAAAATCATTTTTCCCTCCTTGATCACACACAAAAATTGTTAATTCAAAAATACTTTACGTTGAAATTTTTTAATCTAGAATTTACTGCTCTAAATTTTTTTTGTAAGCTTTCTGTTTTGCAAGAGTGGGTTTATGTCTTCTATACTGATAAGCTAAGAAAATTTATCAATACAGGCTTTAACAAATAGCCATTATTTAATGAAGTGAGTTTTCATTATGACAAAGCTATAGGATGATAATATGAAAGACATTCACTCTAAGTATTTTGGGTTGAACATAGCTAGGAAAGCTAAAACAATATTTCAAGCATAAAGATTATAATAAAATATATTTTCATTGCTGATTCTATTTTCCTTCAAGAGGAGATTATTCAACAGAACAGATAAACTTAAAAATGAATTGAAAATAATTTGAATGTTTCATTCTGAATAATAATACTCACATTCTAGCTCTTGGCAGGAATTGGTCGATATGTAAAGTGTTCACTCGATTATGCATTATTTGAAAACTGCTGAATGCTCCTTCAATACTATTAAAAGAAATATTTTTAAATTCAAAAGCTTAAACTCAAATCTTTATTGATAAGATTTAAAAAAAAAAACACTACCATGTTTGTGACTAAGTATAAATATAACCAAATAAATTTCCATTAAAATGTTGTTTATTATAAAGAAAAATAGATTATTAAGTCGCTTTATTATTTTATACTCTTATTTGTTCTATACAAAAAGAAAAAAAGTCTCATTAATGGATTTCATCTTGTGAGATTTTAAAAATAATACGTCAATAGTAAGACAACAGAAATTTCATGCAAATACCTTGGATGATGCATAAGTATGTGATATTCTGTTATGCAGTTTCCCAATTGCAGACAGCTGTTATGTATGTTACCCCCAGGAAATAAGGGAGGTGGACCAACAGGTTGTGGCCTGAGAGACAAGTATATAACTTAATTACAGAAGCATTTTTACAATAGAAATTACAAAGAATAACTTTGATATAAGATAAGATTCCATTCAATTAACAAAAAAGACATTTTTATTATTTGTCCATTGCATGAATAAATTGTAATAAATATGAAAGGCATGCTTACTTAGAATTTTTATTTTGTATACTTTGACTTGAAAATTCAAACATGCTTAACAGTTTTGATGTAAAGGTAAGTAAAAGTAAGATCTACCTTGGAAATGTATCGATTTCTATTAATTTCTCAAAACCTAAGAGATTTGAAGCTGTCTTGTGAACATTTTCAGTAAAATCCCCTTAAAATAAAATTGATCCATCTATTAAGTAACTTTTAAAAGGCAATAAAAAATTAAATATAATGGAATTTTTTTCGTTCTACTTACCTTCAATTAATGTGAGCAAACAGACAGCCAAGGTAGGCAGAGCAACAGGAAATAATTCACAAAGAACTGTGTAATGATCAAACCTAAATTAAAGAAACTATATATTTAATAATTTTTTAACATTAAATGTATAAAAGCTTCTTCTTAAAATGCATGATTTTTAATATAATATTTTATTTAAAATATATTAATAACTTAATACAGAATTAATATAAAAAGTTTTACTAATGTGCTGGAATCTAGAGTTCAATTATTGGCCTGCTTTCTCTCAACATAATTTAACATAAAGATTTTTGAATATTTCTTTTAAAGCATGTTTAAAATATCAATAATGATAATGATAATTGTGATGTAAAATTTCATCCGCCGACGTCTTTTAGAAAAATCAATAGAAAATCCTTTTCAAAACCCTTTTTTTTTTCCTTGAATAACTATTTTAAATGTGAATTTAAAATAAAGATTGTTTTTGAATTTTTTATAGGACCTCAAAAATTAAAAGGAAAAAAATCTAAATGATGATACTTTAGTTTCAAAATTTAATTGATAGGGGGGGGGGTACATGCCATTGAAAATTCTTTAATTTTAGAATAAACGTTAATTTGCTAATCAAAGCAAATAAATAAATAAATAAAATAAAGGAATATGTTTGGTTTAAACAAAAAAAAATAAAACATAATTGTTCCAAATGTTTATTTAATGCAATCATGCTGCAGTAAAAATTATTCGCATATGTCCGTAAGTATTATTATGTTCAACACCTAAGTACTTAAATTAAAAATGTTATAAATAGGAACATTTTTCATGAAAGCAAATATTCATTTGCTTGTTTCTTATTTTTTGTAGTATTAAAGTGTATCATGCAATGAATTTATTATTTTAGTTGAAAATGTTTTTTTACTTACATTTTTTAAAAAATATCTTTAGGCAAATAAATTTATAGCAAGCACATATTTAGAAAAATGCACTGTTTCATAATTTATAATGCATTACCGATTGTTTCACATACAGGGAAAAAAACATTTATATAAAATTAAATTTATGTTTATTTGAGTTAGACAGTGCCACATTATCAAATAGGCAATGCCTGGGTATCACACATTATTAAAGGGGTTGAAATTTTTGATTTTTTTTTTTTACATTTTTTAAGTATATAAGTTGTATGATACAATTTTATTGAAATTGTCATGTCATTTTTTGAGACTTATTTGACAATTAATTCATACCATGTGGTTAATAGCAGACAAATACTGAATTGGTGTTTTAGACATGTTTTTCTCAAGAAATGAAACAAAAATTTGATACAAAATTGCACTTGTAGTCACAAAATCCCATGCCAAATCTGATATATTTAAATCACTGCATTTTCGAATTATCACGCTTGCATCTTTCCAAAAATACAGACTGGCAGATAATCAAACTGTTGTTGGATTTGGCTCAAAATTTGAAAGATTTCTATACTATACATGTTAAACCTATGTACCTTAACTTTATCTATCTAGTTCTCTTTGTTTTGTAATTATAGCATTAGCTTATATTTGAACAGCTGGACTCCCTCTGAAGAGAAAATCTGCAATAGAATGCGAACTTGACGTAATGACTGTATACCAAATTTAAATTTTGGTATAAAGTTGTCTAGCTCAAAAATCTTTTTTATTATTATTGTTATTGTTACAAATAAATGGATATATATACATATATACAAAAATATGTCTTTCAAATTCTGTGAGGTCTAAAACATGAAGATTCATCAAGATATTGAAATTGAATTTTTTGACCATAACTATAATTTCTATATACTATGTATACTAGAAAATAAAAAGTGTGTTTGTATTCATAAGTAAATTCTTAAATGGCTCGATAAATTTAATTCCTTTTTAGTTCCATATATTTAGGCAATCATCTTGTTTGTCATTTCTTTTATTAACAAAAACATGTTTCAAGTATATTTTTCAAGAATAGTTTTTAAATTTTACTATTCTGCTTTTAGCCTTCTATTCAGACATTTCTGTTCTAAAATTTCTTAAACTTTAGTGCTGGAAAAATCACCAATTGATTGGATGATTCAATATTTCACATTTTTTTCCCACTTGCCTATTATTTTCAGCATTGAAAAAACCATCTTACCTAAAAATTGTTTTAAATTTAGAGATAAAATTAGGCTTTTTTTTCCCTTCAGATACATATTGTTTTCTTTCAGCATTATTAACCCTTAAATGTATATTGCAGCCAATTGTCTACATCCAGTTCCATATAATTTTATTTAAAAACTTGAGTGTCCATTCCTGAATGCACATTGATAACCATAGACACTAAATCCTGAGTGAAAGAAAAAAGTTAACACATGAGTGTGGTGGGTGATGAAATTTAGTGTGTTGCCTTAAGTAGTAGTTTCTATTGTCGAGTTCCTTATAAAGTAGTGATTTATGTAAATTGTTAAAAAATTGCTTCTCATCTGTTATCAGGTAATCTATCAAAGTTTGAGGTTGTATCTGAAAATTATATTAGATACAAGTTAGATTTTTACGAAATACTATATGTTATTAAAAGTCTATAAGCAACTTTTATGAAAATAAACATACCATATTATTTTTGTACATAACCTATGACTATTTTCTGATACTAAACTATTTTTTTAAAATTCAAAACAAATAATCATGCATTTCAGAGTTAAATAATACTTCTTAATTTGAGTCGAATTGTACAAATCAGTTTGGGAAAAATAAAAATCAAATAAGCTAGAAACATAGGAAACTCATTCAAGTACAAATTGGTTAATAACAAATCATTCGTAATTTCAAACACTGCAAACTGTTTAAAGAACACTTCATTTAAGAAAAATATATAATTATTAGCTTAATGTAAATATTTTCAATATTTTAAATCTATACATATTATTTGAAGACATCGTTTAAAGAAACTATTTCTAAATTAGATATAATTCAGTTATCTTTGCCAACAAATAATAGCAATGCCTAGTACTTTACTGAACTTATTTCCAAAAGTATTCAGTACTTTAAGCCATGATTGATATATAATTATATTAATACAATTATATAATTGATATATAAGAAATATATACACTGAAGTGACAAAAGTCATGGGATAGCAATATGCAAATATACAGATGGCAGTAGTATCGCAGCGAAAAAGTATAAATGCGCAGTTCGTTTTCCAGAGCTTTCATTAACCCTTCCATAGCCACTTAGTTCTCATGAATCGCAACACCCACCAGCAATAGAAAACTTTACTATTGGACTATCATTAAACAATAGACCGTACACTTTGCTAACTTCACTGCACTCTCTCGGGTTTCTCACTCTCCAAGGACGGACCAATCCCTGACTCCCGAAAGGAAGCCACGCCATTGGTTGCTGAGGCCACCTCCACCCAACTCACCCCGGCGACGACACCACCGTCTTGCTGTTCCTGTTTCCAGACCACAACAGTCCAGGGCACCACCAAAGCCAGGTCTTCAATTCTAACCACGATCTTGGAGATAGCCTATCTTAGGCGGGTGCTCCTGCGAAACCTTCCATCTAACCCCAGAGCTTTCATTTGTGTTCAAGTTATTCATGTGAACATGGCGGCACGACGAGAATTAACAGACTTTGAAAGTGGAATGTTAGTTGGAGCTAGACACATGGGTCATTCCATTGCGGATGTCGTTAGTGAATTCAACATTCCGAGATCCACAGTATCAAGAGTGTGCCAACAGTATGAAATTTCAGGCATCCCATCCCATCATGGACAGCGCAGTGGGCGACCACCTGCACTTAACGACCGAGACCGCCGACGTCTGTGTAGAATGGTCAGTGTTAATAGACAAGCAAAACTTCGTCAAATAACTGCAGGAATCAATGTGGGACGTACGAGGGACGTGTCCGATAGGACTGTGCGGCGAAATTTGTCTTCCTTGGGCTATAACAGCAGAAGACCGACTCGAGTGCCTTTACTGACAGCACGACATTGCCTGCAGCGACTCTCCTGGGCTCGTGAGCATATCGACTGGTCACTAGACCAGTGGAAAACCGTGGCGTGGTCAGATGAGTCACGATTTCAGTTGTTGCGAGCTGATGGTAGAGTTCGAGTGTGGCGCAGACACCACGAAGCCATGGACCCAAACTGTCAGCAAGGCACTGTTCAAGCTGGTGGTGGCTGCATAATGATGTGGGCTGTTTTTACATGGCATGGACTCGGTCCTCTGGTGCAACTGAACCGATCATTGACTGGAAATGGTTATGTTCAGCTGCTTGCAGATCACTTGCAGCCATTCATGGACTTCACGTACCCACACAACGATTGGATTTTTATGGATGACAATGCGCCATGTCACCGGGCCAGAACTGTTCGCGATTGGTTTGAAGAACATTCCGGACAATTCCAGCGCATGATCTGGCCACCTAGATCGCCCGATATGAATCCCATCGAGCATTTATGGGACACCATCGAAAGATCCGTTCGCGACCAAACTCCTGCACCATCCACACTTTCACAATTATGGACGTCTATACAGACAGCATGGCTCAATATTCCTGCAGAGGACTTCCAACGACTTGTGGACTCCATGACACGTCGAGTTGTTGCACTTCACCGGGCAAAAGGAGGACCAACACGATATTAACAGTCATCCCATGACTTTTGTCACCAGTGTATAATCATTAGTTTAATGTAAATATGTTCTATATTTTAAATGCATACATATTATTTGAAAGTATCGTTTAAAAAACTATTTCTAAATTAGATATAATTCAGTTACCTTTGCCAACCAGTAATAGCAATACCTAGTACTTTATTGAACTTATTTCCAAAAGCATTCAGTACTTTAAGCCATGCTTGATGATTGGATATATGGTATCTGGTTGGAGTAATAAGTTGAGTCATTTCTGTAGCACCTTTGAAAGCACTGGCAATCCATATGCTAGGAAACACACTTGCATATTTTTCCCATAGAGCTGTAAAACATTTATTGACAGGATTCTTTCAAAAAGGCATGTTAACAAAATTAAATGTTGTATTTGAAAGCTCTCAACTGAAACATTTTTTAATTTAATAAAGTTTAAAATTATTACTTAGAGCCTTAGTCAAAACATGTAAAAAAATTTTTTTTCAGTGTCCTTAATAAGAGTTAATAATAATGATTTATCTAATAAAATTAATTCATTTTTATGAATAGACAGCAAAAATTAACTAATTTCAATCCACTGTTTGTTCTACAGAGAGCCAATAAATTAAATTCAAGTTTATTCTACTTCTTATCTAGTAATTAAAATAAAAATAATTAAAATGATTTATTCTTTTGAAAAAACTCTTTTGAACTTATTTTAATTTATTCTTTTCTTTTAAAATATATTACCTAAACTTTTAAATGGATTACATTCTAATACAAATTTTCTAATTTTGTAGCACATTAAACACATGTCATTTAACATTATTTTTAATAACATGAATTTTACTCAAATGATTAAAATTTATGTAAAATTGTATCCCTCTTTTAACACTTTGTTTTAATATCAGAACACAAATATATATTATAGATTGTTATGGATAATCATATAAATTCCATTAAGCATTGATTGAATTCATCTGCAGTATGTGTACGGTGACATAGCAGGCCTCAATAACAGATGATGACATTTATTGACATGAATACACAAATGACAAAACATAGCCAAGACATACACAAGTAATACATAACAACCTACAAATAATAATCTGCAGTAAACCACTGCACACAAAATGACCAGTTTGAACTCAACAGAGGAGAGAATCCATGTAACTATTCATTAAAGTCTCCCCAAACGTCTGCTTTTTTCATTGTCCCCTTGTTTTAGCTATACCCAGTTGCCGCATTACTATTAAATGACACAAAATTTGATGCTTCTTCAACATTTGACTACACTGGATTGATTAAATTAATTCCACGATGGCTAACTAGAATACTCTGTACAAGTAATGATTACCAGACTTTTAAAGGCTTTGGAGCAGGGCAGAGAAGTTCTTGAACAATCAAGCATAATTCGCCTCCTATTGAATCTATTGCCAAAATTCTCAAAGATTCTAATATCCATTTGTCACCTATCTTGGGAATAATTGATCTGACATCCAATACAGAAGTCAGTAAAACTTTCTATCCTAGAATGGAATGAATTATGCTAGGAAGCAATATTACCGATTCGTAAAAATATACCCTTAAATGACATTGAGAAAACGTCCACATTCGTGATTGATAAATTATGATGATGACATCAATAAAATTCTACTACTCATGAGATAGATAACATTAAGTAGCCAAATTGTCACATTAGTTTTCATCAATAATAATATTTGCTACTGTATATTTACTCCCTACTTCTGCTATATACAGTACATTTACATTTCATGATAACTTGTTTTATTTATGAATATAATCCTATAAAATAAATTTAAAGTGTTCTATTCCATGATTTTAAATATTCCATTTAGAATGCATTGATTTGCAATTGGAGAAAACTACTATGATGATATATGTATATTTGAAAGTTATTTATGAGGTAAAAAATTGTAAAACTTTTACAGAAGGGATTCTTTTTTTTCTAATTCTTAACATTTAATAATTTTTAAATTTAATTAAAAATCTAGAATCAAAGAATAAAGTAAATAAAAGCATCATACATACCATTTTTCAGTTTAAACTCGTCTGCTGGTAGATAATGCCAAACCATTGGTAAAATCAAATTACCAATTTCAGAGGCTTTAAACAAGATAAAAAAAAGTCTTGAATAAAAATTATCTTCTTATTCAATCTATTTATAAATTAGTAGTTTTACATCAAATACTGAAATAATGAATTTTGCAAAGTGTTATTTAATAATGCATTAAATATAGGTTCAATAAATTAAATAAGTGCCAATTTAAATTTTCAATTACAGTTATGTGTACACAAAAGTAAAACTTTCACAAAAGAAAGATGCTATGTATAAAAACGCAAGAGAATAATATTTATGAAGATTTCTTTAGCTTACCTTTTAAAATACTAATATCAATGTCTCTCATCATATCGTCCCAAATGATAATTCCAATGTCTTGATTAATCTCTCGAATTCTTCTTACAATACGAGTTACATGGTCTAAAAAGAGATGTTCTTTCTTCCATTTTTGAGCAGCCATTTTTTCTTTACATCGATTGCACTGCCCTAAGTGCCACACCTGTCAACAAAAAGATTGGAAACACATTTTATGCACTGAAAGAAAAATTTTATTAAGAGATGACGATTAAATTTTTTTGATAGTTTACTTTTATTTATTCCACTTTTAAAAGTAAAATTCCTAAATACAAAATATGCAAATATAATATATTAAAGAGATATAAATAATTAAGAAAATTGTTCAGTATAAAATTATTTCCTACATATGTATTAGCAGTGAGACTTCCAAAAATGTAAAAAAGGATTTATTTTCCTAAATATTGCACCTAGACATTTACTTTCAAGTTACAGAGTTTCCTTAAATAAGGAAAACTATTGTATGAATACATGCTGGCTTCAATAGAGATTAATAATAAAGGGTTTGAAAAAAATTAAATTTTTATATAAACTGCATGGAGTACAAGTACCGATGAATAAAACATTCTCTTACCTTCATATATGTATAAAATAAGTTTCATGCTTCTGTCTACAATATTTGCAGATATTTTTTTTATTTCTAAATTTAGAAAGATTAATTACAGATAGAAAGGAAAACATTTTAGAAATGTAAATTTATTTAATTATAATAAACAGTCATAAGTAAATAAATGTCTGATAGTATATCATTCAATCATCATGATTTGAAACAGTTTTGCTATACATGTTTAGTGTTTCACTTTAATTTACTTTTATAGCTTTGACTTAATAAAGAAGAAAAGAGAGAATTGAAAATTTAAGGTTATATGGAATAGGAGAGAAGTTTTAAAGAAAAAAACATTCTTTTCCCACAATTGAGTACATAATATTAAACTTCCATTAAAAAAACGATACGTTTCATTTACGAGGAATGTTTTGAAATGTTGTGTGTAATCACAATGGTCATGCAAGTATTATAGAAAAATCAACTTTATACATGTGCCCAAGATGTCAGTTTTGAAAAGTTTTTTAAATGTATTGATTAAGGTATTTGATATTTTTTTTAATCTAAAAAGAATTAATAAATGCATTATTACTTTTGATCTTTCCATTTTAATATGTTATTGTGATATGCACGTTATCTCAGAAATGTACAACAAAAGATCAATTGAAACATTACTATAAGATATGAAAAAAATTATCTAAATATAAATTATGCTTTTTAAAATCTCTGCAAAATTTATCAATTGTAGTATGAAATTTTCTATGTACATGCATAAGTATTTGAGTAATTTCTTTACTAGTCTACACTTTTACCTTATAGGGGTCGTATAAATATGAAATTTTTAAAAAACTTTTTACAATCTGTAATAATAAGTAAACTTAATACAGTCAATAATCCTTTTTATAGTCAGTATCTAATAACTTCTATTTCTCAAGACAGCATAAAATAAATGTTCCCTATTTCCAGTATTAATGTAAACACTCATTCAAGCAGACTATAAATGTTTTAAAGATTTTTTTTTTAACTTATCAGCCAACGAACAAGTCAAACTTCTTTAAAATCAGCTCAGAAAAGATTGAATGAAAATGAATTAAAAAAAAAATTTTAAACAACAATGTAACTAAGCACGAAGTTTAGGTATTGTAGAATTCAATGGAATCGGACAAAAAAGGAAAATAAAACCAAAGTTCACAAATAAAATAATTTTAATTACTGTACAAAATTCATCCTAGCAACACTGAAGATTGATGATTTAAAACTCAATAAGTGGCATTTAAAAATTCTGCAAATGAGAAAAAAAAATTCTGTAATCATAATTCTTTATGCTACAAAAAAATGTGCTTTCAATTATTTAGTTTATGGTAATTTTATATTTTTTGCAGATTAATAAATGGGATTTGTTATCTTTTGGCATTGAAAAAAAATATTTTTCTCCTTGACCATAATTACTTTTTCTATTTCTGGTCTTTAATATCAGTTTCTCTTAACATCGAATATTTAGGTTTCTGATGAAACTATTCATATACACAGCAACAATTCTTTTGTGATTTCTTTATAAATTACAGACACACAGAATATACTAAATCTTATAATTGTTGGCAAATGATATAAAATTACAAAAAGAAAATCACATTACTTGAAACAGACTTCAATCAGAATTAATAGAGAGCTGATGCTGAAACTACAAGTCTCTATGTGTTACATTTTTAAAAAGAAAATATAAATAAACACTTTACCTAAATATGTACATTACCTCATCACCACCAATATGGATGTACTTGGAATTTTTATGACTGTCAAGTATTTGAGTCACAATATCCAATATAATTCCTTCACTTTCTAGGATGAAAGAAAAGGATTAAAAATTTAAATCGTAACTAATAAACACAGAAATAAAAAATATTCAAATTGGATTAATGCTTTATTTTTATGACTATAAATTAAATTTATATCAAATTTGCATAACTTCAAACATAAATACATATGAGATTTAAGTAATTAGAAGTAATAACACACAGAACAGTTGTTAGAAGGAAAAAAATGCACTTATGAAAAGAGTATAATTACAATGCAAGTAAAGCACGAAATGGAATCATTTCCATAGCTTGTGTCTAATTTATTTGATAACTCAATGATTTTTTTTTGCCAATAGAATTTTTTACAGCAAACTAATAATTCTTTTGACTTTGTAAGTACAGTTAATTTATCATTACAATATCCATAAAATTAAATGCAAAATTTATAACTTTTTTCAAATGAGCTAAGATCTCTTGGCAAGCTTACAATTGTCTTTAATTTTTCAAATAGATCTTGAAAAGAAAAAAAATTCAGACATCTTTATAAAATCATCCATTTTCAGATCTTTTTTATGAAGGTTGAACAGCTCATTGACATTATTATATTTTAATCAGTTCTCACTTTCCAAATGTAATTATCTAGAAATATTGAAAATATTATTTGAGTGATTTGAATATATCCTTCTAATTCATGGCTTATTTTTTGAAGGGGCGGGAAGCCAACGATTTTGCTTTTGTATCCTATTTCAAATTTGAAAAGATTGAACCTAGCAGGAAAATAAGAAATTGCATCACTTCAGTTTTGTGCAAATTTTTACACTGGTGCATTAATTACTTTGGGGGAAAATAGAATTATATTTTTTTTCCATACACTTTAATAAATAATTAACAAAATCCAATCAAATTTATTTCTTATTTAGATAAATATTCAATTTTTAAATTTCTCTAATAAGTCTAAATGCATCCTAATCTAAAATTCATCAATTTTTGAGTTCGAAATTATAACATTAAATAAATTGTCAAAAATTTCTAAAACTTATTTTAAATAAACAAATAAAACAAATAAAAGAGAGAAATAATATAAATTTTAAAAAATTAAACTTTATTTTAGTAATTGTAACTGAAACAATATAAACTTCATACTAAAATGACAAAATACTGATTTCATATTTATATAATATCTAATAGTAATAAATTAACAATTTTTATTAAAATCTCTCAACAATTTTAATTTACAAGACTATGTAAATTCAAATTTAATAAGAAAAAAGGAAAATAAACTCACTAGGATGAGAAGGACACAATGCATTTGGGTAACGTTCAGCTTCTCGAATTTCATAATATTTATCATGCTTTAGAAGAAACTAATAAAAAAAATATATATATTTAATTTTTATACATGAAATAGCTAAACTTCAATATATTTTTAAAAGAAAGCTTCTAATTAAAATAAAAAATTCAAGAACATTTAAGAAGAAGGAAAACTAAAGTCAAGTGACAAAAAATGTAATAAAACAGATATTTTTATTTCATGAAGATAAATACATTGAAAAAGACCACAAAAGTGTGTATAAGAATATTACTGAACAAAAATTAGAAACAAACATAATGTATTTAGATTTCTAGCAATAACATTTAATAGTTTTTCTTATCTGGTAACATTCTGAACAAGTATTTAAAAATATATTAAGAGGAAACAATAGCAATAATAAAAAACTTATGAAATTAAAGCATAACACTGCATGCATATACGGATTTTGCAGAAATTTAATAAGATTTCTTATGGGAATATGAAAATTTCTCATGTAAGTTCTAAATAATTTTGTTATTGTACTTTAAAAATAAGAAATCTTAAATCTGGCATGATATTTTCAATAAACTAAACCAGTTCTTAAAAATAAATTTAATTTTCATTCAAATTAACATAAATTTATTACATGGAACTAAGCAAATGTTTTAAAATTAAAATTCATAGATTTTTTTTTGATTAACCATAGAATTTCCCTATTTTAATATAGCATAAATTTTGTATTTTTTGGTCGTTGCATGCTTAAATAAGTTTTAATTAATTATAAAAAAATTAAGCAATCTCGTATGATTTTCAAACAAATTTAATGGAAATTTTACCTCCAAATGCCCAAAAGATTGAACTAACGGTATAACATCCAATCCATTTTCAGCAGCTAAACTTTGAATTTTCTGTATTTCTTCCATACTACAAAGATTATCAATAATATACTGTTAAAAAATTGAATTTAATTGCTCCATCAATTTCTTTAAATACCAACAAACAATATTTATGGGAGGGAGATTTTCAAAGCCTTTAAAAGAATGAATTAAACATTAGATAATGTTTAATTAATAAGTATTTATTGAAGAGGATTTTTATCAGAGGATGTAATTAGTTTTTAAAAATTCCAGACAATTTATGAAAAAATTCAATGGCCTATTCCCACCAAAATTCAAGCTTATTATCATTTCCTTTCTTTCACCAATATATGCATATGTATATTACTTTTTATTTTGTATTAAATATTTAGTTAACAAATAATATTTTGTATCAAATATATTAATTTACTAAGTCATTTTTTTCAACATAGCAAGATTTTTATCAAGTTTGTGAATGTGAAAACCAGATCATCACTTATGCATAAAAGTACAGGTATTTAATATTTTAGTTTATCAAATACAAAGATATTACTTGTTTGGCTACTGTGTGATTATATTTACAATCTTGCTGATATCTTTGAAATGATAGATTCAATCAATTTTTTAAACATAATATTTTTTCTATACTAACTTCAAACTTTCATAATACAAGAAACTTTAGAATATGTTACTGAGCTTTCATAGTAGCAAATAATGCCATGGAGATATTGCAATATATTTTGCACTGCTGTGGAATATACAAACTAATAGCAAAATGACTGCTACATTTTTTTTTTCATTTTATTTAAAATTTTCTTTAAAAAAAACATTTCAATTTTTTAAAAAAATATTATTTATGGACTAAGTTTTCACATATCACCACTATGTTATTCGTAAATAATGTTTCACCTAGGGAAATATATGATAATTTATCCAATTTGTTTTATTTTTGAAATTTTGGTTGAAAATATGAAAAATATATGAGGGAAAAATAAAGATACACATCTATACTTCAACATGTCCATTGAGACAAATGATATATCAACAAATCGACTGATTTCAACCACAAAATTTCAAGGAACTTCTCAATCTTTACTGAATAAGACTACATGTCTTGAAGTAATTAGGATAATAATTTAAAATCTAATGAGAATTTTTTAAATATATTATTTTCTTTCAGATATCATGAACACTGGTGACTAAATGTTTTGAAAATACACCATGTTTTTAAAAGTTACATATCTAAAGCATGTATGTAATGTCATATCAAAATTGAAGGCAAGTCTAAAAATTCATTTAATTTCGATTTCATTTTCATTCGCTCACCAATTTAATATTTCTGGTAAATTTACTTTCTAGGAATTATTATGACTCTCAAAGAGAGAGAGAGCAAAAAGTAAGCATTTATTTTGCACTAAGATCATATTAAAAAAAAGTCCCCTCTCCTTATAATGTCGGAGAAAAATTGAAGAGAATATTTCTTGTGTTTAATTAATCAAATCAATACATTCTCAAAGTGGTTCATTTCCTAACCAAGAATGGTCTCTTTTAGAGAGTTTCTCAGTTTTAAAAAGGGAGGGAATAAAAACAAACTTATGCTGCCATTAAAGTAAATAATTGTTATATTGAAATTACCAATATGCATGAAGTTTAAATATTTTAAGAATTAATATTCACCTATAGACATCTGGTTGGCACACAATCTGAAGATCACCTTGATATGGAAACATATCTTCATACTCCATTAATAGGCCAGTAGCACCCAATTTTTTGAGTAATGAAAATACCTATCATAAAAACCAAAAATTCATTAGTGGAGAAAAATAAAAAATATATATAATTAAATGGAAATAAATCTGACAATTGTAAAATCTAGTTTCTATTGATTAAAGAAACAATATGATTCATTCATTGAAATAAAAAATAGAATTTAATAAACAACTGTGATATCAGTTTGAATGAGAGCAAAAAAATTACATACACAAAGAAATTTGATGTTGATAATGATCAAATACTTCTTTTGAAAAATGAGATACTCTATGACAGATTATTTCTGAGAATATATAAAAAATAAAATTCCTCTAGATAATTTTTTCAACTTTTTGGAATAAGTATTATTAAATTTTATTTAAATTTGATTCCTCATATAATTTTGATATGGTTAATCTTATTTCTTATTTCTCAGCTTGACAATGCATTTAAAATCAGATATGCTCTTACAAATAATTTTTCTGATAGTAAAATTAATTCCAAACTTAAAATTATAAGTATAACAAAAATTTAAAAAATAAGCCAAACAAATTATTAAAAAAGAACCATTTGAATTGAAGAAAAAATTAGCATAAGATTATTAAGATAAGATTTTAAAAACTATCTATGTAAAAGAAGAACACAAATATTGTCAATTAAAGATATTTTACAAGAATATTATTAAAATTTAAATAAAAATAAAACAAAATATAATTTAAAATATCTGCAGAAAAATAATTAGACACACCTGTTCATAATAACCAACTACTGGTGGTGCACCTTTAAGATCAAAATGAACAAGCCTACATTTAAAAAAAAGTATTTAATATACATTTCATATAGATACATAAATTAATTAGAAATTTAATTAGATGTTTATATTAGTCAGTATAGATACTATAAAGCAGAAAATATATGAATCTATTACAGAAAACTCTGTTTAAATAATGAATCAGAATAACATAAATATACCATTCTGAAGTCCATTTTCAGATTAATGTATTTTAAATTTTAGATTTAATTACTTTTTTGGTTTATTTAAATAAAAAAGAAACTAAGCCACATTGTAACTTTTTATTCAGATTTTCATCAATAATTTCTAAAAAAATTATCAAAAGTGATTTGTATACCATCTTAAAAAAAAAGTTATCATTTTAGTGATATCAGTTTAACAGCCATGCAGCTTTTGATAATTTTAATACAATTTTAAATTTAGTATTAAAATATAATTTACACAAAGCTTTCTATTGCAATAGTATTCAAACCCATTTCATTGCTTGTTTTTGTCATTATTAAAGTTATAATAAAAATATTACCTTCTTTGGAAATTAAATATAAGACATAATTTTTGCTTTCTTTGTAATTTGCAGCATTCATACTTTTAATGTATTAATACTTCATTCCAAAGGCTTTAATTATAGTATTAGGTGATGTTTCCTTTAATTGCCACACATTTTTTAAATGACCTTTACACAATTATTCAAGGTTAATGTGAATCCTTATTGAAGAGGCAGGGGGAGATAGGCAAAAGAAAGAAAAAATGCAACACTATGCTTTTTCTATCATCAATAAATATAATCATTAAAAGAAGATACTACTTCAGCTGCTGGTAGTATAAACCAATAATAAAGGAGCTTATGTTGTTACCATAGCAATGGAAAACAGAGTCTTAAAGGCTGAGAGTATGCCAGGTAGCTGATAATATGGTGTATGTAAAAAAAAAAAAAAAAAAAAAAGAAAAAAAACTGGTAACATAGTTATATTATTAAATAGGCAATTACACGTGAATCTCAAATCCTTGAAACTTTATATGACGTTTCTAGTCATAAATTTTTTTTTGCTTGGCTTTTACTGAATTTACAAAGGTTTTATACTTAAATTAATTATTTAAATTATTATTTTTCTAACAATATTAAAAATCAATTACTCATAAACTTTCAATTATGTGGCTTCATAATTTGAAAAAGGAGTTAACTCATATTTTAAAAAAAGATATTTAATTCTAAAATTAAACAGAAACTTGATGAGCTAAGAAACATTATCTTTCTCCCTATTTATTTTTTTTAATGAAAAATTTCATTATGTATTTTTTATACTCAGTATATTGAAATTTGTGCTTTTGAAAATGATATGTAGTCAAATGTTTCATTATTTCAGTTTCACAAAATTTTCAACTTGAAGCTTCTTTATATACAGATTAAATTATTTACAAAAATTCTTTTGAAAGTTAAGGAAGGAAATAAAAAGACCCAAAACATAAAAAAAATGGTCTATGATTTTCTAGAAAGCTTGATTCAGTTCTGATTGCAGGGGTCAAAGATATATAATAATTATATTCTATACACACACACATATTCTAATGACATCCCTTAAAGAAAAATTTTTATAAGAATAATTTAAATATTAAAGAATATTTTTAAGATTAAATAGCTTATCCAATTTTATAATAGACAAAAATATAAACAGATATATGAAAATTAATAGAAGGAAATACTACTATTAAACTAATAAACCACAAACGTAATTTTTTGACAGATAAATATAAGTCCCTTAGAATTATATAACAATTTAACAAATACTCCTTTTCACTACGAAATCATGTCATGAATTGCTATTTGTTAATTTTCATATAATCAAAATTTGAAATATTTACCTCAATTACAGAAATGTACAAATTTTAAAAAACATTAAGATAACACATCATTTTATACAATACAGAAAAAATTTTTTAATGAAAAGTTACTTTGAAAAATTAGGTGAGCTGCAGTCATAACGACTCATTTTGAATTGCTTAGAGTTTTTAAGACAGCATCAGTCTATATATTTCAAATTTGCAAGGTTTGGTTGGGCAATGCAAAAATTTATAAAATCTGAAAGAAAAAAAAAATATGCATATACATAAATACTATCTAAAACCGTAAATAAATGAAGATGATGGACAACAAAGGAAGTAAAGCATATATTTAGATTATAAAACTTCAAAAATACCTAAAAAAATCTACGGCTTTCAATATTACTTTCCACTTAAAAACCGGACTTAAATTCAAGCAGACAATGTCTAAAACTGAAACTATATCTCGACAGGACTGGATGTTTCTTCTTTACAACGGATGAAAAATGCCGGTATCATATCGGAAAAACAAACAATAAAAAATAGAATTTTTGTAATAATTTTGATACATGCTTGTTGAAAAATAAAATGGATTTATTTCTTGTTTAAAAAAATCTCAATTTTTTTTTTCTTTCACAAACGAAGTCATATTAATATGATGAAGAAAACTCTTTAGCGATTAATCGTAAATTATATCTTTATCAGTTTCTGTTTGTTTTGATTGCTATTACTTTTCTTTTTGGGTGTAAGGGGTGATCAGCCAAATGATTTTTTTCTTTTATCAATTAAAGAAAATAATGCATTTCTAATAAAAATGCTGTATATAAGAATTAAATATAGAATAATTTCTACTAAATTTAGAGTAACTGACATTGTTGACTAATATTATTTTTTGAACAAAATTAAATGTAAATTATAAAACAAAAATTAAGCTGATTTTATATCAGTACATAATTCAGAGCTAATGTTTTTTTATTTATATTTCAATCCGATTTTTTTAAAGGCTTCTTTTAATTAAAAAAAAATATTTTTTTAAATTAACATGACGAACTTGTGGGCCGTAAATAGCTTAGGAAAAGTGTATACTTTATCTACAAATGATGATCATTGGATTGAATTAAAGTCCGAAGGAATTGATTTTAAAAAAGTTGCCGCTCATGAGTTTTTTACTTGGGCAATAAGTGGGGATCATCAAATTTATATCTATGTTCCTACAAGGGATATTCCAATTAGATGCAGAGTTGTGACTTATGAGAATGAGGTAAAGACTTTTTTTTTTTTTGCTAATATATATTTATTTCAAAAATAAAATATATTGTATGTTAATAATATTCATATATTTCATTGTGCCTGCTTTTAAAATTAATTGAATATTTTAGATTTCAAATTGGGGATCCTTAATTATTCAGAAAAGAATTAAGTAAACAAATCAGTGCAATTTTTCAAGTATCTCCCAATGTAATTCTGCTATGAAAAGTGGGTATTTTTTTTACCATCAAGATATACAATGATGTTCTATAGCTGTTTGCTACTCTATCAGCTGAATAAATTGTTAATTTTCTCAATAAAAATATTAAGTGGGGATTAATTGTTAAGTTACTTAAGAATTACAAATAAAGTCATTTGAATATTTTATTCATACTGCTGCTTCACAGTACATTTAAGAAAGCTCTTTATGATGTTATGTAATCAGCAGTAAATCATATTACTGCGACATGTGGCTCATCTAGTATATTGTTTTTCATTAATTATATCTATGCATTTAGAAATATGCTCTAATCAATATATTTTATTGTTCATTATGAATTCTCTTTTCCTAGTCTCATCAACAATTTCATGGAAACAGAATGAGCTTTTATGTCATTTCCCTGTCTGCTTACCAGCTGTTTGATGCGCATTCATAAAAAAAAATTAAATAATGTTATACTCTAAGAAAAAAGTGAATTTTAAAACAAGATTTATAATTGTTGTTAACTATTGCTTACAGAATTTAAAAATACCATTTTTATTGTAGAAGTTCATATTTTGATTATACATATCAATCTTTTTTAACATATGGTGGTTCTATTAAGTTAAAAACATACTAAAATATAATTTTTTATTATTTACGATAATTATATAGTTGATGTTTCTTTTAACTATAACTTTTTCTTCATCATTCTTACTATTACCCCGATTGGTTGGAAAGACAAGAGATACAGAAGAAAAGCATGATTCATGAATAGTGCTATGATGCAATATTTCTGTTTTCTTTTCTTTTTGCTATTAATACAAAAATGATTTAGAATAATCACACTTTCTTGTTTATGAATACAAAATTATACATTTTACTTTCACAGTACAAGCAAGAAATTTGAGTATTAATTTTAGGTATTTACTTTTCCTGTAATTGAAATTAAAATTTGATATATTTTTGGTTAGAAGATTACTACATATTAAATTATCTAAGTTGGCACATTTATAAGCTATCACTGTTATATGTATGTAAATAATAACAGATGATGACATTTGATAACATCACTTTTATATGTATGAAATGGTAAAATTTTTACAGTTTTCCAATCTGTTGATACATTTTATCTAAAATTTTGAGGTGTGTAGGAGGTGATGTTGGCTCGGAATAGAACCCAGGACCTTTGGATCTGAAGGCCAGTAACATAACCACAGGGCAAAAGCATGCTCAATGTCCCATAGATGTTATCTGTCTTATTAAGATATCACCACAGACTCACCCTCCAGTGAGTTGACGAACGATATGCATTGTTGTTAAGTGGTGATGAATTGGTTTTGTTGAGTGAGAGGTTGCTGTGTATAGCTGTTGTGTCTAATGTGTCGTACCCATCTTGTTTGGCGAGCGTGCGTGAATTGTTGCGTCAAGTGAGTCTGACGACTTTGGATGTGGGTAAATGGCACCATATCAGTTGCATGAAGGTTGAAGGTTCGTTGTATGAGGTCACCTTTGTAGGAGGTGAGATGTGCTTGGAATAGAACCTGAGACCTTTGGATCTGAAGGCCAGTAACTTAACCACAGGGCAAAAGCATGCTCAATGTCCTGTAGATGTTATCTGTCTTATTAAGATATCACCACAGATGAATGATCTATGAATGGATTTCTTCCAAAATTTGATAGAATACAAATATTTTTGAAATGACTATGAACCTAATTCCATGCTTATAGGTCCTTATATTGCTCTATGTTTTGTTGTTAAGGAACTATGCATATGGTTAAATTTTTTTAATTATAATAAAACTTTTTCCTTGTATACCTCTCGTACAAGAAAATTACAAAGTTGATGCCTACTGACAAACAAAATAGAATTATGTCTTATCTGAAACTTATGTATAAAATAAAATAAAGAAAAGAAAATCATTTAACCAAGTTTTATGTAAGAAAAATGAATTGATAGTTCAACAATGTGTTGTTTGACATCTTATTATTATTAATATATAATCCTTGTCCTTATTTTAAAATAAGATTAAAATATATTGATTCAAAAGCGCATTAGCATTCTTTTGTTATGTTTAGGAATCTAGTGTAATGATATACTTAAAGTAATTTTAAAATTTTGTTTCCCAGCGCTGGAATCCTTTTAGTGGCTTTAGTACTAAACTGTTGCCTACTGATCGTCCTCACTGGAGTAGTGCTGATGGCTTAGTTTCACTACCTCAAGAAAATTTCCACTTGCCTTCTAAAAGTTGGGAATGGGAAGAGGAATGGTACGTCGAAGACAACTTAGATGGTCAACCCCTGGAACCTGAGGTAGTTTTTTTTTTTTTTTTTTTTTTTTTACAGTTCAAAATAATTGTTAAATTCAATTAAATAAATGAAGTTTGTTTATAATGAATTGCTTCAAAATCCAATTAATAATTTAAATATAGTTTTCAAGAGAATATGTTGGGTTCTTTATCCTTTACCTTTTCTCTGTTTTAGAGCTTACTGCTAAAAAAAGTCATTGTAAAGGTATCAGTCAAGCATATAATCTTTTTCATAAAATCAAGCTCTTTCAAATTTGATTGCACAAAGATATATAAAATGACCCAGATCTCTTCTTAATCGCTTTTTTTTACATACATTAATGTAATTGAAGCCCCAAAAATTCCTGGTTGAAGAAAATGGAAAAAAATTGGAGGGGGAGAGAAGCTAACAAATTAATTTAGATATCTAATCTCTCTGTGCACTTACAAGCCATTATTATATGTGTATTTATAACTATAATATCAAACATTCTAACTATTGTTTACTTACTTTATAAAATAATATTGTGCAAGTTAACTGTCTTAATTCCAGATTTCATGCTTTTTTTTTTTTTTTTTTTTTTGAAGAAGGTGTGGTGATTTAGTGATTAGGTCTCATTTTAAGAAGCAGTGGGTTCCAGATATAAGAAGATTTCACTGAAGAACCATTGTTTAGATCAGTCTGATGCACATTAAACCCATCAGAGCCAAATGTCCATTCTCTAGTTAATGTGGTAGTTTTAAAAGAAAGGTGGTAACTCTGGTGAGGACCTTCTCATCTGATCATAGATCAAAATTATAATGTCCTTCCCAAAATAGTCCTAATGTTGCTTTAGAAATGAAATGTTAATATAACTAAACTAAAACATTTTTTTTGATGGGGAACATTAATAGATTATTTATGGATCATTAAGGATGAAACATTTATTTCCTTCTTCATTTATTTTGATTAGATTTCTGTTTTACTTTACTATTGTTAAAACATTATAAATCTTATTACCTTTATTGTTGATATATTGTTTTATTTTATTACAATGTTGCATCAAGTGAAATATAAATTATATAACATATTCTTGTAACTTTTGTTTATTTTGAAGTGTGATAGTTTTTTCACCCGTATCTTTCACATCCTTTTAAATTTATTCCTTCTTTATAAGAAATATGTAAATTATTTTTCTTAAGGGAGAAGTATAATTTTTAAGCTTTTTAAGACTAATAAATAAACATATTTTTTTCATAGGGTTGGACTTATGCAGCAGATTTTCCTGCTAATTATAGCCCTAACAAAACATGGAATTCTCTTGTGAGACGCCGCAAATGGATTCGTTATCGTCGCTTCTGTGCTACCAATAAATGGTCTTTGGTAATTCATATTTAAATATTTTTCATATTAAATATATTTCATATTCATGCTTTTGATTTAATGATATTGTAGTATATTGCTAGATTATCAAAAGATTTTATTTTTTTTATCAAATATTTAATTGAATTTTTAGTTTTTATTTCTGTTATTTGAATTCTTTGAAGTTTAATAGATCTTGATTTATAAATTATTTATGCATAAGGTGGAAGATTCAAATTATGAAAGTATTTTACATAAGTAATCTATTTTTTCATAATAGCATATTTTGCATGCAGTTCTTTTTATTTTTTTCCAAATATATTTAATATGACTTAACTTGATAAATATGATCTAGCAAAAACCGTTAATTTTAGATAGATTTCTTAATAATTTCAGCGCATCTTATAAATAAAATATTATCAGATAGTTTAGTTCATATTTACTGTATTATATTTTATAAAAATTTAAATGTTAAGTTGCGTAATGCTTGTGAAAGTGTTATACTCTTAAGAAAATTCCATTTTTTTTAGTGATGTGTAATACCATGGTTTTTCAATTTATGCTTTAAAAAAAAAATTTACATAAACTCTTTCATTTGTAATAATTATTGTTGCTTTGTTATGAGCTGAAATTCAGTTATCTAATTTAAATTATGCTCTTTTTAAAGATACCCAGCATCCATGAAGATCCTGTCACAGAACCTTTTATCGATCTGACTGTAGGAGGTACTGAAATACCTGGTGGAGAATGCAACAAATTTAGTGTTTGGGCAGTTACTATAATGGGAAGAGTAAGATTCTTTAATTCTTAAATTTCCTTTATTCCATTTTCATATTCTTGTAAGCTAATTAATTAACTTTACGTTTCTAAAGAAATTTCTGTCAGCAAGATAGAAACGGAAGGTCTATTCTCTTTGACAAAAATTATAGCAACAAGTATTATTTCCATTCCCACTATTTCCATATCTAGTTTTCATAAATATTGGGTTTTAATTATAAAATAATACAGTGAGAATGCATATGATAGAAGTGTTGGGTCTTGTTTGATTGACTGGCTGTATTTTAAATCAGTAAATATTAATTTCAAAATAAACAATCTGGCTTTCTTTTAACTACTAAGTTTAGTTGTTTTATGCCTCTGAAATGAAAATATCTGATCAACAAATATTTTCATGGAAATCCTAACCAATAATGGATATGAACAAGAACAGTTGGAAAAAGTAACTTGAGTTGTTACACTAATTTTAAAAGTAATTGTATTAGTTTAAGCATTGACAGTGCATGCAGTCTGGTATTTAAAATCTTGTCGTCAAATTGATATTGTCACATTGTAAAATTATTTTAGAACATTTCTTATTGGCCTAGAATCTTAGAATGAAAGGTTCTTTGCTCATATAAGTTTAATTTTTTTTTAATGTTTACTATTGTTAATGTTATTTTTAATGTTAAATATTTCATAACTGGTGGATGCTCTTTAAGCCTTTTTGATGCACAGAAATTATTTTGGAGTTCTGAAATAAAACATGAATCCCTTTTGACACCGTAAGCTTAATGATATGAATTACTTGTAAAAAATAGATAGCTGTGAAGTTACAGAATTTTTGAAATTAAAGGAAAGTTTTAAGACTCTTTATATATATCTGTATTAGATTTTAAAATGAAAAATTCTATAAGAAATCTTTATTGATTAATTTTGTATATTTAAAAAAAGATTCTTAAACATCCATTGCAAGTTCTTTACAAAATGGAGAAAACATTTTAATAGTTTTTAGGGAACTTATTTCAAGGAATAAGTAAAGTTAATAATTTAAAATTTTAAAATAAATGTTTTTTTATTTAATTTTTCAAAATAGTTGTACAAATTTCCTTTCAAAAATAGTTTTCAATACATTTTTATTTAATATATATTATTATATGCTCATGCTACTGAAACAAAATGCTGCTTAAATTTTTCATTTATAACTGTCTTGTATTCTATTATATTTTATTTTTAAAGGTCTTGTTCCGTTATGGAGTAACTGAATCTTCTCCTGAAGGGAGTGGTTGGGTCCCTATAAAAACACCTGGTCAAGCAGATGTTAGTCAAATTTCTGTAGGCCCAACAGGTTTAACTTGGGCTGTGACTTGGGCTGGAAATGCTATAGTTCGTACTGGTATTACAAGAGAAAATATAATGGGTAAGTATTTCATTCATATTTTTTGTTACAATTTGTATATTCATACTAGAGGTTGCATTCAACTGATACTAATGAGAAATTATTTCAATTAGTTGTTTATTTTCTTAGATGTAGTATTGTAGTGTGTTTTAATTTCTTTATTCTCAAAAACTTTCAGAAAAATAACTTTTTGGAATTTATATAGAGCATGTATATTTGCACACAATGAAGGGAAAAAATTAAAAATTAGAATTTTAGACATTTATGAATGCAAATATCTTTTACCATACACTTATATCAATGAAATTTCTATAAAAACATTGTTTTTTTATATTATTATATTATATATATTATTATAATCTATAATACTCTTACTGTAATTATATTATATAAAAATTAGACTGTTAGACTCATGCCATTACTTTCTACTACAAAACTGTGTTCAAATAAAGATAAAATACAGTTGCAGAATAAATGTTTATCTATTTGTAAAATGTTCATATCTTAATAATCAGTGCATTTGTGGTAAATTCTGAGAGTTAAGAATTCTTAGTGAAAACTGTGATGGATAACAAAATAGCTACTTACAGAATTATTGAATGCTTTCATCTTATAATGGAATAACCCGTATACAGCACACTTACATTACCAAATCTCTTTGTATCTTCACCATTATAATTACATCCTGAAATTAATGAAATCTATTTCAGCATTCTCATTCTAATGAATGAAATTTGAACAGCATCAAAAACTGTGAAACCGAATAATAAAAAAAAATGTTATTGAATGATTCCATGACACTAATTGCATCAATATGTGCTTGAAACATCTGTTATTGGTAGAAATATGATTTCTAAGCTCCAGTATTATGTAGAGAGTCAATTTATATTAAACTGAATCATTGTATATTTTTGCAGCTGATTATTTAAAACTGTTATACAATTGTTTTAAACTATTAGGTTGGAAACTATGATACAGGTTATTTCTGTTTAGTTTTATTGTCATTCAACGCCTGTTTCATAGTTTCCAACCTAATATTATACACTTATGTCTGTGAAATTTATATAGAAAACAATGTGTTAATTATATATTTTTTATTTTCACTTGAAAACAAATTCCTAATTTCTAAAATTTGCCCTTAAAAACATTAGTATTGGCTCCTATAAACTGAATCATTTTACTAAAGGTATAGAGTACTTCCACCTAACTTCCTTCATTCAATGATAATTTATTTGTATGATGATTTAAAGTTACACTCTGAATATTAATGTAGAAATTTTTCCAAAACCCATTTATGTGTTGTAGGTCTAAAATCCATTTATGTGTTATTTATCCAAAATTCATTTATATGTTGTGTAAAATCTAAGAGATTATTTAATAATAATGTTTTTTACATGAAAGTATGAACATATTAGTAACAAAACACTGTTGAAATTTATGCTAGAATTTCAGTAAATAGTTACATGCAAGCAGAAAATTAATAATAAATAATGTTAATAGTGCAAAGTGCTATGAGAAAATTCACAGATGCGAGCTTTCGCTCAGCTATTCATGTCTATTCTTTCAGCTGACTGTTGGACTGATTTTGTTTCTGCTTCCCAATTTTGTTATAATTTCTATGACAGGACAAAGAAACTTTTAGAAAGATGTAACTTTGCTTCAAATCCATATCCAAAATTCCAGAAATTTCTTTTCTGTTCCAAATAGCCACCAAGTTTGTTATCACAACCAAGAATGAATATACTAGAACAGTGATCATATAGTATCTAATCAGGATCCATCAAAACTATTTGTAAAAATATCTTCCTGATTTGGAGACTTAATATACAGGGAAACAATATTAATGAAAAATTAGGGGGATATCTTTATTTTCACTTGTAAGTGATTAACTCTTCAAGTGACAGGTTATTTTGATTTTGCAGTTATCAAGTGAGAAGATTTACTTTTAAAATGAATGAACTCATTTTTTTAAAAAAGTAAATTATTCATGAAATCTTATCTTTGTCAAAGGGTATTTAAGAAAATATGTATTGAAATACAAATTACTTGCCTTTGAATTTTATATAAAAAGCTAGAAAAGGCAATTCTACCATACAAATAGTTAAAAATATAACATTATTTATTCTCTCCCTGAAATATCTTTGGGAATCATGTTTTTTAAAACAGGTTTCTTAATGGTTATAAGAACCAATTAGAGAGCTAACAAGAAAATAATATTTGATGGTTTTATTTTCCCAATTATCAAAATAAGTACATTTAATAAATATTATTTTATTATTAATATTTCATCAAATAATATTTGATGTATATTTTAATCATTTTAGGAAGTGACTGGGTTATTGTGGATCCTCCTTCTAGTTCAGATCCATTATCACAAATAAGTGTTGGAAAAAATGTTGTTTGGGCTTTAAGTAAAGATAATAAGGTAATATTACTTTTTTAAATTTAATGTTATATAGATGATTTGGTATCTACAACTTTTCTGTCATTTGTGTAAGTATTTAGATTGATGGAAAAAGAGAAAATGTCCGTATTCCAAAATAATTGTATTAATCGTTTCAAACTGAGATTTAATGCTTGGAATTTAAATTTTTTTTTATTTTGTTTATTTATTTGGAAAAATAAATTGTAATTATGAAACATATGTTACCTCTTAAAGTCAATTATTAAATGCTTTTAAAAATGCAAAAAAATATAAAATTGCCAAATATATCTTCTGATTAAAAATATATTTGAATTAGATTATAATTTATTGTTTTTTTTTTCCAATTTTAAAAACAACATTGAAAGTCAAAAAATACTCTTGTTACTTTTTTCTAATTAAATTTTTTAAAATTATAATTATGAATAAAAATATTATTAAATTAGTTTTCTTTTATTTTTCTTCTATGTTATGTTGTTGTTTGGATTTTTATTTACATAAACATTTGTATATTTGCTGACATTCAAAAATTCAGTTGATTATATTATATTTGTACAGGATATCCCAAAAAGATTGAAATGTGGTTTAATTCTTTACTCATTAGAGATCAATTGGCAATGTAATTGGCGAAATATACACAAAATAAGATTACATTAATAAAAAATGTTTGCCATTGATTTTCAAAAAAATTTACAAATTATCTAGGGGAATTGGATTAATTAGAAAGTTTTTCTTCTTTATCTAACAAGATCATTAGAAAAGAAATGACATAACTGTATTTTTAAAACTAAATGGATTATGGCTCAGAAAAAAAAATTGACCTATGCCATTTTGTACATGACTTAAAACTGTTTCTTCAACAAAAGTAGGGCCATATACAGATTGATATTGGAAAGTTTTAGATAAAAAATGCAATAGTGAGTGTCAGAAAATTCCAAATATCCTTAAATATAGTTTTAATAGATAGAGATAAACAGTAATCTGTTTGCAAACAGACGGATGCATATGGCCCTCAATTTACCTTAAACAAACATAAAGGATTTAAATGTAAATATTAAGATACATTTTATTTTTATTATGTGAAACAAATTTTAGTTATATTTTGGTATATGACCTTTATGTACAGTGTTAAATTTTTAATTAAGTACAATTCACTCAATTTTAAAGACAAATATGTGATTTTTTTTTTTGTGATGATATAATTGCATAAAAATAAAAGTATGAGTTGGGTTAATGGGGTGCCTAGCCCCGGCAGGGGCTTATCCCTGATAATGATACAAATAGAAAGAGACCTAGCAGTCAATATATTGCCATGGAACTCTTTGGAAGGTGCAACAGATGACATAAAAATACGAGTTTTCTTATTGACTAAATTTATACAGAGGAGGTTGTATAAAAATTCAAAAAGTGTAGCTCTTGAAAAATTAACATGGAACTTTTTTATTAACATGGTATTATTTCTTACCATATTTTGGTGCTCTATGCAGTTCACATTACCCTTTTATCTGTACTAGGTAAAGAATTAACTGTAATTCAATATTTTAGGGACATCCTGTATATCTGAGAGATATTTATTTTCTTTCAAAACATTTTATTAAGTATCTGATTTTAAAAAATAAATTTAATTCATTGAACTGCAAAATGCTTGACAGTTTAATTTATGATATTATTTTAGCTTGAAATTAATAGTCAAAATTATTACTTCAGGTGTGGTTTCGGAAGGGCATTGATGGGTTGCATTCTGGTGAAAATGTGGCAGCTGCTACTGGAACTGGCTGGATTGAAATGTTTGGTACCATTTCTGGTATAAGTGTTGGTAGCGATGATCAGGCAAGTTGAATTTTCTCAACTCTCAATTTTTTTTCATTTTATGATGCAATTAGCATTAAGACAATCTATTAAAAAAAATTTTAAAAGGAAAGGAAAGAAAAGAAAAAATAATTGAACCTATTCCCAAATATAACAGCATGATAGAACTTCAGATTTGATTTTTCCTGTGTTTATTTTATTTTTATTCATTCATTTTCAACAACGATAATATTGATACTATTCAATTAACTAATGTGCAAATAACATAGCAATGGTTTTCATGTAATGATATAATTTATCATTTTAATGTATTATAAAATTATTTTTATATCTTTATGGAATCAAAAACAAATTATATGTCAGAAAACTACATTTTCCGATAAGAGAAATAACTTTCAATACTTAATGTTCATGGTAAATTTTTTTTTTAAACTTTTACTTAAGTATGGATTTTAAATTGAAATAATAGCACTAACAGATTAATGAAGTACAGTTGAAAATAATTCATTTGCATAAACTTGTTGAATTATTTATATGATGTAAAGCAGAAGATACAAATATTTGGTAATCACAAGAACTCCTCCTGAATGTTTCTCAATAGTAACAAGACATTTACTCATTCATTCAAATACCCATCCCTAGACCAACTGTTTTATCCGCTTTTAAAGTGAGTGTTAATTAATAATATTAATTAATTAACACATGAAATTAATTAATAAAAATTAAACTTTCATGTATTTAATTTTTTGGCAATAATTTTTGAAACATTTATTGTGCAGAAATTATTTAAGTAATATTTAAAATGACAATTATAATTAGAATGACAATTAACTGTCAATAGATATTTTCTTTATTTAATTTGTTTTCAATATTCTTTTTAAAAGAATCAACAATTCTTTCTATTATAGTAATTAGATCAGATCAATTTTATTCCTTCTCTTGTATATTATTTCCTCTGTTAAAATTTTGATAAAAGGTTGCTTACTTTGGACATGAACAAAAAAACAGAATTTTTATATCCATTTTTATTTTGTTACAATAATATCTTTTAACATATAAGCATAGCAATTACTATTGATGATACATTTAATTTCACATTTTTTTAATACTTCTAATTTGTATACAAAGTTATTTAATGTAATTAAGTTCCAGAAGTAGAGTAACTGAGGTTTAGATAAAGAAGGAGCACAATGCATTATTTTTTCCTATTAGACACACTAATACCAAAATGAAGAGAGCCATCCTTTGAATAATGCAACAGCAACAAAAACTATTGGAAAAATTTCTATTCTCATAATAGCACTGGTAAGTTGAGAGAATTAGAAACCCAAGGATTGCAGAACTTGTGCCTCCTAGTTCTCAAAATAGAGACAAAAAGAAGAAAAATTCCATCTTTTTGTGAAGGGATCAGTTGATTCATGATATAGTAAATTTAAAATTAACAACATGCATTGCAGCAAAAACCTATTTTTTTAAGTTTTAGATTCAATTACAAAAGTATTTATCGCAATGAATGTTAAGTATTTAGCAAGATTATCTTATGTAATTATAAAATAAAATATTTTGAAAATATTTGTAGATGCTAATTTTTTAAAACTACAACTTTTTTCAGCATTTATTTATTTTGCAATTTTTATTTCGAAAAATGACATTTCTCATTTCTTAGGTCTTCAGCATCAGTGCCAACTGCCTTGATATTTGCATTAGAACTGGAGTAAATTCTAATGAACTTTTTGGACGAACCTGGAAAACTCTGAAAGCTCCCATTCAAGATTTACATAGTTCTCCCAGCTCTTCAAGTTTAGATTCCATGTCTCTTAGCTTTCACAGAGACTCTGTTTTCACTTCTGATTCCATTTCTCTAAGCCAATCACCTGAAAGTGCTCGAAAAATAAGCATTCGCAGTGCTGTGTCATATACGTCATCTGAAAAGTCAGATAATTGTGTCAATCTGAATTTAGATATTGATGAATCTTCAGAACAAAAGCATTCTGATTCTGTTTTAAGCAATCATCAAGATGGTACCCATGGTCGATTTCATAGTATTGCCAACAGGACTTCATCATATTCCAGTTTAGACAGTGAAAGCCTTTATTCTGACAAAGTGATGACTTTACAGGCTCCTATAGAAATGGTGGTGGATCCAAGTTGTAGGGATGTATTGTGGATATGGATTAGTGCTTGCGGTTGTGCTGTAAATTCAGAATCTTTGCCTTATTGGTTTTCAGAAGGTGTGTGATTTTCTGTTTTTTTTATATTTATCATTTCATTAATATGTTTTTTTTTCTTCTTCTTTTTTATATTGTAATTTCACTTTGGGTATAAGATATACTTTTTACATATAAAAGAAATATTAGGATTTGATTATTATTAATTTATTTCTTACTCATAGTTTATCAATTATTATTTTTTTATCACAAAACACTTTATGTGGTAAATTTATAACTATGCAGTCAGTGCAATCGTAATTGATAATCCACTACTCTGACGGTGTTAAATGTGAAGGTGTGGTGGAATGTAGATTATTAAGATCTGTGCAGGAAGCAACAGGACTTACGTTTTCAGGAACATTTCTTTAATAACCACATTCACACCCTCAACAAACACAAAGACAAGACATTCATGCACGCAGCTTATCAGTACAGTATCACATCTCATACTCATTAACCTCGCAATGCATTATGGGATGACATATGGGATAGCCTATCAGGCATCGCCATCTAGTGCCCAAAAGAGAAGATAAGAGTTATGTAATTGCTACTAAAGCAATACTATCTGTTAGTTTAATATTAATACTAGTTCATATATGTAATATATTACATATATGAACTAGTATTACAATAACATATGTAATAATAGGTTGTCTGTAATTCAATTATTTAATAATAACTTAAATCATTGAAAATCCTATTTATTTGTTTGAACACATTTACAGTAAAAAGAAAATGGAGAAGAAGAAATTTTAAAAATATGATGAAATACCAATAGTAAAATTGAATAATAAACATCTAGCTTACTTATTTGAGCCAGACCTTTATTTTAACTTTATATATTTTTTCTTATCTGTGTCTAAACTTTATGAATGTCATACTGTCATATCCTTACTATAAATAGTGATTATAATAGAAAAAGAATTAAAAAATTACTTTTACATTTTTATACTACTTTTTTTGTTTTTTAGGTCATGTAGCTAAAAACACTTCATTGTAAAATACTTATTTAAAAAAAACGAGTTTTAGTAAAAGCTATGATTTTTCATAAAATAAGAAATTGTACTTTTATTCCAGAGTTTGCTTTTAAAGTGCATTAAGAACGAACTTAAAGGAATTCATCACTTCATGGTTCTCTTTATATAATTATTAACACTAAACAACCAACAATTTGCATGTTATCATATTAATAATTATTAACGATATCAATGAAATTTTAAATTTGTGAGTTGTTTGAAATAGTCTTTGTATTGACAAAAATTTCATTGCTTTTTAATGAATTAAATCTTTCCAATCAAATAATTTCTAATTGATATTTCTGATCCAAATTAGCTGTTATTTTTAAAAAAAACAAAGGGAAAACTAGAGTTTCAAACCAATAACTATTATTAACAAGTATTTTTTTCAAAAGTAATTTAAATTTAATTAAATAATTACAAATGTACCAAATACACACCAATGTTTGGTACTAATTACACCAAATGTAATTAGTAACAAAATAAATAGTGCAATTTGAATTTGTTAAAAATTAACTAAGGAAAAAAAGATCTTAGTTTTAGGTATATCGTGTTTAAAACTCAAGATTTATTATTTGATAAATAATTGACAGATAAGAACTAGATTGCAGTTATCCCATTCAATTTCTTAAATGTTACTTTTTGAACTTTTTGACATATTTTGGGAAAAATTAAAAAGGCAATGACGGAATTAAAAAGTTTAAAAGGAAAAGTTTGTAAAGAACTGTTATATAATAAAATTCTTATACCTTCTCATCAATATATTTTCATCATTCATTCAATATTTAATATATTACATGTTTGATGTATTAAATCATTAATGAAATTAAAATATAAATATTGCCAATAGACATTTCCTCATTAAAAAAACTTTAGAGAAAATAAAATTTCATAAGAGAGTTTAAGTATTTTTGTTTTAAGTTAGAAATTAACCTTATAAACGAATGAAGAAATGGAAAAAGGGGAACTGTTTGTTATTTATATGTTCTTGGAAAATAGTGATTGTGTTGTGCATTATATAGCTTTTAAATGTCAAACTCATTTATTATTTTTTATGCCTAAAGTATGTTGCAAAAGATAAAAGAAACAGAGAATAACCGAATAAAAAATGTATTTGGATTATTAAAGTGGGTAATATAACTTTTGAATATTCAACATATTAATTTGGTACTTTTCCATTATACCAGTGCAAATCTCACCAAGCAGACTTTTTGACGACAGCACACAGTCGCCATTTTGGTGACAAAATGCCTGCGACTTTCTTTAAAAAATGTGGTGGTAATTAAAAACTTTTTGCTTCTGCTGGTATAATGGAAAAGTACCATTAATTTTTCTTTGATACCCAAAATATGTTACAAAATGCAAAAAAAGTTAAGAGTAGCCAAACACATAATATAGTTGGATTATTTGAGTTATAATTTGTTATAAAATAAGAAAATAATAATAATAATTCAAATTAATCTTGGATTGTAAATCTCCAATCAGAAACCTTAAAATCATGCATCAATATTTTATTTTCTTATTGTAATCTTTGTTTCATTTATAATATATATTTTTATTATTTAACTTTTTAGGTACTTCTACAGTCAGAAGTGCTGTTGATGAAGTGTGGTATAATGATATTATTACTCAGTTGAGGAACAGATTCAATCGAGAAGTACTTAATTTCTCATCTTACCCCAAAGCTATTGAGCAGGTAAATTATGTCTCTTTATTTAAGAATTGTCTACAGATTTTCATAATGCTTCTTTGGTGTCTTTGTGTGTCAAAAAAAAAAAAATCTATTAAGGCAAGCAAGCAAACCTGCAGATTTTTATGCATGTGTATGGTGTTTCTTATTTTTTTCTCTTTAGCAATTTGAAATTTTTATTTTGTATTAAATTTTATTTCTGTAAATAGTTCCAATAATGGTAATATGATTTTAAAGATTAATTTTAATTTCAGAATTCTAGAATGTTGTGCAATTATGGAAATGCAAACTTCATGGTGTTTTGCTTTTTTAAAAACATTTTTTTCCCTGCTGCATTGTAGCAAAGGCTAATGAACTGAAGTCTACTAATATTAATAATGCTATATATTATATTAATTGTTTCTGTGTTTTTGTAATTGAATTTTATCATTCATGGGATGAGGTTGATTCATTTTGTATAAATTTATATTTATTACTGTTGATTTAATCATATTTATTTTACTTCTTAATGTTTCTATTTGACAGTGACCATTATTGTATAAAGTTTAGCTATTTTTATTCAAAGTCTGTGCTGTGCTCGATTCCTTTCTTGTGTTATGAATCACTATTTATTTCAAACCAATTTTAGAAATTATTTTTGATTTGAGTGTTTGTGTAAAGAAGCAAAACTTTTAATATTACTATATATTTATTTCTGAAGTTCTTTTCATATGTGTGTGATTTTTTACTTTAATTTTTTTAGTTAATATTTTTGGTAGTCATATTTGAGTAGATGAATAATCTGGCTAGATGAATACATTTTCATGTTTTAATAATAGAGCTTTAAAACTTATTATGGTGTATAACAAACATCTATTCATTTCAATATATATGAGTAAAATTCTCAATGAAATAGAAACTAAGTTTTAATAAGACAATTGGTTATCAAGATACCAATGTGTATTTTGTTGGATTCAATATGATCTGGTGTTTATATTGCACTATATAGTAATTTGTGTATTTTAAAAAAGACCCATTTTCTTTATTATGGGATCTCAGCTGATACAAATTTGTGAAGATAACTTATGTAACATCACATTCAAATGATGAACAGAATTGTATGCATCATCTAAATTTTACCATAATAATTGCTCACAAATTAGTAATATCATTTCCTTGCAACATTAGTCTCAATGTTTGGAAGGAATTATATAGGGATTCTAAATAGGTATCAATGCAGAGATACCCAATTGTAGAATATTGGCAACATAAATGATGCTTCTGTGTAATGCTAAAAATATATCATATATCTATTAGAAATCGAGATCTGAAGATCCTTCTAGAAAATTCTATGTGATATCATGCCCTGTCAGAAATTTTATGTAAAATTTTCGAAACTGAAGAGAATGATTAATTTCTTTTTGGAGATGATTTTAGAGCAAGCTCTTAATTGTTTATGTTTACTTTTTCTATTTAGCAATTTGCGATCTACTTATTTTGTTAGCGCCTACAACTGCAGCTCTTAGAATACATCTTAGTTGTATTTTTGTTATATATGTGCCATATTTTTTTTTTGAAATATTAATGGAATAAAGTTTCATTTTCTTATAAATTTGTAAATTTTTTAAACTTTATTTTATGTTACTATTTAAAAATATTTTTGTTAAAAATTGATTCCATAGTCTGTTAACCCTTTGCGCAGTGCTACTGAAAGCTGATTACCAGCCGAGGAAGAGATTCCTGGTTCAAAAAAAACAGTCCTATAATAATGCAAAGTGCATTCTAAGATATATCATGTGTATCATATGCTAAAGGCATATCAATTGTTACTCAATAGAAAATATCATAATAACAAATATCCTTTTGGTTGGATCTGTTAATTATAGTAGCTTCCAAAAATATGCGCACTTATATTGCATGTAAATAATTAAATGATACCATTCTCAGGTTGATGAAGAAAGCAAATAATTTCCCACCATCACATACATCTTAAACAAATTTTCGATGTTTTCAGGAGCTATATGTTTTGGAGAATTAAAAGTGGCATTTTACATTATTTTTGTAAATTTTCAATTTATAAATTCTCTTATAGTTAAAAGTACATTTTTTTATAAAAAAATTACATTTTCTTTTTCTTTTAAGACAACCTGGGTGAAAACCGCTACTTGCCGATTTTTCAAAAACTGCTGGATAAATTGCATCATAGAGCTTGTTCAACATGGAGATAAAGACAGCAAAGGTTTACTGACATGCCATTATCAAAAAGAACAGGTATTGTTTTTTAAAAATTTAATTTCTTAGTTTTGAATAATTCAAATTTCTAATGAATTGTCTCAAACATATTTTAAAATTTCAGTATCAAAAATGTTTTGAATTACGCAGGTATCAATCCTTCTAAATCAAATTACATGTGTTGCTTGCCTTCCTGATTGGAATAAAAATATTTTGGTTTTACACACTGCCAAAAGAACAATGAAAGGAGCACCTTACAAATTTGCTTTCACTTCTAATGATGCTTTAGAAGACTGGGTGAGTTGTTTATTCTAAAACAATTTCTGTTATATACTACCTAAAATGTATTATCAAATTATGAAATTAATTTTTTTTGTGGTATTTATTACTTTTTCATCTTAAATTGTATTTTTTTATGTTTATATATATATTTTATTTACTTTCATGGCGATTTTAATGTCACTTGAATTTACTCATAATATCATGTAAATATAAACAGTTATAATCACTTGGCGGATATAGTAAAAGCCTTCAGTTTTTAAAATTGCAACTGTGATGTAAAAAATCTAAGCAACTAAATTTGTGGGAGGAATCAAAACTGCTCTTTATTTGTGGCTAGATATATATGACAGTTTAAAATAATAATATTAATTATTCAAATAATTTGACAACATAAGATAATCATTAATGCTATTTATGATTTTGTACAAAGAGTATTCAAATTTTCTAAACAGCCTTTAACCCTCTGGAATGTACACTTTTTGAGTTCTCAGTTTGTGTTGATTTTTTTTAAAAGTCTTGTAAGCCTAGTATTGGTTTAAGAGACAAAAAGTATTGGTGTTACTTCCTGTCTTAAATTTTTCATTTCTTTTAGAATCTGTATTTTGGACCATCAGAACTATCTAGAAGTAATTTTTTGATTTTATGTTCTAAAGATTAAATACTTAAATTTTCACTGAACAAAAACTGAATTAGGGAATAAAACTGAATTTCACTGAATTAGGCTTATTACTTATTGCAAATGCATACTGATTTTCTTGCCACAAATATGCACTCAACTGAGAGATCCCAAAATTTTTTACATGAGAGATTTTTCTTTTGCATTATCATCTGTACTTATTTGTTTTAACTATATTATTTGGTTGATGACATTCAAAGGAGTCTTACTGTCTTTATGTTGCAAGAAAGTTTAAAGAAAATATACTCTATTAATCTCTAGTCATCTGTCATTTGCCATTTTTATTAACTGATCCGCTATGTCTAGTCATGTACATTGTTGCTACATGCAATAATTTGAATGCATAAAACATTACATCAGCAAAATGAGGTCTTAATCTCTTTCTTTCTATATCCACACACACTCTATAGTTTGAAAATGAGATCTCGTATTAACTATGACAAATGAGATGTAAATATTAATAAATGTGAAGAGTAACTCTCTTGCTATGGTGGTATATAAAAAATAACAGGAAAAATAAATATTTTTTATTTAATAATTTTTTAAAACTTTTAACTAATATTTTTTTGATGAATAATTCAGAAAAATCAATCTGATAATATTTATCTTTGTATCACACGATACGATTGTTATTTGAAACAAATTTGTGAAATTGGATTTTCAAAAATGATTTTCCTTCTTTTGAAAATCAAAATTATATACAAGAGAAAATAAAAATATTTTAGTTGCAACTTTGTTTTGCAAGAAAGAATGCTCTCTTTGAATCAAAATATGTTCATTACAAAATAATAATCTGCTATTTACAATCATTCAATAGGACAGTTTTGATTTGACTTTTCAGAATATCATATTTTTTGTCAGTGCTCTTTTTTCCCCCTTATAATCATAATTAACATGATTTGAAATGAATTGAACTCTCGAAGCTGGTACAGATTAAGTGTAGTACCTGCATTTTTCTAATCACATCTAATATTTTTTAAAATATTTTAACAGGCATAAATCATAATAAAAAAATCATAAAATTATAGCTCCCAATTTTTTAAATTCTATTTAATAGAATATTATATTATTTTTAGAAGTTTGTTAGCATTTGTATTATTTTCCATTTGTATTATTTCCATTTAAAATTTTCATTTTATTTCACTTTTTTTTCCCTTAAAAAATAAAGCTTTCTATTGATGAGAATTTTTCAATAATCAAATACAAATCTTACTATTAATTTTTAAAGAAATTTTCAAAGCATACTTATTAGAGATTAGACAAGAGGAGAATTTCCTAAAAGTCATGAATATTTAGGTGTTTATCTGTCTATTAAATTGGACTAATGAATTTATTGTTTATTTTTCACAAAGTTAGTTCTTTCTTATTCAAAGTCTTTCCTTCTTATTATCTTCTTCTTTAGCTTTCATAGACAAAATGACCAAACATTTTATTTTTAACTTCAACAAAAGGGTATTAATAATGATAGTGGTATTAATACCCAAAGAATCTGTTTGTAGAACGGCCACAAAAAATATTCATGTTTTTAAAGTGAAACATTCCAAAAGAGATTGATACAAAAGTATATATATATATATATTACCATTTAGTCTTGTTATGCCTCTGCACAATGATCAATATTTTTTATTTATTGTGCAACAGAATAGTTCCTCATCAATTTTCCAATCATTTATTTTGAACTTCATATTCTATTAATCAAGTTGCAACTGAGAGCAAGGATGTCAGACTTGATTGTTGTATAAAATTTATAAACTAATTTAAAATTCTTCAATTATAATATTTTTATTTGTCATTATAAACAAAGGTTGGTGAGATGTGAAAAAATAATTTCATTCAAAGAAATATTGGATTTTTTCCCTCCAAAAACTTGGCACACATGCAGATCAAAGAAAAAAGAACAAGAGTAATATTAATATACTTAAGTTAATAATTCTTTTTCTTGAAACTTGATATCCCTTTTTTGCTGCTATCTTTCCTATTTCGTGGTGTATCTTGTCCACATTGATTAGTTTCAATATCTTTTATTCTCTATTTGACAAGGGACATATTTGTTTTGATATATGAAAATAGTTATTTACAATGGGTATTTTTGAACACATAATTACATTATTTAGTCTTTGTGGATTTTTTAAACCTGGCACAATTATTTGTGAAATTCAGTTAATCCAACTTCCCTGAATTCTGAATCTTCAATTAAATATGAAAAAACATTGGATCTCAATTGTTATTTTAGTTTTGACTTCTAAAATATTTACTGTTATTGTCAGAGAAATTCATACATATGACAATAAATAACTATGTTGTTAGATATTGTGGTATCTTATAAATAATTATTTATAATAAGACATTTTTTAAAAATTTTCAACAACATTTTTTTATTAAAAATCATGTACTGCATGCTTGCTGAGTTGCAAAGATATTTATTAAATTCATACAAGTTGCGAATTTCACATCCATGATGTAAAATTATTTTAATGATGTTTAATTGTAACTCTTCTTATTTTTGCATATTTTAAAAATTTCTTGAATAGCATTTAATTATTTTTTTAACTTCTTCAGGTAGCAACATTGAATACAGCTTGTCGAAATGTTCATAAATTGACATGGATACCTGAAAAGCCTGCAATCTGGTCTGTTACTGTGAATGGTGATGTGTTTGTACATAAAGCTACATCTAAAACTGAAACTGAAGCTCCAGTAAACATGTAAGTTTGATGTGAGATTTTTTAAATAATATATGATTGTTAATTGCATTTTTGTCTTCTGATTAAAACTGAAACTAAGAATTCAGCTGTATAATTTTTTTAAAAATTTGCAATGATAAAATAAAATTTTTATGATAGAAATTTGGTAATTATTGAATTTATTTCACCTTCTTTCCTCTTTTACAGTTCCATTATAGTTAATATTAATCTTATTTTAGAACCTTCTCTCTTTTTTTAATGCAGCTCTTAAAAATAATTTCTGTGATAATCTGTGTTATTGAAATGCTTTTATTTGTAAAATTGTCTTGAACTCATAAACTCAGAAAATTCAGTATCAGTAATTAAATAAATTTAAAATATTGTAATTATATTTGAGTATTTTATCACTCTGTAGTATTTGAATATTTCAACACTCTTTAGCTGTAATTAAAGTGCAGATTGATTTGTAAATTTGTAGTTTTACAGTACAAAGATTCATTACATTCATTTGTATTCAATTTTCAAGACAACAGCATTCCAATGTGAAAAATAGTTTTGGGATCTGAAATTTTGTGAATGTAAGTGTGAGAGTTGAACTGCTATATTTCACATAATTTTTGTATCAAAAATTTAAAATACCTAAATCCAAAATTATGCTTTAGATGGGGATGGATTTGAGTGGCATGATCATCAGACACTTATGTAACAGATTTTTTTTAATATAATCATCCTGTAATTCATATTCTATTGCAAAAAATGATGCACCTTAATGTACCTGATCTATCCTTACACCTTCTATTATTATTTTATGAATACCCCTCCTACCATTTTTAAAAAAACTTGCATCTATTAGCTATCTCATTCATATTCAAGTAATATGTCTATTCTTAATTTTTTTAATTACCTTTGGCAGGAAATGGTGCCTTCTTGGAGGTGGACATTTGAGGCTAGTTGAAACCTGTCCTGCTGGTGTTGTGTGGGCTTTAGGATATAACTGTGTGGCATGGACATACAGTGGGGGTTATGGTGGTGGCCCTTATCATGGTATGTTTCTAGTATTGATATTCTAGAAAAAATTGTATTTCACATCTTTAAAGGATCATAAGACCCTTTTTATTTTTTTAAAAATTATAAAGTATTAGGGTTTTTTTTTTTTTTTTTTTCATAATGGTGGCTAATTTATTGTACTTTAAGATAAGAACTTTTATTCTTCTTATTTTATGTTTAAAAGATACAAATAGTTTTAATAAAGTTTCGCAATTTATTTAAATTTTGTGGAGTGAAATTTTTTCTTGTTGATACTATTTTTCTTTTAGTAATTTTGTACTTTTCAAATAAATATTTAAATTTTATTCTTCTGGTACAAAACAGCAAGAGAAGTAATAAGCTCTGAAGTTTAAAAAAATTATCTTGTTTTCTCAGAGTTGATTTTTATATTAATCAAATCAGTTTTGAATTGTCTATTCCAAGAGTATTGTCATTGTTTGGAAATGATTTTAAAAATACTTAAACTTTCTATAAAAATTTTGCTATAAAAGTTTTTATCTAAGTTTCATGTGAAAAAGATTACTAAACTTAGAAAATATTCTTTGGATTTGTCCAGTTTTGGAATGATGGTTATAGTTACCAGCAATATTTTTTACACTTATATATATA
>JAPMOQ010001652.1:178929-205433 GCA_026543055.1 Argiope trifasciata
TATATATATATATATATATATATATATATATATAATTGCTGCAGGATTTTTATAACAACTAAATACATCATTAAAAATAAATGAAAGTGTATTATTTAAAAAATAGCTATCAAGAAGAGTTTAAAAAAATTATTCATTTTATCCTTAAAAGAAACATTTTGTGCTCGTCTATTTTTGTAAATATTTATTTTGTGAGATAATCGTGTTTTAAAGTGTTAATCAGCAATAAGGCATATTCAAATATTCTAAATAATTTTTTTCCTATTTTGCATTCTTATTAGCTGTTTTCTTTTTTTTTTTAATGCATTTGTAACCTTCTAAATAACAAAGTTTATTGAACCTATATATATATATATATATATATATATATATATAAAGTCATTTTATTTAGATTTGTTTAGATTTATTTTTCAAATAGTAGCACATTGAAAACAAATCTTGACATAAAATTGAAAAGTTTTTTTATCTGTTGATAAAATAACTAATAAAAGAGATGATAAAAATTATATTCTGAATAGCTTTTGTCTGATATAATTAATTTATTTTGCAAAATAGAAAGAAAGAAGTTGATTAATAAAAGTCTTTTTTTTTTTTCAATAAATATTCTTTTTCAAAATCTCTTGAAGCAATAAGTGAAATCTGTGTTGTGTTAAATTGTTTAATTAGTTATTAACATCACATTTGTAAGTTGCTCAAGGGATATTTTGGAAGAAGTAAATACTTCTAAGGAATCCTTGTTGGAGACAAATTTTGATCAACGATCATATGACAAAAACTACATCTGAGTTTAAAATTTAAATCTACGCCAGGCCCAATTACAAGATTTCACCAATTGTCTAATTACATCTTTGTGGAATCAATTGTCCCATGCATAATCCTTCAAATGCATAACCCAAAACTTAGCTTTAAGCCATCATAGTGTTTTTTTCTTACAGAGTTAAGTAGTATTATAGCTTTCAATATTTATTTTAATATTTTCATGAAATTTTTATGTATTTTTTATGCAGGTGTGCCAGGAAGCAATGCTCTTATTGGTCCAATGTCAGATATGAGGTGTCTGTATATTTATGAAAACCAAAGATGGAATCCTTTGTCAGGATTCACCTGCAAAGGCTTACCTACTGATCGTTATATGTGGAGTGATCAAACAGGAAGGATAGAATGTACCAAAGACAATACACACTTACCATCTGCACACTGGCAATGGGTTGGTACATTATGGTTTTCAAGATAAGCAAAAATAAAATATTTATTAATGGATGCATTTTGCAAAATTGAAAAGGTTTAATATAGTAGAATTACACTAATCCATTTAGTGTATTTTAAGTTGAATCTAATTTTTATTTAATAGGGTCACTAATGGTGATTAGCTATTTCACTCATTAAATTAATAGCATTAATTTAGCTACTCAAACGAATTTTAATTTAATTATTGCTGATAAATATATTAAGTAATTCATTCCATTTTCATTAAGTTGAAAAGTTTTTGAAAAATAAAAAATAGAAGCATTCACTTAAGAATATGCAGTAGTATTTGAAATAAATATTCTTGTTTAAAGGTAATAAGATTTCACCAAATGTTTTTCATTGAATGTAGTTAAATAGTTAGCTGCTAAAAAAAAAATTCACAGAATGATTGCTGTAGAAATACTAGTTTTAGTGACATTGTGTTGGAAATTATCATGCACATATTTAGCTGCTTTTAACCCAAAAATACTAATTTTAATATTGAAATCTTTAAATTAATTTTGGAACTATTATAATGAGATGAATGAAACATTTAAAAAAAAATCATTCTATTTGTGTACCAAGTAAAATAACTACAATATACCCTTTAACCTATATGTGCTGTAAATGTACTCCATATTAAAATAGTGATGGTTCCCTGTCTGTTGGATGTCTTCTCTGTGCTAGTATAAAAATATTATTCTTTATTGCTTTAATTGTTTTGAAGTAACAAATACTGATGTTTCAAAATTTGTAAATATGAAAGTTTTTTTATTATTATTCAAGGCACAGAAATTTAGTTTCTACTTAATTAAAAAATCAGTAATGGCATGTTTAATTATAGAAATAACCATCTAATTTCTTGCCTAAAACCCATTATCCATATATTATTTTAAGATTAATTCATTAATTTTTTACTTGCTTGTATTTGGGAATGAAACAAAAGTCGATTATTTTGGATTGATAATTTTATTGCTATAATCACTTAGAATACTGAAATATATTTGCAATAAATTATTGCTTTTCTTATTAAGGCATTTGATATACTTCCATGAATGAAAAAGAACATACTGCTTATAAATATTATAGAAATGTACTAGATAAAATAAACATATATATATATATATATTGTCGCATAAAGAAAGTTTACCACGAGCTCAGTGGCCGAATGGTCACAGCACGCGATCTAAACTCAGAGTTTGCGGGTTCGATACTCGCGATGGCTGTTGTATCTAAAGCATGGATTTTTAGTTTGTTTCCTTAGTTATTGTTTCCTTGTGTGATTTAATGTTGTAGACTTTTCTTTGTTATGTAAATTAGTTGTTTCTAGAATATTCTGTTCTGGTATTAAAGCTGATACCCACTAGTCGTGGACAACTTCTCGACCTTGTAAAGTTGCAAGTCGCCTACTTTCCTTCAATAAACTTATTTGTTAATTTAAAGCTGATAGTGTGTTTATTTAAATCTTTGTGACAATATTTCTGTTGCTAAATTTGTTTCGTTTATATCTCAATAATAGACTTCTGACTGGTGTGTTGATTACAAAACTCCTGGGGGTGTTGACAGTGACGGTTGGCAGTATGCGACCGATTTTCCTAGGTCTTATCATGGTTATAAACGTTTCACAGATTATGTCAGGCGAAGAAGATGGTACAGGTAAGCTTTTGTAGATTTTGCCTTTCAAGTATATGTTCAGATTTTATTAGCGGCCATTACCATTCCACATTTAGTTTTATTTTATTGTTATAAATGGTTCCAGGGATTCTCCTAAGCACCCTTAATCCAAAGTCTAAGACATGTGACATCAAGTTTCAGAAAAGCGAACTGTGAGCATTCGCTTTGCAAACAGAGAGAGAGAGTGGGTCATTTGTTTCGGTATCATGATTATTTAATACGCTACGGTGGCACATAGTTTTGCCATGGGACATTTGATTCAGCTTCACCCTTGGTGCTATCTCAATATTAAACTTTTATCTCCAATGTAAATAGCCTGTCCTGTCTTAATTGTTAATGTCTTTTTTTAAAAAATATTCCTTGCTGTAAATAAATTTAATGTTTTTGTTTAAAAGCTTCATCTCTTTAATCAGTAACCCTAAACTCTGGTCTGAATGGGCATTTTGTCCCATCCATTCTTACATATATGTGTTTTTTTATTGCAAGCAATTATAAATTTCTTTCGTAACATACATGATTGATTGAGTGTAATGTTTGTGTTATTTTATAGAAAATGCAAATTAACTACTACCGGCCCATGGAAAAAATTAGGTAATACTCCACTACTAGATATCTCTTTTCAAGTTGATCCGAGTTCTGATAATGAACCAATATCAGTGTGGGCTGTTGCTATAAATGGAGATGTTTTATCCAGAGTTGGAGTAACAGAAAATTCTCCAAGGGTAATTTTAATGAATCTTAATTATTTTTATAATTATTGTTTTTATGAAAACATTTTTTATGATAAAATTATATTGTAATATTTTTCAATGTCTGATTTTATCGGTATTTAGAATATTTCTGTTTAAAAATTGATTATTTACTTTTTTGTGCATACATTTATAAACCTTATAAATCCTTTCTTTACTTATAAAATCAATTTTAAATGTCAACATATTTAAATCATTTTTAAATGTTAACAATTTTCAATTAAAATAAAAAAGTGCCATTTGCATAGCATATCTTTACTAAGCATAATTTAAATTGATTTACAGAAATTTATTTTGGAAAAAAATTGTATTAAATAAACTTGATGTAACAAAAACTTGTACTTTGTAAACTTGTACAAGTTTTTGACTTAAACCTGTACAAGTTTTACTCATAAGTTACTTTGTAAACTTGTTCAAATTAACTTATTAGGCTTTGAATTTAATTTAATAAACCTAATTTTCATCGGATATTTCCTATTTCGTTTCACAACATTTAATAACTTTGGGGAAAATATTCTAAATATTTGATTGCTTTAACTTTTTAAACAATCAGTATTTATTTGGAATTTTGAAATTGAAAGCTTGGCGGTCTTTTACATCTCTTGGAATCCATTCTCTACATTTTATTTTATGTTTCATCCATTTGAAAACAATTGAATTCTCTTTTTAAACGAAAAATATTTAAGTATTTATTATAATTGTTTTTCTGTCTTTTTGATGTAGAGTGCATTTTTTTACTCCACAATCAGCAATGAAATTACATAAAATAATTATATTAGTTTGAATCTCTATCTGAAAATAAAGCAACTTTGATATTAACAAAATAACTCTTACCCTAAAGATGCTAGATCATTTTGAAAATATGATGGATAAACCTCATTCATGAAGTTATTGTATAAAATTTTAATGTACTAAGTACATATCTATTAATTAACCAAGTAATTATTAATTTTACTAAAAGATTTTACTAAATGATCAAGGATATGGAATTGTCTTAATTAGGGTTGCATGTATTTTGTTGTGATTCCAATTATTGGGTTGATTTATAAAAAATAATTTTATTCACCTTTTAACTAAAAAAATTAAATATTATATTTTCATTACAAGCTTCAACGATGCAGTGCATGAGTGCATTCCAAAGAGAAAAAGATAATGATTGTTGCATGGCCTCACATACAGCCTTGGTGAAGCCTCTAGTTTACATATATCTGATATGATTATTATGATTTATGATAAATGCATACGATTTAAGGTAGATATAAATAATTTATGATAAGCATTCACTGCAGAATCAAAAATCAAATCTAAACAACCAAGCAAAGGTTATGGTTAAACTTTATCTAACAAATAGCAGTACAAACTAAATTTCTGAAACTCTAATTTCTACTGTTGTACTGAATATCTGCCTGTCATGGATCACTATCTAACATAATCTGATGAAATGAAAGACAGTAATGCTTAACATTTGCCATTTGCTTTTATTTTTCGGAAATGTCTCAATCGATATAATCTGAACTGATATCTTTTCATCCCCTCCTCTATATACAGAAACTCTCTGTCAATAAGGTTTTAAAAAATTTCTAATTTAAAAAAATTTAAGACGTATAAAAATAAATTATACATTTTTTTTTTGTCGGTATTATATTTAAAACAATTCAGAAATAGTTTCTTCATTTTGAGAATAAAAAGATACAAATGTAGAAAAATAAATAAATCATCATTGTTAAATTGAATATTCAAGATAATTGTTGTATTATCACAAAGTGACACCCTTTTGCACTACCAGCACATCCATGAACTGTGCTTACTGAGAATAGCTTTAATTAAACCCGAAAGACCTTTAAAAGTTAGCTGAAAGCTCAAGATGAAATAAGCAGGCATTTTCTTGCATTCTTTATGTTTATTTTTCAGAACACAAAAACAAAATTTAAATCATAGCACGTTCAAAAACAAATCAGTCATTAGGTTACAGTTAACAACAGTTGTTACGTTCCAGTTAATAAATCTAATATTAAATGAAAGACAGGTAGGCACGACAATAATCATATCTTTGATAACATTTTTTATCTTTTAATAACTTCTATTAAATTGTTGCTAATTATTGTTTCTTTTGATTTTCAGGGTTTAAATTGGATCCATGTCTCATCAGAGAAATCATTCCGTTCCATTTCTGTCGGAGGTGGAATCACTGTTTGGGGCATTGCAGAAGATGGTTCTGCACAGCTAAGGCATGGAATTTGTTCTACTGTTCCAACTGGTACTTTTCCAATTTTAAATTTATATCTCACACAAATACTTGTACAATGTACATATTTTGGAATATGAAGGCATTTATAATTCATTATTATTCAAAATAACTGATAGAAAAGTTTTTTTTTAACTTATAAGAATGCTTTATTGATAATTTTTTAGAAAAATATCTATTCAAAATTGCATTTCATTGTGAACTAGTGTTAAGGATATCGTTTTTTTATTATTATTTTTTTTACAGGAGGTAAAAAGAGTTTTTATAATGCTCTATTGAATTTGTGATTAAATGATTATAGGCTTATATGCATTATAATAATGATTAATCTTACTTTTGCTTCTCGAATAACAAAATAGATTCCAGATTCAACTAATTATCAACTGTATAAATGGATTTTTTTTTAAAGTACTGAGAGCAATAACTTTAATTATTTCACTTCAAGTTTCAGTGGCTTAGGATAAATTAAAATGTATTTTCTTTATTGTTCAGTTTCATTTTGCCTAAAAAGGAAGTAATAATTGATAAAATGTTTTCTTTTCTGGTTTTTATACCGCTGGGAATATTTTGTTTATTCTTTTTTTAATTTATATGGACATTAATATGGAATTATGATAATTTTAATTGAAAAATTCATTTTATTACCAAATTATTAAAGCAATTTGCAAATAAATAACACAACATTTGTAGAAATTGGTTAAAAACACATTGGTTGGAAATAATATTTAATTTTTTTAAAATAAATTGATTAGTTCACCTTTTACAAAATGTCTTGATATTTATGGTGTAGATCTTTTAAAAATAAGTTGTAGCTTATAAAAATGTTTATGAATTCAATTCTTAATTTTTTTAAAAGTGGTTTCTTTTCAAAAATAAATATTTACAATTTCTTAAAAAAGTAGGCAATAATAAAAGGAAATTAAAAATTAGGGACAAAAATATTTTCAAATGGCTTAATTATTTTGCATACATTTGAAAAAAAAATAGAAACTCTCTTTATTTATTTTTTTCTTTCTAAAACTGTCATTCATGTAGTCCTTCTTCAATGAAATTGTTAAAAAATATGATAAAATGTGTCCTCAATAAACTTTATTATTTTTAAAAATTAAATGTTTAAGATTTGTTTCATTAATGCAATGTATAAGCAACCAAATGATTTTATGTGTTATTTTGACTTACTATGTTTAAAAAAAGGATCAAAAGTAACCAAAATTTATTCTAAATATACAGATTTAATTTTTAAATATATATACAAATATATATATATATATATATATATTTGGAAAAAAATTTATACAAAGATATTTCTTCTGAAAAGAAGTATTTATATTAATGAAATGATAAATTTGAAGATATAAAAATAATTTTTATTAATCATATTATTTCTAATGTTCCCAAGTTATACATTAAATCGTTTCTTTTATGTAGGTCAGTATTGGTGTCACATTGAACCTCCACAAGTTGGTTGCCCATTGCGACAGATATCTGCAGGGAAAGCCAGAGTATTTGCTGTGGACGAAAATAACAGATTATGGTCAAGACAAGAAATTGTTCCTATTTTTAAAGAAGGTACTCATTGGAAATGGGTGTCAGATGATGTACAACAAGTGTCGGTGAGCCCAAATGATCAGGTTGGTTTCTTCTTATTATTATTATGCATCAAAATAAACTCATTTGTGGTAAGGAAGTTTGGAAATGCTAGGGAAAAATTTTGTATAAAATATTTATATTTAAATTTAAAAATGCTCTTTTTAAATTTTGGTTTCATTTAATTATTTAGAATTCAATTATATATTTTTGAAGTTATCAGGAAATGATGTAAACTATATTTATTAAATGATGAAAATTTGTGGGCTGTAATGATAAAAGATAATATTTTTAAACTTAAAAATACCTTTTAAATCAGAATTAAGAATTAAGCTTTGGTGGTAAAATCTATGATTCAAGACTGGAGGGTTGCAGGCTCATGACCCAATTCCAAAGAAAAACCACCTTGTAAGTGGATCTAGTCTAATCTGGGGGGGCCAAAAGTCCTTTCATTGATGTGGTACTGAAATTTGGGGGAAAGTGGTGCCAGCTTGAGTCCTCGTCATCTGACCATAATTGAAAATCACTATCATCTTCCGAAAATAGCTCCAGTCTTACTTCAAATTAGAACATTAGGATTACTAAACTAAGCCAAAAAAAGTTTCTTACACATGATCATTAAATTTTGTGATCTCATTTATATTTAAGTCCTACTTATAAATAATTTGTATTAAATCCATGTGTATATCCATGTCCATAGTCTCAGCATCTCAGAATGGAAGTAGTATAATTTACTGTTACGCAAAGTTGAGTAGTCTAATGCAAAGAAATTGTAAATTCATATAAATAATATGCTATAAGTGTAAAATAATTTTACTGACAAACATAAATAGTGCAGTATGAGAAGTATCAACATTATACTGAAACCTTCATGTATCATTTCTTGATTATCAGGGACTAATAAAGTGAATGATTTCAAATGCAATATTTTATTCTTTGAGAAAATTTATAAGATATAGTACTGCTTCATAAGATTACTTCCTTTTTCCAATCACACAAAAGATCTAACTTCCCTCTCTTGAAAAGAAGTATTAATAGGAAGAAAGTCCTTTAATCATTTTTTCGGACATTGATATTTTGCCTGATAAATATTTTTACTTTTGTTGTAAGATTATATAGCCTATTCTAAATCTGATGATAAAGCTTCAAGTATTTTAATATTCTTCACATCAAGTTAAGACCACCAGATGATATCTGAAGTAATCCCTTTTTGTGTGTGCACAAAGAAAACAGAACGAAATTTCTACTTTTTATTACTAGAAGGTAATGTATATTATGTGGAATATTAAATGAGGGAAAAAGTGATACTTGTATAAATATTTTCTCAAAATGATAGTTTTTTTATTCGGGAGAAATAATCTTAGAGTGTGATTTGACAATCCTGGAATGTAGGAAATTTTTAAGTAAGTGGGAAATACCGAGTTTGGAAGATTATTATAAAATTTAGAAAGACTGAAGATGTTATCTAAAAGGTTGTTTTATTTCAAACTTTAATGTACAGATAATTATATTCATCTGCTCTACTGTGAAATATGTAAATTACAAAATTGTATTTATCTATATTAGTTATTATGTTAACCAAAAATGTTGTGCCAATGCATACTGTAAGTTTTTTTTTAATTTGAATTATACTTTAAATAATTTTTTAAACAGGTTAATTAAAAAAAATTCTCTTTAAATAGTTAAAGCGTCACAGTTACCATCAATATTCCTTTGCAAGCAATGATGCTAAAATGGTGCATAGCAACATTTGTACTGAAAATGTTTTTTTTTGCATTAAAATATTTAATATTGATTTAGAAATTTTTTTTATTTGCATTATAAATAAAAATATTATTCTCATAAAGAGCAGAATCATTAGCCTGAACGTCTATCTCTCAAAATATTCTTTCATTAAATTATTTGTAGTTAAATGGAATATTTTGATTTAAAACATGTTTTCTTTTTTTTGCTTTTATTGAATTCAATAAACCTGTTAAAGTGGCATTGTAATCTTAACACTTTAAAATGTCTATTAAAATATTTAAATTATAATTTCTTAATATCTTTTCAAGCTCAAAAAATCGGAAAGTACTGTATGTTATTTTACTGGTATGATTTTTCCATATCTAGTCATCAAAGCCTTTAAATTTTGTATATTAGGTGTGGTGTATAAAGAATAATTTTGTAACTCCATCTGGAGTTATTTCTGGTGTTGTTTGCCGACGTGTTGGAATCACAGAAGAAAATGATTGTGGAACTGGTTGGGAACAAGGTATTGGGGTGAGTAATGGGTTATAATATTTTTTCTTCTGTTTATAGGAATTATACAGATAAGTTTTGTAGATATATGAACCATTGTCCATACATTTTGAATGGAAATTTATAAGTGCTTATTAAAAAATGAACCCTTTGTTTTGCTTTAAGTATGCAACACGTCTAGTATTATATAACTGTAATCAATATAATTTTGTTTCTTCTTATTTTTATATGATTTTTTTTAATCTTGTTTAAAATCACTATGTAGTTGAATATGAATTTTGATGTAAAATTAATCTGAAGAAAATGGTCAATTATTTATTTAGATATAATGATGAATATTGAAAATATATGAGTATTATAATAAGCTATACTTAAACATTATATAAGTATTGAAAATATTTTGAAAAAGAAGTGTTCTTTCCTTTCTCCTTTTTTTTAGGGGGGGGGGGGGGGTATTTCTTTAAAATATTTGAATTAAAAAAATAAAATAAATGGAATGTCTACCAAAATTATTTGGTGGTATAAAAACTAGTTTTAAGTTTACCCCCCCTCCCCATATATATATCAATTTTTTTCATGGAACAAGAACATATTTTATATGTTCAGCTGTAAAAAGGCATTTATGTGATTTACAATTCTTATCAAATTTAAAATAAGTTTTTCATATGTGCGATAAAGCCTTTATGTTATTGAAATAATTATTTGTTAAACATGAAATAAAATAATTCGAGAGCTAGATTTTTAAAGTGAGTCTTGAACTATGAACAACTTTAGAATAAATATTAGTAAAATTGAAATATTTACAGCCAAGGAATCAGAATTAATGAAAAATCTGGCCTGACGACTTTCTCAAGGGTCACCCTTAGACAGGGATCACATATTGTGATATGTATACACATCACATACTGTATACATATCACAATATGTGATATGTAAGATTTTAATTTAGTTAGTGGTCTTTCTTATGTCCACGACTTTTGATTTTATGGTCTCATGTTTTTCTGGTTTGCTGTGATTTTTTTGACTTATCATTGTATAAAATTTGATGTTTTTTCTTTTATGATACTAATCTTATCACCAAAACCTTAAAATTCTGGGATTTTCGGGTCACGAGGGGCCAATTTCTGGCCCCTTCACAGAAAAAAAAAACCTGGTTTGAATCCCAATCTGAGAGTGAGAAAGTCTTCAGGCCGGATTATTTATTAATACTGATTCCTTGGCTGTAAATGTTTCAATTTTACTAATATTTACTCTAAAGTTGTTCAATTCATTTGTGTTTTAGTTGTAGCAGCATTAGCGCTCTCTAAATACTATGTATATTTATCCTAAATGTTCAACAAATTCCGTAGGCAAAGTTCATACTTTTTGTTTTTGGATTGATCTTGAACTATGAAAGATTTTTCTTAATGCTGACTATTGCTAATTTTCATTTAAGATTTGTTTGTTTATTCTCACTATAAAACTTATTAAGTGATATTTTTTAATTAGATTTCTCTCCTAAAATTTTTTTATCTCACTATTATCTCAGAAGAATATTATTCTTTATTTAAAAACCTTCTTGCATTTATAAATCCTTTATTAAAAATTGGAAATTGTAATCTATTATTCAAATAGGGTTGCTGGACTCATATCACTGTAAGAGGCTTACTTCCTGAGAAAGAATAGAATTTGACAATTTACCATCATCTGTAAAAATACTATTTTGATATTTATAAAACTCTACTCTTTAAAGAATTTCAAATGGAAATATTTATGTCACTCTGATTATTCACTTATTGAATGTTTGAAAATATATGATGCAATTCTAAATCTCTGGCATTGCTATTTTATAATTCTTTAAACTATCACCTGTTTGTTGTTGTATATAGAATGTACTTAAAACTCTTTCGAATTTTGCATTCATAATTAATGATAGTTTTTAATTTTCCATTTTTAATTAATATTAAGCAAGCTATTTTTAAAAACTTGTTGGTTTGTGAATTATCAGAAATGTGTTTGATTTCAATGAATTTGTCAATTAAGGGATAAAATGATTTGTTGATCAGATCATTGTGATATTTTTAGTTTTTTTAAGAAGTTTTTTAATACATTTATTATAATTTGTGTTGTTCTGTAGATATGTATATTAAATTAGATTCTGTAAATCAGTATTAATAAATGTTTCATACAAAACTGTTGATTGTTAAATCGATTTTGTGTTATCAATAAAAATAGTTTATATAATTAAGTTTATTGATTTTTTTTTTCTCAACTCATTCTGACTTATTTTTATCTATATACCATATTTTTTAAAAAGTACAATTTGTATGACAAATGATATTACAGCAAATATATTGGCTCTATACATTAAATGAAATTAACATTTTAATAAAAACAACTGGTCTCTGATGGTATCCCAAATAAGCCTAGAAGAATATTTAAACTTTTAATTTGCCAAATTATGAACCTTTTACTTCTGTTTTTTCTGATTATATTAAGTGTTAACTAAAGTTATAAAATTTAAAAAACAGCAAAAAATAAATTCTACAGTTTTTTTATACAATTTCATATTTCTTGAATCATTTGAATCTCTTTTAATGTTAATATTGCAAAATATATTTATCATGATATTTTAATTCATTCAATTTCTTAATCAAATTTCATATCATAAAGTTAGAAAATGAAAAAAAAATCAAATAATCTATTTGAATTTATTATTTTCCATTGAAACATTACTGACATTGATTTTAAAATAAATTCTTTCTGGCATACCATAATATATACCCTCTTTGCAGTTATGATGTTAATCCAGCATTTATTTTATACAAGTCTTAAATTTTGTTTGCAAGAAAGAAAATTAAATTGTTTTCAAATAATCAAAATAGGTTCCATATTTAAAATTCCCTGAATTTTTTAAAAACTATATGAAACAAAAATATTGATAAGCTATATATTTTTTCAAAATTTAAAATTGCACAAATTCTTTGCTGAGAGAAAGAAAAAAAAAAAAACTTTTGAATTCGTGTTAGACAGAATTTTCATATTTTTATCTTTTTTATGAAATTAGAATTAAATCATGACAAGAAATTTATCAAACGAGACAAAAATTTTGAATTTACAGTAGTTTTTTACTCATGGTAAATAAATTTGTATCTTGCTATATTATTAATATATACCAAATACACCTATTAAAAGCAAAAACAATTGTCAAATATTAGGGAAGATATTAATTATCCATTATTTTTTAATAGTAAAACCATTAAATTTTTTTAAACCAGAAAAATATCCACTTTAATAATTAGGAAGCTGAAGAGTTACTTTTTAATTTTATGCATGCAGAATTTTAGTTTATTTTTTCTAACTAAATTTAGAAAACAATATTGAATTTTTGTCTCTTATTTTGTTAATAGTTTTTGAATCTTGTTTCCTTCCATTCAATTTAGAACTTGTAACTCTTGTCATAAAACTATTACAATAGACATGTTAGAAATAAGTCTACCTGATTTTTTTTTTTTCTTTTTCTTAACTAGGATTATATAATTCCACAGTTATGCAAGATTTAAATGTAACAAGCTAGACATTTAATTATCTACAGGAAATCTTAATTTACAATAAGCATTTAGCTGAGGAAGACAATACCAAAAAGAAACCATAACCAGTAACAAGTGTCATTGCTTATCTGAGTAAAATTTCATTTTTATCAGGCTACAAAATACCAGAAGAGTATGCAGCACTATAATCCCTCCCCCTCCTAAACAGCTTGTATGATGGAAGATTCAAGTATATTTTCATCAATGCATGTAGATATCAATGTATTCATGTAATTATTTCACCTACTAATTGATATCCCATACTTCTCACTAATAACCACTCTAGTGTTTCTGCTTCTTGTGCTTATACTTTCTACCTTGCATTGCATTAGAAAGCCCGATTTATTCATTTAAAGTAGAGTTCCTATTAATCTTTACAAGGTTATGTTTTATTTGAACAGTTTAAGTTTGTTATTTTTTCCCTGTTTATGAAAAATTTAGAAATTCAAATAATTTTAGTTCCTTAAAACTAACCAAAAAAAAAAAAAAAATAACCACTAAAGTAAAAGAAAAAAAAAAGCTCTTTTCTATATAATATTTTCAGTAAGAGATAATTCAAATAATGTATCTCATTTAATCTAGCTGAAATATAACTTCTAAAAAATCAACAGTGAAGTATAAAATTGACTAGCAAGAAATACATATTTTTAAAGATGCAGTTCATATATATTTTTTCTTTCATATAATCTATAATTCCTTTCAGACTCAGTCCATCAGAAATTTACTTTCATGTAAGAATTCTGTACATGAATGTCAGTGATATCTACTAAATTAGCAAATTTTTTTTTTCAAAAATGAGAAACTTCAAACCAATGCATAAGAAAACCTTAAAAATTTCTATACAGATCAGTTCTCCATTTCCTCTTTATGTATTCATAATCATAAAATTACATTAATTCAATTATTATTTTCACTTTCATAAAAGTTGAATACCTATAAAAAGATTGTATTTGCATGAGATGTGAAAAGTAGTTGCAAGGAATTCAGTAAAACTTTACATATTAGATTAGTCCTTATTCAAAAATATGTCACATGATGTAAAGAAATGAACAAATATTTCATGAAAAACACAATTTAATTAGTATAATACATTAGATAAAAGTAAAAGATATTAAAAGTTCATTTCAACATGAAGATCCAGCTTCAAGATTGTTGTGCTGCTGCTTCAGAATTTCCTAGATCTTCCTACAATAAAAATGAAAAATATTCTAAATTAGATACATATTAAATGGAAATAACAAATCAGTCGTAAAAGCAATTTTTTTGAATGAAATAAATAATATAACTTCCTATACTTAAGAATACCTGGAATAAAAGACCACAGGATTACAAGAACAACTCCAAATTATAAATTTAGCCATTTATGATATATTTTAAATATTGATTAAAATCCAATGTTAACGTTCCAATAAATTGTGATAAATTTATAAAATTTTGAAATTTTATATAAAAATTGCATAGAAATAAAATAGTTTTCACTATTTACCATTTCAATCTGCTCAGAGTGAGAGGAGAGACGTTGGACAACTTTTTCCAAATCGGTGATCTTGCTTCGGAGTCCTTGGAGAACAGTAACCGTAACTTCACCAGCCTTGGTAGCCTATAATAAAGTATAAATTTACGATTCTACATTCAGATGATTAACCAAACTTAATGATAATATAATACTTATTTTTCAAATGGAACCGAAGTTAATTTTAAAGAAAATCAAAATACTACTTTTATCCAAGCAAGACCAATTTCACCAGTTATTTACAACAATGTTATGCACAACAATCCAAATCAGCATTTTGATATGGTTGGTAGGTAAATTTTTATTTAATAAACAAACATAAATAAAACTAATAAAGCGAAAGATTTTATTTATTTGCAAAATTTACAATGCAACCATTTATATGGTGTTTGATGAATATACGCACTATTGTTCTACTTAAAAAATTTAAAAGACTTGAAGGATTGGAAACAGTTAACTATGGAATTAAAAAAAAAAAAAAAAAACCCAAATTGTTTATCCCCTTCTTTTCAAACAATTCTTTAGAAGACAATTTAATAAAATAAATAGACTGTTTAATAAAATATACAAGCTTTGTTTTAAAAGTTATTAAATATTTAATGGCAGTTTGGAAGTATTTGAAGAAATTTTTATTACACTTTCAGAAGAAAGAAACCTATCAATCATACAATTGATAGATTTTAACATTGTCATATTTACAATAAATTTTTTTAATGGATTGTAAAATAGAAAGACTGTTTACTTTTGTATTAAACTGAACGCTGTAATGAATTGATTGACAATGAAAGCCTTAAGATTTATGTTCTATATCTACATTCAAAGCATTTTCGATTAGCAATTTTACTTAAAAATATAAAAGATTATCAACACAATTAGCTGGATTAAACAAAAGTGACAAGAATTATTAACATTATAGCAACTTAACATTAATAAAAATAAAGAAAAATGTATAAACAAATACTTTTTTTTCTTCTGAAAGGAACCAATTTTTTTTTACTAAGAAATATCAATGTCAGTCACTTATTTACAAGTAAAAAAATTTAAAAGCCACATTTAAGTTACTCATTCTTCATAATGTTTTATTAAATTTGCAAAATAATATTTCAAAAAAAAAAAAGAAAAATATTGTTTCACTTGTAAGAATGCTTGATAAACTTACTTGATCAAACTGGGCAAAAAGTTCAGTTGCATATTTACTAGCTGTGCGGAAACCATCTTGGTAATTGGTCGGGAGGGAAGAAAGGGGAACAGCTGTCACATTGTAGGCATGGACCAAGACCGAGGTTGTTCTTCGGGCAAGAGACAGCATTCGTTGCTCAAGGCTCTAGATGACAAATGAAAGTATAATTTTATTTAAATTAAGTTGCAATTTCTTAAATGGTTATTTATAAAACCTTAATTGCCATACAAATCAAATTAACCTTTATAAACATATTTTACATCTTTCATTTAAATAAGAAAACTCCATTTTCCTTTATATTTTGATGCACCATACTTCATATCAATTTAAGATGAAAAAACTACAATTTAATAAAGATTTTTTTAACAATATAAAAGATTTCACCATGCTGTGCTATTTAATAAAAAATAAATTCATTTGTAGTCTTCATTATAAGAAACTTTCCTTAACTAAAATTTTTTCGCAGCATTTTTGATATATTTTATAATTATTCACAAACATCTAAATTATAAAAACTTTGATTTATACTTCTTAAATTGGACATATTTCTGCCTTAAAATATGACAAACAATATACATATTCCTATTAAAAATTTGGCAAATTTATGCAAATAGAATATTCTTCGATTCAAGAATATCTTTTAATCCTGCTCTTTCATCACTGAAGTTATTTTTTCAACCCCTCCGAAAAGAGGGAGAAACTTCTAGTACAGTGGCTGGTTCTCGCTTCCCTGTTATAGTATGGTTTATTATATCCACATGAAAGAATATAGACATAACTCTCACAGAAAGGTCATACAATACAATGGTTGGCAATGACAACTGAATCAATTACAGTACCTGCTAAAGAACATAATGGTACAGGTGATTCAGTTTATCTTATAGGTTACAGCATGTGTATAGCTTTTTTCAATAGTTCTTTAAACTTAAGAATTTTCATCAATAAAGGCCACAAATAAAAATTTGAAACTCTATAATCAAACTTGTTAATGGCTTAGCCATACAATCAATAGATTACAAGATCTTGCTCCTCAGAACACATACAACTCTGAATTAGAAACATTTGTTTTAGAAATTCAGATAAAAGTTCTACATAAGCTACAATGATTACTATACTAATCAAAATTTTAATCTTCAATTTAGATTTTATTGAACTTTAAAATATTATTTAAGATTTATCCTATAATTATTTACCTTGAGTGCATCTTTTGCTTCAGGCTCTTCGATGGGCTCCTTGTTCAATTCTTCCCAGATCCAAGTAGCTTTAATTTTTGCTTCATCCACATACTCCTGCACACTCTTCTTGGTGTAGTTCTCTTTTAACTGTTGCATCTTAAAGGAGAGAAACATTTTAATGCAAGTACAAGTATTCTTTATAGAGTATTAATGAAATGACATTTATCTAAATATTAAAATCTAAATTATTTAATCATCCAATGCAACCAGATTGATAGTATGTTAAAATATAGTCAAAGATAATAAATTAAGAAGGCTAATTAAAGACTTCATGAAATATTAAAAAAATTGTAAAAACAGTATTAATAACTATTTCTTGCATATCTTAAAGCATAAAAGAAAGGAATCAAAATCATGAATAATAAACATTTAAAAATGAAATGAACTTCAATTTAATAATCAGCCAGTAAGTTCATCTATACTTATAATAAAGCTCAATGTGTGTGTGTGTGTGTGTGTTGGCGCTCTACAGGCCAGACCGTTGGACTTACAGCTACCAAATTTGGTACATGTATACCTTGGAGGTCCGGAATGTGCACCTCGGAGCCCCTTTTTCGAATTTTTAATTAGAATTTGAATGAATTAAAATTTAAGCGAAATTTTGACGTTTTTCCGCTATAACTTTCGAAAATATGATCGCATAAACATGATTTTTACATCAATTTAAAGATTAAAAAATTAGCTTTCTAACGGTATTAATTTTTTTAATTTATAATGTAAGCTTCTATTTTTAACGAATTTTTAAAGAAATATTTTAACCATGTTTTTATCACGTGACTGGATAAAATAAAAGAATGCCGGAAGTTCAAATAAAAAAATTATCATCGCAAAATAAATCTACAGAAATGCAACTTTTAAGCACGTGACTGGATAAAATAATATAAATATAAAATGTGATATTTTCTTTAAAAAATAAATGCAAAGCAAAGGTTTCTACAATCGTTTGCAATATCAATATCATTAACTCAATAAATCTTCTTTATTTACGGTAAACCTGATTGAATTTAGACAGGATATGCATTGAAATCCCGACTTAATGGCATATTTATGTAATCATTTGCAATATCTGTATCATTAATTTAATACTTTTTTTCCCTTCCTCGCTTTCTTTAAAAAAACATTTCATAATTTGGCAACATCACCGATTTTTTTTTAATATTTTGGAAGCATAATCGATGGTTAAAACTAACTGATTTATAAAATTAAAGTATATTATTAGGAAAAGGTGTACTTTTAGAACTTTCCGTCCATCATCTTAAAGAAAATACTAATTTCAGGTCAATCAATGCCCGGAATTACTTCAAGGCTAATGAATATGTGATTTAATTGAAAATTTTAGAACGCTTTACTCATGGCGAACCAGCTGGTCGCCAAAGGCGGCTAGTATTTAAATAAAAGCCATATAAATTTATTATGGAATAAAGAATGAGGCATTGGAAATTAAAGTAAATTAACCCACAATTTTTCAATAAAAAGCTAAGTATACCAACGTATTTGTATTTTCTTTCAAAAATCAAATGAATTATCCCCCTCCCTCTGTCAAACTTATTAATACAACTAGTCTAACTCAGTAAATCAAAGAATTGCAAGTCTGTTTAAATAAATATATACATGCATTTATATAAATTTTAAAAAAAGTACTAACCAGCTCAACAGTGTAAAGCAACTTTGACACAGACTCCTGGCTTAATTTATGAATGGGAATGAGGTGTTTTACTCCATGACCATACAAACGAAGACCAATTTTACTGGTCAGTTTACTGGCTCTCTCGGGAACTGAATCACTGTCAATAGCAGCCTCGTGAGAGCCTAAGTTAAATAATTCATTAATCAAAACAGCATATATAATGGATATTCATTAATCTAAAAATGAACTAAAGTGCTAAAATTCAATATATTTGCTAAATTTTCACATGTAGTAAAACTTAACTGTGTGATTAAATGTAATCATAGAGGTAACCTTAAGGACATATCTTTATAATGTATATATTCTTATCAATTTTAAAAAATAAATGAGAAGAAAACTAAATTTAACAAAAGGCTGTCTTAAAAGTTGTTTCTTCAATGTGTTACAATTATCTTGAGATACATTTTAATTCTGAAAAAGAATTTCAGATTAAAGAAAATAAGTTTATATTTAATACATGCTTAAGGATTTATTTTAATATAAAATAACATTTAAACATCCACCTAGATTTTTTTTTTAAAAAAAATGCCTAGATTACTTAACTGTAGTTTCATTTAGAATGATATGCCATTTCATTTGACTAAGTTTAAAATAATTTTCAAAACAATTTTCTCTTGGATAAATTTAAGTATATTAAAAGCTACGATTGATTGAAATGTTATAAATGAAAATCTTAGTATCTAAAAGTTAGATTTAATTTATATTTAATATATATATTAAATAAAAGTGTGTACCAACTGCAAAATGAAAACACATTGCAAACTAGTTGCATCATAAAACACAATTTATAATTTTTCTGCAAAATTATATTAATTTCCATATCTTTAAATATTATTCCACAAGACAATTTTTAAAATAAAATGTTTTTGATAAAAAAAATCTTCATTTTTAGTATGCATAGATATCATTTTAACGATAAATAAATCAAAAACTTAAAAAAATTACCTTCACCAAATGCTGGTGGAATCAAACGATCAACCAACTCCTCAGTTCCAACCAGAGCATCATGTGCCTTTTGAATTCCATAGTTTTTGACATTAGACAAGCTTTCTGTTCCAATGTTTTTGATGTCCTCAACCTTTTGATAGCCAGCTTCAACTGTTGAGGTGCAAAGCTTCCTTGCTTCATCCACAAGCTCTTCTGGAGGCTTCATTAAAAATGGAGCCTTTTCCTTGACAGCATCCAATCCAGTACAAGCCAGGTGATCGATGACCTGGGCTGTTATTTAAAAAAGATCAAAATTTGATAAATTTCACATTAATAAAATGGAGACAAGTAAATCTATAAAATCTTATATAAAGAAAATTTTAAAAAAATTTCATTGCCACTTTTTCAAGTGTTAAAATTGGAAAAGGTTATCCTTTAATTAATACCTTAGAGAAATTTTTACCTTTTATCAAACTGATTATAATATAATTTTAAAATATATCAAATTTGTTATAAATCATTTTCAACACATTAAAAAAAAATTACAAAATGTAAAATAACAGGTTTATTTTGAAATCCTGCATATTTTTTTAGTATCATTTTATTTAGAGTTAAAAAATAACTTCAATACAATAATTAGAATAAAAATAATAAAGTTATACAAATTTCATTGTGTCCATTCATATATATACAGAAGACATTCCTATTAAAATATTGATATTTGTATGCACCTCAATATTACTGAAAAATTACTAGAAGAACAATTACATTCTCCCCCACCCAACCTAATTTTATTTTAAAACATATAGGAAAAAAATATGTTTTAGTTAAACATATTTGCCCCCCCCCCCAAATTACAGTTTCCATGGAATTTAACACTGTTGAAATTGAAAATATTATTAAATTTTTAGTTTAAAAAATAAAAAATTTAGTTAAATTACAAGTTCTTAATTGTTTGAAAGCAAAAGTACAGATGCAAATCCTCATATAAATTGATAAGATTGAAGATTTTAATTGAAAGTAGAAGCATATATTATGAAGTTATGTAGAAGACAACTAACAAAATCTAAACATTTTACATATAAATTAAAAGAAACTGGAAAAAAAAAAGTTTGCTTTCAATTTGAATTATATTAAGAAAAAAATATTTTTGTAATTAAAAAAAAGTATTTAACTTCAATATGAATTAATGATTATGGTTATTTAGTTTCAATATGGTGTAATAAGTGTAAATTATGTGAAGAATTTATATACAGAATTTTATATTTGAGTTAAATGTCAGATTGAATTTATATTGCAAGTTCTTATGCTGTCAGTCATAAAATCTATAACTGAAGCTAAATATATTTACCTTGTGGCTGAACCTTTTCCAAGAAAGGTTTAGCAGTCAATGCAAAATAAAGTGCTGCATTTTCAGCAGCAGATAAAGCTGCAGCAGTAAACCTGTTCATTTGCTTAACTTGATTGTAAGCAGCACTACTGTATTCTTTCGCAGCATTCACAACAGGAATTTCAGATACTTTTTCCAGAAATTCACTTTTAATAACATTTTCATTGCCTTCAGCAATTGGTTCCTTAGGACCAGTGCTTGGAACTTCACCTTCTGGGTTAGTCATTTTTATTCCTTTAAACAAACATTCAAAAATAAGAAAACATATAATTTTAATATTTACAATATTTTCTTTAAATAATAAATTTTAATACTCTGCTTATACTGCAAATAAAGCCAATAGGCTTAAAAGAATAAAATTTAAAATAAAAAAATATCCTTTAAATAGCTTGCATCATATCGAGTAGACTGAAAAGATTCATGAAAATGTTACATAATAATTAAAAATTACTTTGCCTTAAACTATAGAAAATAAAAGAGAACACTGATCTTTGAATAATCATAACAATATGATTTTTTCTTGGAAAAATAACATTTTTTTTCAATAAACTTATCTACTGAATAAAATTTTAAATTTAATTAAATCTTTTAAAATCAGCAACAGACCAATAAAACACATCTGAAGTGTTTTGTTTACAAACAAAACATTTCTAGAATACATTAGATATTTTGACAAAAAGAATCAATTCCAATCTTTTGTTCCCTATGATGTAGCACTTGATACTGTCAACTAAAGTTACACATGTTTTTTTTGTTTAAATTTTTTGATATTATGAATACAAAGAAAAAAAAAATCAAATTGCCAACCAGCAAGTGTCAAAAGATTTTGAACTATTTTAAAATAAATTATTCTTAAAAATGTTTACATATATGTAATCTATTCATATTATTACGAAGCCATTTAAAGTTCTAGATAAAGAACTTAATTGTATAAAATCTTATAATTAACGCTATACTCTGAAAATAAGCAACCGATTTTCAGTATAAAAAGTTAAGAGTCCTTTAATAATTTTTGAATATTTCTTTAAATAATTTCATTAACGTGACAACTCCCAACAAGGCAAACTACATTTGACAGATTAAGGAATTTTAAATTAAAAATTCAACTTAAAATTGAGGAAAACTTTATGAAAGTAGCGTATTTGGAAAATTAAAATTCCGATAAAAATTTTATAGGACAGCATGTGTCAAACAATCTATAGTTTTGATTTCAAATTTGTGTTATGAATTAATACACAATTCACTTACTGCTGAGAAGCGTCATTTTCAAGACAGAAACAAGCAAGACTCCTACCGCAGATTCTGAATACTCGAGCTGGTATTCAAACATAAAATGCAGCTTATAACTAACGAACTTATAAAAGTATCGGATGGAAATTAGCCCCTTGTCCTAAATGTCTAGTTTAAATATTCTTCTAGAATAATCCGAATCTTCCTTATAATATTTTCCTTTTAGTTCGGACCTTGTGCGTCTGCGCGATTTTAATCTGTCAAAATGCTCAAGGAAATATCAGTAATTACCGTGAATAATAAAAAAAACAAGTTTAAGAGGATAATTTTACAAAAAAAGAAGCATTGTTGAACTCAAAAATAATTAAAATTGATGAAGCATTATTAGCCTAGCGAGTGATACAATAACAAGTTCAAGAAAATAAGGGCTCATAATGCAACCGTTGATAACACAAATATTGAACAAAATACTTACTCTGAATTAGAACTAATTTCCACAGTAAAGAGCACAAATTAATAATCAAAAAAAAAGAGGCCGATATAAAACTAACAACCGTATTTATACACAGTAAACACACCTCTAGTATAAAGTCCAATTGCAATCTAGTCTCTTTTTAAATCACTGCGCTGTTATGCTCCGGGCGTGACACTGATTGCTATAGTTAAGACTTTATCGCCAATATCAATGACTATTCATTGAATATTTTTTCTGTATCCAGGATGTCAAATGCTCATAAGAAATTTCATCATCACAAATTCATTCATTCGAGGAATAAATTTCTTCAAAAATATTTCAACCAGATTTCAGTCTGGATTAAACACATTATGTGTTGATGTGTCATATAAAGATTTGAAAGTTATAAGTAGCAATTGTTTTATTTCCAGATAAATTTTGAGATATAGCGAAAAATTTAAAAGTTAAAACAAATAGATTATGATTATTATTCTTACATAAATATTTGAAAATTGAATATTCTTGAGATAAATTATGACAAGATCAATTTATCTAATGCAAATACATTGGCGGAAAAGTGATGCAACAAGTGACACTTTCTTGCAACCCTGAAGAATCATGACAGGCAGGTAAAGCCACGTGATTCTTCATCACACATCCAATAACACATCACAGTTTTAATTGAGGAAAACTTCTGAACTTAAGGATCCTGTGACGCGTGTTTGGAAGTTCACCGCGGTTCATTTATTCTGAAAAAAGTTTTCATCCTCAAAAATCGGAATAATTAGAGTATAAAACTTATGAATGCAGCGTTGTTATGCTTATTCCGTCTTACTTTTCATTCAACAAGTGAGTCACGCCCATCTTCACATCCTGCGCCAAGATGTTTGTTGAAATTTGAATAGTGAATTTCAAATGGAAAATGTATTTTATGCGATTCTGTTTACAGGAAATGCAATTTTGCTTGTGATAGCTCATTTTTTTTCTCTTTTTTTTCCATTTGTCATTTTTTTTTTTAAATGTGGAATGGGAAAAAAATTTCAAATTTTATTTCGTCAAAGGTAGTGTAAAGATATATCTTTGCTTTTAAAGCAAAGATATATCTTTACACTACCAAAAATTTCAAAAATATTTCTTTTTCCAAATTAATACTAATTTCTTTTACCAAAAATATCAAAATTTCAAAGATATATCTTTACACTTAAAAATTTCAAATTTTATTTCTTCAAAGGTAGTGTAAAGATATATCTTTGCTTATAAAGGGTATATCTTTGCTTTTTGATTTTAAAGTATCGTATTGAGTGTGAATACGAGATGAGATTTAAAAAAAAAATACCTTCAAAGTTCTTTTTTTATTACTTTTTTGCCCCACTTAAAGTGCATATTTTTTTTTAAAAAAAAAGATCTTAATAATACCAATTTAATTGCCGCTATTTTTTTCCTGAATTTCGAAAAAAAAAAATAACTTATATTGTTTAAAATAATAAATTTCATTATTGTTCAAACAGTTCATACTGTTTTCATTTTTCCTGTAGTAAACTGGTGTAGTAGCAAGCTAATAAGTGACTCTAAAAGTATTTTCTTATAAACATGGACCTTCTTACTAAATTTATACAAGAAATTAAATTAGAAATAAGTCAGACAATATTTCCTGCGAATTAGCTCGATGATGACGAATAAAATAAAGTAAAGTTAATAAAATAAATAAAGTTTCGGAATCTGAGAAATGCAGGTTTGAAAATGAAATTCCATCAGAATTAAAATATCCGACTACGTTAAAAACACTGGTTATAACACACATTGGCGAATGGTTTTTTTTTTTTTAATTGTTATTTCTTGTAGTTTAGACATTTCTCTTTCCAAAACGGTTTATCTTTCCAAGGAAAAGAAAGGCCTGACTTATTATCCAAGGTCACATATTTTTCAGCTAAAATTTATCTTCAACTTCAAACTTTAATTTTCATAAAAATTCTCCGCCGTTAACATTCTCTCATAAAAACGAATAAAGATATTTGCATAAAAATTCCAGCGTGTGTTTTAAATAATATGGGCAATGAAATGAACCAAAAGTTTTTTGTTGTCGAAATGTTTTTTCATTAATAGGTGTTTTCAGAAAAATTAAGCTGTAAATGTATGGAAAAAATGCATCTATACATAAATTTTTACACATAACTTTTTGCATCTCAACATGTTTCTTAGATTTTGGTTCATTTCCTTCATCATTATATTCTATAACTTGTGTACAAATTAAAATAGGATTGCTGCATCACAATTTTGTGTAGAGTGTGAACCGTTTTGGTTAAATTTCGTTAAAATTATCTATTTCTCAAAATATTATATTTTCAAATAGTGATTTTGTAGTTATTGTAATTTGTATTATAACTGACAATGCATCTAAGAACCATAGTTTTAAATAGTTTTTTAAAATGCGATTTTAAAAAAATTGTCATTCGAACGTAGTCGGATACCTTAATGTGTATGCCGTCAACAGTTAAATAATCTCAGATTGACTTAGCCGGGTTATTAGGAGAGGAATGTCACCGTAAGGTGTTATCCTCGTAGTCTGACCACATCTTAAAAGTACAAAGCCTACTTAAGTGTCATCATTTTTTTAAAACTTTATAATAACAAAAATGGTAGAACTTTATATTTTGATATATTATAGTATTTAAGATTCTTCTCAGATTTACGCAATTTATCTGTTTAAGAACCTAATTTCTGTTCTCTTCTGTCTAATGCCACTTAGTCATATCAAGTTTGAATGTGCGGAGCTCTTTCGAATGAAGGCAGAGGTGTGCGCCTTTCGTTGTGAACGAGCACCGTTCAGATGAAAGGACGACTTTATTCGAATACACACGACACAACTCTTTTTAGGGGGCGGTTGAACTCATTCGTCCATCCGCAAGTTAGAATTCAGATCCAAATCAGAATTCAGATCCAAATCAGAAATTTATTTTCGGATCTATTTACGGCATCTATTAACCAAGGATTACTGTCAAATGAACTCTCCAAGGAGACACAACAGTTTTTTCGCATTACCAGTCGTATGCTGGATGCTACAAATCGGACAGACAAGAAATTAATTTGCTTCTGCTGAAGGCGGAAAAACAAAAAAATATTGCCTACCCTAAAATTCTTGAATAATAAAATAAAAAAGAATAGAATAAAAATTATTTACATTTATCTTTTAAATATCACTCAACTTCAATGAATGTATTCATTTACGATATGATTCCTAATCAAACAAGACAATTATTTTACATTCCAAATGAAATTTCCAAAATTATTTCTTCTGCGGCAGCAATGCACCGGGTTCCAGCTAGTCAATTATATGCATATGTTGCACGGTACATGATTACAAAATAAAGAAAATCAATTCAATATTCAAAATATTCTAGATACATTACTTTTTTCTTTTTTCCCTGGCTTTTCTTATCTTCCATCCTTTGTTTACTGAGTAAAGAAGGAAAAAACTACTGTAATCATCACACATTTGGTTTCAATATTTTGATAAGTCACACAGTTTTAGATCTTGAATCCGAAAAAAACGCAGTTTCATTTTTTTGCATGCGAAGTGCAGCTGAAGTTTTGTAATG
>JAPMOQ010001652.1:215238-250891 GCA_026543055.1 Argiope trifasciata
AAAGCAAAAATTTTATTAAATGTTTAGTTAAAATTTCTAACCTATATGACTGATTCCCCTAAAATTTTTCCACACTATTACCTCTAATAAAACTATTACCTGAGAGAAAGACACTGCATTTACGTACAATAGCTACGAAATATTAACGTTGAACTTGAATTTAGCATTATTACTGAGTCTGTTGTGCCTGCTTGGCGAGTTATTTGGTGGTTAATCTATGGTTAATAGATGTGGTAAATAGATCGGAAAATATTTTTTGTTTATTAGATAATTTTAATATACCTATAACCATCGCGTAAGTGCAAGTAATTAGTAGTCAATGTTTCATCGCAATCGGATGAGCGCATGAGAGACATACAGACATTCATTCATTTTTATTTATATAGATGGAGCTGAAATTCAGGTTCAGCAATTTCATAATTTAATTTTTCTTCGTTAACAAACCACATGATTACGTTTGTGATTTGCGTTTTTCTTTATTCATAAAATACAGACACACGCTATTGAGAATGATTTATAAAAGGTAAATAGGCATGTCATGGCCCCTCCCCCATTCGTTAGATTTAACGATTTAATAATTCGTCATTTGACTTTGCTTGTATCTCTTTTGACTCCAAGTATCTGAAAAATAAAATTTAACATCTATTCTACTTCGACCAAGTTAATTCGTTTATTTTAAACAAAAAAGATCTCTAAGCTATTCAATACTTTTATGAATAGATAAACTCGTTTTATTGCTTATTATGAGATAGTTTTGTTTTTTTATGCGTTACAAAATTGAAATACGTAGTTTTTTGCATTCATTTAAGACGAAGAAAAGGAAAACTCAGTCGGACAGATAAATGACAGAATACTTAGTTAATTATTTCTGAGAATTAAAGACAAGATAATGATTCTGGAAATAAATAATTGATGTTATTTTTGTTTTCTTTTCGAAATTCAAATGAAAAAAAAAAAAAAAAAGAAGCTGCAAATTGAAATGAAAAAGATATCGTTTGGTTAGAGGAAACGGTTTTAATTTAAACACGGTAAGTGCTACATCTGAAGCATAAAATGCACACGCATATGAATAATGAATAGAAAGGAATTTTTGGAAATAAATTTTATTGTAACATATTTTATTAAATGGACGTGATTTTGCTACACATTCTGTAGAAGCATAATAAGAGACTTTTTAATTTCTTGTGTACAAAGTGGTTTTATAATAATAATAAATTCGACCTTTAGATTTTACTGTTTTAGACCAGAGGTTCCCAACCTTTTTGGAACTGGCGCCCCCTTTTCTAATGAATATTTCAAAATCACCCCCCTTCCACTACAGATAAATAAGAGCTTAAAAACAATCGTAAGTCGTCACGTTCAGTAATATGGAGCCGATTTCTCTTTTTCATTGCCAATGTTGTCTCAGCACTCAATCCACGTTCTGCTAAATATGAAGACGGGACTGCTATCAGAAGCCGTTGAACCATCGACCCTAATCCTGAATGCAGTTGCGAAATAGACTTCTGCAGCCAAAATTCTTGGTAGTCATTCTTGAATCTAATTTTTAGACCCTCATTTGTCGTCAGTTCTATTAGTTCTTTTAGCTGAGGTGATCTTTCTGTGTAGATATTGGAAAAAAGGTCCAAAACCCAGTCTGGTATGTCCAAGTTTAAATTATCCTGGAATCGTTCCTTGAAGGTGTTGTACACTGTATTTGGTAAATCTTCTAACGGCCTTTCATGTCATATCAACACCCCCTCATTTTCTCGGGGTCTTTTACCGCCCCCCCCTGAAAGCTTCAAACGCCCACAAGGGGGCGTTATCACTCACGTTGGGAACCTATGTTTCAGACTTTCATCATGAGTTGGAAAAATCTATTTGTAGAATTATTTCTGTTAGGGAAGATGATAACTCAAAAACTGATTGAGCCTATATCAAAGAAATTCGTTATATGCCATAATATCAAATTTGAAGATTTCTAACAATTTTTGGGCGAATTTATTGAAGAAAAGTCCTTATGTCAGTGGGCCCAATGATTCAAAAACTCAAGGAGCTATAGGAACGAAACTTATTGTACTAGTTTGACATATGAAATGCTGATGTGCGCTGAATTTTGACAAAATCTATCAAAGGGAATCCTTTGCTTGTCTGTATACGAATACGAATGTAACTCTTAAATGTACCGACTTTGATATAAAATTGGATACGCAATTTTGTGGCTTAAAAAATAGTTTAGTGTCAAATTTCGGCTGCAATCGGTGGGAAGAAAAATATCCAAACTGTTTATGGTTATTTTTTCCATCTTTCTTTTTCATGGTATTACTAGCTGGTACACGGCGCGTTGCTGCCGCAAAAGAAATAATTTTGGAATTTGAAACAACTGTCTTGTTTCATTAGGAATAATATCGTGAATACATTCATTGAAGCTGAATTATATTTAAATGAGAAGATTTTGTTCTATTCTTTTTTATTTTACAACTCAAGAGCTTTAGGGTAGGGAACATTTTTTTGTTTGTTCTTCCGTCTCCAGAAGAAATGAATTGAATTCTTCAGTGTCCGACTCGTAGCATCCAGCATACGACTGGTTATGTGAAAACACTGTTGTGTCTCCTTGGCGAGTTAATTTGTCAATAATCTTTGATTAATAGATGCAGTAAATAAATCCGAAAGTAATTTTTGCATATTAGATTATTGTATTATGCCTTCGCTTAATTGCAAGTAATAGGTATTCAAAGTTTCATGCAATCCGATTAGCAGTACGGCAGCGCATAAGAGATATACAGACAAGCATTCATTTGTAGAAGATACATAGCTCTTCTCTTTTGTATACTAAATGGCGATGTCTGATAGGTTGTTCATACCATATTGCATTGCGAGTGCAATCAGAATGAGATGTGATGCTGTACTGTTAAGCGTGAATGTCTTGTCTTTGTTCCGTGTGTGAATCCGGTTGTTAAAGAAATGTTCCTGAAAATACAAGTCCTGCTGCTTCCTGCACAGATCTTAATAATCTACATTCCGCCACAAAGTTTTATTTATATAGATGAAGCAGAAAACGTAGTATGTCATCGCTCTCGAATATAGGAGGAATTTGGTGTCTGCTCAATCGTATCGCAAACATAACATACACTGAAAAAAAAGAATTATCGCATCTTATTTATGTTTAAATGAATAACTAAAATATTAGAAGTATTTTAGTAATATATACTTTGAAGTATCTTAAAAAATTATTAAAATTAATAAGAATGGTATTACTGTAAAGCTAAGTGTAATGTTTGATGCAAAAGTAATTTGTGTGAGTGTGTGTGTAATGTTTGATGCAAAAGTAATTTGTGTGAGTGTGTGTGAGCAAAACAGAAGTAAATATTAAATCCATCGCAATGGTTTGATGAATCATCAAGACAATCTCTGGTGATCTCCTTTACTGAAACTTAAGATGAGCATAATAAGATATACCACTTATGGATCATTTTATTCTTTTAATCCTTTAAAGAAAACGAAGTTATTATTCTTCCAAATGGCACGAATTTAAAAGCATATTGTTCAAAACAGAAGAACCGTCGTGTAAGCGGGTCTGGTGCACGTTAAATCCATCGCGATCAAACGTCCTCCCGATGGTGTGGTGTGAAAGCTTGGAGGAAGAGATGCCAGTTCCGGAGTCGTCGTCGTCATCTGACCGCCGTTCGACATTACGAGGTTCGACCCGAAACAGCCCTAATATTGCATATAAAATGGGACGGTAAAATAACTAAAGTACAGGCGTAATAAATTTCATCATCGTCAAGGATTTCTAAGTTAAATCAGTATTGAACGTCTTTAAAAAAGAATATTCAGTATTTTTCCACACTCGCATCTTTTAACCATTTATTTACCGAATTCTTTCCTCGTCAATTTTTCAACTGTATTTTTGAATCATTAATCAGCCGGCGTCCTGGCATAGGAGTAGCGTGTCTTCCTCGTGATTTGGGCGTCACGGGTTCGAGTCCCGGTTCGGGCGTGGTTGTTCTGTGTTCTATCTGTGAGATGTATGAATGAGCCCCCCTGTGAAAAGGGGCTGTGCAAGCGAATATGTGTCACCTTCCTTTGATCTAGAAGTCAGACTTCTGCCCACTGGGGGGTCTTTACCCTTTGAAGCTACAGCACCTCCTTTCCTTGGAAACACGGACACGTCATCATTATTAATCATTAATCAAGTTTTGTCACAAAATAAAAACAGGAAGAATAATTTTTTAATTACTTAAAATAATTTGATTAATTAAATTAAATATAACAGATTTTTAATGTTATCTTTGGTTTATATTTACTTTTGGAAATACGACTTCATCCTCTTTAAAATACTGTTAGAAGAAATAGTTATATTGTGAACATATCAGCCGGATTTAAAAGGTTCTTTAAAGTACCATCAGCAAATAAAGGATTAAAGAAATAATATATTTTAAAAATTTTAAAATTCATCACGATGATATTTAGCTTTTGTATTTAAAATTTGAAAAATAAGTGAATAGCATTTCTTTATTCATCATTTTGAATCTTGTTATCACTTTCGAATTATATTTTAAACAGGATGTAGAATTTTATCGGCCTTTCAAAAGGAGCCCTTTTTTGTAACAATATTTTTTTTTGCTTATTAATGGTATTCTTTTGTGAAATAATCTTTTTATCTCCCGCATTCTTTGATAATCCTGCATTTGTTTCGGAGAAGACGATTCGCTTTATGCTTGTGAACAAGATCACTTGTAGATTAATAATAGTTATTATTTTAAGGAAAAATGTCTCAGATTTCGCAAGCAAGAAATCCCATTGTGCTAAAAAAGTCAGCTTAAGGTATCCGACTACGTTAAAAACATTGGTTATCGACCACATTGGCGATTTTTTAAAATTGTTCTTATTTCTTGTGATTCAGACTTTTCTCATTCCAAAACAGTTTATCTTTTCTAGGAAAAGGAAGACCTGAACTATCATCCAGGCTCACATATTTTTCAACTAAAATTTGTCTTTATCTACAATTTTCACCAAACTTTAATTTTCATAAAAATTCTCCATCGTTAACATGGCATCTCAAACTCTAATACAGGTATTTACTTAGAAATGTTAGCGTGTGTTTTAAATGACATGAGCAATGAAATGAGTGAAAAGTTTGATTGTGGGTGAAAATTAAGTTGCGAATTTATGGAAAAATGCATGTATGCACATATTTTTACACATCACTTTTTTGCATCTCAAAATACTTCTTAGATTTTGATTCATTTCATTCATCATTGTATTCTAGAACTTGCTTAGAAAGCAAAATAGGATTGTTGCTTTACAATTTTGTGTAGAATGTTAACCGTTTTGGTTAATTTTCATTAGAATTTACTATACATTTTTCCATTTCTCAAAATATATTATGTCTCCAAATAATTGTTTTTGTATTTATAGTGTTTATCATTGACAATTCATCTGAAAACCATAAATAGTTTCTAAAAAACTTAACTTTTCAAAATTTTTCCCTCGAACATAGTCGGATACCTTAATTAAAATAAAACCTGTAACGTCGGCTCGTTGAAGGATAATAGTTATTTGGAAATTTCTTGAAAGAGAACTTTGGTGGTAAAAGTAGGTCGTGACTTGTTTTGGAAATTGGGCTTAGAACAAGAACATTTTGGAAAAGTTTACACCGACAAATGGAGGTTCAGTATGAATTGTATTTTGTTTCGATAAAATGCCCAATTTTTGAAGTAGGCTGGCAACAGCATTATCATTTTTTTAAAATTAGTTGGATGCCTGCTTATAACCACCTTTATTTTCAAGAGAAATTCCAAAAACTACAATTGTGACTAGGTGATTGACTAAACAAATAAACAAAATGTCAACTAGCTCTAAAAATGATTACTTTATCTAAGAGCACGAACACAAACATTTGGTTACATCAATCCAGAAACAAAGAAATGTAAGAATTTTATCTACTGAAATTTGTTGAACATTTAGAATAAATATACATTGTACTTAGTTAGCGCTAATGCTGCTGCTACTAAAACACAAATGAACTGAACATCTTTAGAATAAATATTAGTAAAATTGAAACAATTACAGCCTAGAAATCAAATTAATAAAGAATCCGGTCTGAGGACTTTCTCAAGGGTCACCCTCAAACAGGGATTCAAACCAATAACCAAATTTCAATACACATGCACTTTTCCAATCGATTTCAGCAGAGTGTTTTTAGAATAATTAAGTTATTTCTTTGAGCACCGTCACTTGAGATTACTTCTCCCCGTTAGTGTCCTTCTGACAAACGAGGCTTAGCAAATGGCTCGAAAACTTGGGTCCGGAAATATCATCCAATTTACTGATTCTATTATGAAGCTGTGCTCCAGATGCTTTTACATGAAGCAGAAAGGGATTTTAGTGATGAGGATAATGGTACAGAAGAGTATTTCGATGAAAGTTCACATTCAACTGATTCTGATATATATGTTCAAATATCATTCATTTTTCTAGTAATAATGTTTTTTGAAAAAATCATATATATATATATATACATACACACAGAGAATTTATAGGTTGATTTTGACAATAGTTCTTAACTTGTTAGTTTAAAGGCCTTATCACACGGTGAAATTTCGTCAGCACTTTTCCGTTTCTACCCTCAAAAACCGGTCAAGCAAGTTTCATAATCGACAACTTTTTCTAACCAGCTAGAAAATGTCGTCTGAAATATTGTCCGCAAACGAAATTCAACCAATCATGTGAAATTTTAAAGTGACGTCACTTTCGTTGTCGTTTGCTGACGGAAAGTGCCGCCGATATTTTGCCGTGTGATAAGGCCTTAAAATGCCATAAAAAACCGTACAATGAAAGTCACACAAAACGATAAAAAAAGGCCAATTTTACCCACTGTCAATTTTTCTTTTTACTTTTCATATAATTGTTGAATTTTACATTTTATTGCTTTATATACTGGAAAAGTAAATATGATTGAAAAAGTATAAAGTAATATGTTTTTTCAATAATATTATTAATTGTTACATGTAATTTGAGATGAAAATGTATGTGACATTTACTTTTATTAGTGATAAAATATTTTGATTATTTACTTTTTTTCATTGATATTTATTTTTTTTACTTTTTTTACATTTACTTTTTTACAGTGATAAAATATTTTGAAAAATTTCTAAAATGTATTTATATAGTAAGAAAAATGCCTACAGAATATATTGGCTGGTTTTCAGTCTAATACTTTCATTAGAAAATTTGATTCGAATGTAAAGGAAATGTGGTCCCGTAGACCGCACCTCACCAATTAAGTCCTAAATTTTCACCTCCCCAGTTAAGGGTTAATTTCAATTGTGTCTGATACTTATTTTATTCCATAAAATGCTAACTTTGTGAGACATGGGGCAGTGGTGGCCCGGTGGTAAAGTCTCGGCTTTGGAACCGGAGGGTTTCAGGTTCGAGACTCGATTCCACCGAAGAACCGCCGTGTGAGAGGGTCTGTTGCACGTTAAATCTGTCAGGCCAAATGTCCTGCCGCTGGTGTGGCGTGGTGTGGAGAGGGGGATGCCAGTTCAGGTGTCGTCCTCGTCATCTGACCGTGGTTCAAAATTGCGAGGTCCGTCCCAAAATAGCCCTCGTGTTGCTTTAAACGGGATGTTAATATAACTAAACTAAACTAAACTTGTGAGACATGATTATGTAAAAACCCAGTTTAATTATGATCTAACCCCGGTATTTTCCAGTAATTTACTGTAAAAGAAAGAGTTGAAAAATCAGCAAAATGCGAATTAAGAATGGTAAGAAGAATATATATATATATATATATATATATATATATATATATATATACAAGCATGAATATAAACGAGAAATAATTACCACCAGTCTGTTACGTAATTTCGCGACTTCTATTTTTATAGTCATTGATAAAGAAATTTAAAATTTATGTTTAACTTGCCGTTTCTGGCATTGTGACTGAATTTATTCCTTAACTGTAAAAAAACATTTTAAAAAAATATTTTTTTCTTGTTTTCTACAAAGGAAACGTTAGTCAGGTGAAATAATCGTTTGCACTGCTCTGAGAGCTTTTTCCATGAAAGGCTAATTTTAAGAGACATGATTATGTATAAGTATAATGAAAGATGATATAACCCCGGTATTTTCCAGTAATTTACTGCTTACGAAAGAGTTGAAAAATTAGCAAAATGAGAATTAAGAATGGTAAAAAGAATACACCGGAAAAAAATATTTACATAAGCATACCGAAATGTAAATTACATAAATTTACATAAATGTAAACAGGAAATATTTACTCCTGGTCTGTTACGTAATTTCGCGACTTCAATTTTTATAGTCACTTATAAGGAAATTTAAAATTTCTGTTTAACTTGCTGATCTGGCATTGTGATTGAAATCTGGAATTTATTCCTTAACAGTAAAATCATTTTTATTGATATTTTTTTTTCTTGTTTTCTACAGAGGAAACGTCGGCCAGGTGAAATTATCCATGCACTGCGCTGTGAGCGAAGTTCATTCAGAAGTTTCTGACGATTTCCAGAATCGAAACACTAATGACCACCTTCCCATTGTTTTCACGTCAATATTAGGGAAAATTTCACGAGATGTGTTTGCATACGTCCTTGACATTACTACTTTTGAGGCAAAAAAAATTACATGTCGAGCGTCGAATAAATACGCATGTAAATTTTCGCGGATAGCAGCAAACGATATTTCAACAAACAAAATGATTTTTAAATGCTTCATATAAGTGATATCTTGATGAGAATAATGATTTTAAACAGGAAATATTTCTTTGTAACAGAGTAAGGTAATGCGCAGTTATAATTTAATTTATGGACTAATCCAAAAGTCAGATTGCAAACAAAAAACGTGATCGTCTCAAATAATATTTGATTTATTTTCATGAAATTTTCTAAACACATGTTCAATATTTCGGTTTATTAGTAACGGATTTATTATAAAAATAATTTTTATTTGTAAAGTAAAATCATAATCAGTGGAAATTCTCTCCCTTCGACTATCTCATATTTCTGTCTCTACTAATAATAAATATGAATGTGTTTGATTGTAAGAATAAATATGAATTGTTTGATTTGGTTTGAAACTCTTCAAACTACATGGTTTGATCTAAAGCTACCAAACATGACAAATGTATACTTTGGAATGCTAGAATGTGCTCCTCGGAACAATCCTTTTGTAATTTTAATCTGAATTTTATTTAATCAAAATTGAAAGAAATTTTGACATTTTTTAAAATCTGGACATTAGAGAATGCTATAGCAAAAAAGAATTTTTACATCATTGTGAAAAAATTTTTTTAAAAAACCCTCCAGAAAAGAAAAAAAAAAGATAGAAGAAGAAAATGAAATTAAACAGAAAAATCTTTTCAATGATGTCAAATTTTTTTTAATATATTCTTAATCGATTTTTTAAAGACAATATTTAAAATGTATTTTACTAGAAAATATTTCATAGCTGGAAGAAACACAACTCGTTTCAAAAACTGCTAAAATGTCTGTTTAACTTTCTTTCACCCAACCTTTTTTTTAATATTGGTGTTCTCAATACACGAGTAATTAGCTTATTTTGAAATGCACGTATGCATTTCAAAATAACATATGAGTAATTACTTATTGATTTTTGAGTAGCTTTCTGTGAAAGAGAGCTATTCAGTATTCATATTTTTAGTAAAATTTTTGAAATTTGTTACACTTATAATTACGTTTCAACTTTTGAACAAATAGTAGCATTTTTTTAATGTGCCCTTTTCTAAATAAGAGGCAGTTTTCCAACTGGAGGCGGGGAATAACATTTCACAAATTTAGCTTTCACTCAATTCAATAATAATCAATTTTGCATTTTACAAATAATTAGCTTATATAATTCATAAAAATGAATTATCTGTACTTATAATAAAGCTCAATGTGTGTGTGTGTGTGTGTGTGTTGGCGCTCTACAGGCCATACCGTTGGACCTACAGCTACCAAATTTGGTACATGTATACCTTGGAGGTCGGGAATGTGCACCTCTGAGCCCTTTTTTCGAATTTTTAATTAGAATTTGAATTAATTAAAATTTAAGCTAAATGTCAACTTTTTTCCGCTATAACTTCCGAAAATATTATCGCACAAACATGATTTTTTTCATCAATTTAAAGATTAAAAAATTAGCTTTCTAATGGTATCAGTGTTTTAATCTATAACTTAAGCTTCTATTTTTAACGAATTTTTAAAGAAATATTTTAACCTTTTTTTTTAGCACGTGATTGGATGAAATAAAACAATGACGGAAGTTCAAATTAAAAACAACAACTATCATCACAAATCAAATCTAAAGAAATGCAACTTTTAGCATGTGACTGGATAAAATAAAAGAAATATAAAATGTGATATTTTCTAAAAAAATAAATGCAAAGCAAAAGATTCTAGGAAAGTTTGTAATATCTAAATAATTAATCAATAAATCTTCTTTACGGTAAACCTGATAGAATTTAGACATGATATGCATTGGAATCCCGACTTAATGGCATATTTCTATTATCGTTTGCAATATCTGTATCATTAATTCAATTTTTTTTTTCATTATAAAATGTGATAGTTTCTAAAAAAATAAATGCAATGCTAAGGTTTCTATAAAATCTGCAAGAGCACGTCAAAGGGGAAAAATTAGGTTTTATTACCGTGTTGCCGTCATTTTGACGGAAGTTCAAATTATAAAAAATACTATCATCTCAAATTAAATCTGAAGAAATGCAACTTTTAGCACGTGATTGGATAAAATAAAATAAAAATAAAATATGCTATTTTCCTTAAAAAATGCGAGGCAAAGGATTCTATGATCATTTGCAATATTTAAATCATTAATTGAATAAATTATCTTTATTTATGCAGGATTGAATTTATACAGGATCTGCATTCAAATTCCTTTCCAATGGCCAATTTATAAAATATTATTAATAGGCATGTATATTGTTTAATACTATAAATTTGATCTAAATGAAGTAAATAATTACATTTTATGTAGTTTGAGTGAAACAATGAATTTATGAATAATAAGTTTTAGATTTCATCATACTTTGCTCTGTGAGCCATATTTTATAAAATATTTTTATTAATATTTTAAATAAAAGTTGCTACATCAATCAGTCTTTTAAATCAATCATTAAAACTGACTGATTTATAAAATTAAAGAATATTATTAGGAAAAAGCGTACTTTTAGAATTTTCAGTCCATCATCTTAAAGGAAATATTAATTTCAAGCCAATCAATGCCCGGAGTTACTTCAAATCTAATGAATATGTGATTTAATTGAAAATTTTAGAACCCATTACTCATGGCGAACCAGCTGGGCGCCAAAGGCGGCTAGTAATCAATAAATATATATAATTATATATAGAGATTATAATATAATCAATTATTATTGAAATTCAATCAATTAGCCTATATAATTCATAAAAATGAAATATAATCAATCATTGAATATAATTATATATATTGATCATAATATAATCAATTATTGAATTTCACTCAATTAAAAAATAATCAATTTTACATTTTACAAATAATTAGCCTATATAATTCATAAAAATGAATTATAATCAATCAATGCATATAATTATATATATTGATTATAATATAATCAATTATTGAATTTCACTCAATTAAAAAATAATCAATTTTACATTTTACATATAATTAGCTTATATAATTTATAAAAATGAATTATAATAAGTAAATATTTGGATTGCTTATCAAATAATCAATGTATATATGCTTACCAATAATTTTCATAAAGAGACAGTATGATTTTTTTTATGAAAAAAGACAACAAGAAAGAAGATTACAAATAAATTATACCTCTTTTATATTGTGAATTAGTTTTGCACATTATTTTTAAAATCTCATGATAAAATAAAAGAATTGCTGAAGCAATAGGAAATAATTATGGATTTATTATTGCACGCATCTACGTTCAATATTATACGCAATATTTTAAATAATTTAACTGAAAAACATATATTTTCATTTCAACTTGTGGTTATTATTTACATAATAATGATTTATTCTCAAAGACAGCAAATGTTCTTTTCTATTTTAATGTGATAATACATAAAAATTTATAATTGCAAAACTTTTTTAGTAAAATTTTAAAAAAATATAATGTTTCTATAAATCAATAACTAATTAATATAAGATAAATATAAGATAAGTATGATACTACTAATTACTCACTTCATACAAAGCTGGTTTCTATATAAGATACAGTATTTTTATCTCAATCTTGTAACAGCGTTGATAAAAAATAACTGTTTTGAAGAGAAGGGATTTTTTTCCTTCTCTTGCAACAGTTGGAGATATTTAGCCAATCGGCGCTGAAGTGTTCGAGTGATTTTACAACTAAATTTCCCTCGGCCATAAATTTAAGAAGGTCAGCCTATTTTTGCCCCCTCCCCTTTTAACAGAAGTGGGGTATCATTAAATTACTAGAGTATAGTAATTGTTTCCGTGTACAAATAAGATATTACCTTATAATAGTTTACACAAGAAAAAAAGCGCACTGTCAATGCTTCAGAACAAAGGTCTTAAGTATTGATTCTAGAAAGACGCACATTTCACTACGAAGGAACTATAATCACTCAATGAACTATAATTTTTATGTTTATATTTTTCTAACGTTAAATATATACATTACTAGCTATTACCCGTGACTCTGTTCGCGAGGAAATTTTGATGTATATGTAAGAAAAACTATCAAACAATGACAAATCAAGAAAAAAAAATTAAACCTAACCTAAAAATTTGACAATTAAAAGTATAAGCATATACGAAAAATATATAAGATCAATACAATTTAGTAACAAAAACACACAACTAACTTAAAAACAATTTATTTACATTATATACCCCCCCCCCCAAAAAAAAAACAGCAAATCAAGTCCGGTCAAATAGATTTTATTAAAAAAAAGTTGTTATGGACATTGAAAAATGTATGTAGTTAGTTCTTTAAAGAGATATTTTCTTTTTTATTGAAGCAATTTTCATAAATCATGCAGAATGCTTTTTAAAATTCTGATGCCAACGCAAATCAAAATTATATATTTTTCAAAAGAAAGAATACAAAGGATGTCCCAATCTATATAAAATCTATTTCAAAAAAAGAATAATTCGCCTTCTTGTAATAGGAATATGGCTGTTCTTAAATTTCATGAAAATATGATCTGAATAATGTAATCACATAAATGTTTACAAAATTTGTTTCGATATGTAATACGTATCTATATTTAAAATTGCTAATACGTTAGAAGTTAAGAATGAAAATATTTCTTTCTTTTTTTAATGTAATTCCCCGAACTTAATTGGTAAGTTCCTCCATGAAGCAATATATATATATTACAGGCATAAGAAATTTCATAACTGAGATGGAAAGAATGAAAGAATTCATTTTTTAAAAAGCAAGCAGAACAAATTGTTAAAATGAGCAAAAGTTACGCTCCACTAATTTGTTTTTATACCTGTTAGTATTTACTATTAAAGTCATTTTTCAATTATTATTTATTATTATTTTTTTAACTATCTTTTATTGAAAATTCTTGTAATATTTAGAGAAAATCCAAAACTGGTGAATTAATTCCTTTTAAGTCATTCAGAAATAAAAAAAAATTAAAAAAGAACATTTTTAATTTAACAAATTGTATTTGTGTGTTCTCTACTCATCAAATGAAACTTGGAAATTGGCTATCTTCAAAAGCTCGGTAAAAAAAAGCCAACATCTTGAGAAAATTAAAAATATAATCTTAATATAAATACAGGTCTCTGAGGCTGTGTATATTTGTTATAGATCTAAAAACTGGGTTGAAATAAATCAAATCTTATATATTTTTTATTTGAAAAAAAAAAGATTGAATACTGTTAACATTTCAAAGTATAAAAGTCAATTAAAAGTTGAATGAATTAGAATAGACCGGAAATTTTATTGTTTTTCTACAGCAAAATCGGGATAAATTATTCTACAAGAAATGTATTTAAACTATCCTATAATTCAAATTTCTTTTTCAATGATGCAGTTTCATTGCCCTGTAACGTTTATCTGATTTTTGTCGTTTCCAATTTTAAGAAACAATTAAGTAAAGGCGGGCGATTGTGAAGGAATTTTAGCAGCATTTGAAAAAGTATTCTGGTTTATTTGACATTCAGATTTTAATTAAAAGCATGAAACACTCAAAGTGCTATATACATAATATTTTAAAAAGAATGTTTGTTATTATTATTAAACTATTATTAACGAAGTATTTTTATTGATAGCAAAGTCAGATGTATAAACTAGTTGTTAAATTAATGAATACAGGCCTGAAAATGAGAATAAACCGAAAGCTGTCGAAATATTGTCAACCCTTCTACATAAAGTCAAGTTCTACATAAATGTCTGGCCTTTTTAACCTTGAAAGGAGTGGCCTCTTCAATGAGACAATTGAAACTATTTTCCCAATTACTATTGTAGATCCCCCTCCCACTTCTTTTATGATCGTAGGATACGTTCTTTTTAGAAGGAATGTGTTGAGTCTTTCATCTAACCATAGAGTTGAAATCCATATCTATACTAATATACAAATGTGAAAGTTTGGATGGATGGATGGAAGTTTGTTAGTCAGGCCAGAACGGCTGAACAGAATTGGCTGAAATTTAGCACAAAGATGGATTACAGTCAGGAGTAGAACATAGGCTACTTTTTATTCCGGTTCATTGAGGGATTCATTTTTTTATTCATTAAAAACTAACTTTCACGCCAAAAAGCTGAGGCCAAATCCTGCCAAGATAAGTAAGACTCCTGTTTTTCCCCCTACAGAATTGAGATTAGTTTTAGCAGAATTTCAACCGGTTATTTCGAACGATTCTATTTATTTTCTTTGTGTTTAATGTATTTAAAATCAAATGTTGTTCATCAATCGATCTTTCAGAATCATTCTGAAATACTTTTAAATAATAATAAACAGAATAAAGGAAATAAAGAATTTCTTATATGCATTGCGTTACCCCAACTGGCGTAGGAACGTCATACATGTGCGTTATGCCAACTAGCGTTGAAAGTTGGAGCGTGGCTGTTGTGGCATCAACTGTGTTTGAGCGTGATGACAACTGTTTTGATTTAAATTACAAGTTTAAAAATTATGTGTATATTACTGTCGTAGCTATCTCAATTTTGATCCATAAATAAAATGGATTTGGCCGGACTTGATTTGCTGTTTTGTTTGATTTTGAGTATACAATGTAAAGAAATTGTTTTTACGTTAGCTGTTCGTTTTTCTTATTAAATTGTATTTATGTTATATATTTTTCGTATATGCTTATACTTTTAAATGTATCATTTTAAAGTTATTTTTAATTTTTTTTCTTGATTTGTCATTATTTGATAGTTTTTCGTACATATATATCAAACTTTCCACACGAACAGAGTCACGGATAATAGCTAGTAGTGATATATATATCAACTCTATACAGCTAAATAAGCACGAATAAGACCTCACTGATTTGCCAGCACTCAAATCTGGGAACATGAAATAAGTTTTAAAAATACATATATTCTGCAATTTAAACGAATGTTGATTTTATTTTGAATATGTTCAAGTAGAATATCCCTATAAAAAGAAATGTCTTTGCACCACAAAAACTAAATTTTTAAAAAAGCTTTGATACCCATGAAGCTGTAAGGAGCCTCAGGCAGTTGTCTACTCTACCTATTCTATAATTTAGCCATGTAATTACCAACCTAAAAACCTAAAAGAATTTTTAAACAAAGATTGTAACAAAACTGTCGGCATTAAAATATCTATCGAACACCCACTCTAGAACAATATAAAAGGTGAAGTTTAAGGGGATGTGACTGTTTTTTCAAATGTACAGAGAAAACTTTATAACTTTAATATCTTGTAAATATTAATGTTATTTCGATTATAAATATCATAGTAAGATATGTAAAATGCGCGCGTAAAAAAATGTACTCTTTAAAATGTCATTACACATATTTATATTAAAATAATGACTACATTTTATTTAAAAGCAGTAAGATATTGAATTTGCTCTTCCTTATATTTAAGTATGCGTTATTGTTAAATATTTTTTGCCTTCAGAGCTTTGTAAACTAATATTTTCAAAAAGAAGGAAAAATGTTCTCCATTTTGCATAGTTATAATATTAAAGGCAGCATATGAAAAATTGAGGCATTAATTCATTGAACAAATGATTTTCATACTTAGATAGAGCATTGTGTACATGTGTGCATGTGTCAGCTTTTTTGCCAAATGTGATGCAAACTAAATGCTGAATATCCGATAGTGAAATTAGATGTCCGATTACCTCTCATTTTAACATCCGCCACTCCGATTTGTTGACCGACAAAGAGAAGTCGGGAAAAAAAAAAAACGACATTTTTAACCTTGTTGGTTATTATGCCAAATGTTGAGCAAACCATGAGGTTTCATCTTATGTTTACAACAGTTTCATTTTATGTTAAATAATCTATCTGCAGAACTTCACTGAAATCTGTCATTTATATGTAGGGATGTAGTTAGTGACCATTACTACACTACATTTAGTTTTATTTCATTGTAATAGATGGCACCAAAGATTCTACCAGCACCATTGATCCAAAGTCAAAGACGCGTGACGTCAAGTTTCAGGAAAGCGAACTGTGAGTATTCGCTCGACTGACAGGGTGAGAGAGAGGGTCGCTCGATTCGATCTCATGGCAATTTAATACACAACGGTGGCACATAATCTTGCCATGGGACATTCAATTAAGCTTCACCCTTAGTGTCATCTAAAGGTTATACTTTTTTCTCTATTGTAAATAGCCTGTTCTGTCCTAATTGTTAATGTCTTTTCTTTTGAATATTCTTTGCTGTAAATAAATTTACTGTTTTCATTTTAAAAGCTTCTTCTTTTTAATAAGTGACCATAGACACTGATCAAAATGGGTATTTTGTCCCATCCATTCCTACATATATATTTTACTCCATCAATGAAAAATAGACGTCAAAATATAACATCTAATTAACTGCCATTTTATTGCTTGTATTACAAAATATCCCGTAAATATCACCGGAATTCGTAGGTAAAAAATACTGCTGCTGATAATAATAGTAATAATAACGTTTGCAAAAGTGTTTTCTTATTCACTTTTTCGTTCCTTCGGCTTGTCTGCCGAATGTTGTACAAACTATAGTCTGAATATCCGACTATTAAATTCAATGTCCGATTTTCTCTCATCCTCTGCTCCGATTTTATAGTCGACCGACAAAGAATAGTCGACAAAATACGACCGACTCATTTCACCTCGTCTGCTATTATGCCAAATGTTGAGCAAACTATGGATTGAATATGGATCAAACTATGGATTGAATATGGATCAAACTATGGATTGAATATGGATCAAGCTATGGAATGGACATGGAGAAAACTATGTATTGGACATGGAGTAATCTATGGATTGAACATGTGACAGTTCCATCTTATGTTCGATAATCAGCCGACCTAACTTTGCATTGATTTTTTTAACACATTCACGGAGAATTGTATAAAAATGCTTTCACCAATCGTTTTGTCTGTTATTTGTCGAACATTGTCATTCAACCAACTTAAATAATTCCTCCGATACTTCGATTGTTTATAATATTCTAATTCTAAATTATGTTTTAAATTATTATATTCTTTAATACTAAATTCGCAACACCTGCGTTCCGAAGTAATGACTTTTGCCGACGAATTTCTCAACTTTCTTTTTTTTTTTTCTTTTCATCCCACTCCACTTTTAAACTTTTTTTTTTTCTCTTTTTTTCTTTTCATCCCATTCCACTTTTTAACTTTTTTTCCACTTTTTTTCTTTTAATCCCATTCCACTTTTTAACTTTTTTTCCACTTTTTTTCTTTTCATCCCATTCCACTTTTTAACTTTTTTCCCTTTCATCATATTCCACTTTTTAAACTCTTTTCTTTTCGTCCCATTCCACTTTTTAAAATTGAAATTCTTATAATGCAATCAAGATTTTAAAACGCCTCATTGTATAAGTTGATACCAAATCATGTAGATATTTTTTCTGAATTATAACTGGATCAATTCAGTCTCGATTATCAGAACGATTTTCTTTCGTTTTTAAATAATTCACCATTTACATTTTTCGTGTTCTGATAAATAGAAAGAGGGGAAAAAATCGCCATGGCAACCCGTTCTATTGATAAATTTGTCGCAAATTTTAAAAATATCTCTAAATAGGATTTTCAGTAGCGTTTTTCATTGTTGAAATTTAAATAGGACCTATTTCATTGTTTCATCAAATCGTTCAATCATATTTCATCTTTTAGAAAAGATGATTGTATCTCAACTAAAAATAATCAAGAATATTTATTCTACTTTGGAAGAATGAAATGGTAGGAAAGACTATTATTCTTTTCCTTTCTATATGATTTTCTGGAATTAGTTTTTATTTTAAGATTAGATCCGATGTGATATTTATTATGTGGAAGTGAATTATTTAGCTAAATCTCATAACTTCTAAAAGCTATAAATATTTTCAACTTTATAATTTATAAGCAGAATGTAATCCACCTTATTATATGTTAAGAAATCTGCAACTATTAATTTATCTGTTTATGCTGTAAAACTAAATATATAATTTCTTATCTCTAAAAAAATGTGGTTTAAATATAATTACTTTAATAGCTTAACTTTAGGGTCTTATTAGATTTGTTTTTTTCCCAAGTATTCACCGATTTTAGATGTTACATAACTTGCGATTGTAATTTTCCTCATTCAGATTTTATTATTGTTATATGGTCATTTATATTTTAGAATATTTAGCCTTTTTTTCTTCTTTATATAGGCGAATGAATTGTATTAAAAAAACTTAAAATGCATTTAAATGTGTATTTTATAAGCTGGTAATTGCTTCATAAGTTCTTAAAGTAACCCCATCAATTATGTTAAACTTTTATGAAATATATATTTACAACTATTGCTTCATATTATTAGATATTTTATTTTCCCTCATATGAATTGTTCATTTTAACTGAAAAAATAACCTTGCATCGGGTTTGAGATATTTTTATTTTTACCTTTGAAAAACTCTACAGCAAGTCTGCCCCTTTATAGCCAGAGTAGGCCGAGGTGGCATGGTGGTAAAGTCTCGGCTTCGGAAGTGGAGGAGGACCACGCTTCAAAATTTCGAGGTGCGTCCCAAAGTAACTCTCATGTTACTTTAAAAGGGGGCGTTAATGTAACTAACTTGTAAACAGAGTAATGGCTATTACACGAAAAATGCTTACATCAACGATAAAGATCATTATTAATTAGCTTCGTAATGTACAATTATTTTAATGTGAAAATTCATGCTTCAAAAAGTGATAAATAACCTTGATTGAATTTTGCCTTTCTCAAAAAAAGGACAATCTGCCTTGAAACATTTCGAATTTAAAAGCCTCAGTCATGTACTTCATTTGCTACAAAATATTGATCATTTTTATTATGTTTACGCATCTAATTTATTTCAATAATAATGTTCTCTTTTTTTTTCGTATTTACTAATTTATTTCTTACTTTTTTTGTATCCATTACAGCTATCAGCATGTCAAAAAAATTAATGTTTCTCTTTTAAAACAGCAAAATTTTTATTGCTTATAATTTCTGCTTCTTCATGTTTTGTTTTTAGCTTAACTTATTTCTAACGCTTTCAATTCAATTTATTTGTGAGCGATCTATTAGCTTTTAAGAAACAAAAGTAGTTTTTTTTCTCTGAACTAATGGGAAATGTTTACTGAATAAAAATATGCGATAATCAATTTATTTACATCTGTGACCGAAAGGGCGCCCAAATTCTAATTCTGTCAGGGTAGACTATCAAAATTAATAAATCCTGCCAATTTAGTAAAAAATACATTGAATGACCTGATTTACACAGGGGCAAAGCTATTTAGGACAACATTTAGCATATATGCATAAAAATAATACTCGGGGACTACATCATGCTTTACGCTCGCTTCCAAGACATGGACTGATTGTTCATGGCAATGGCCGATAGAGGGCCGAGGAAAACAGTTACGGTTACACCAAATTTATTTATATCTTTTTGAATTTAAAAGCCTCAAACATTTACTTTATTTGTTATAAAATATTATTCATTTTAATTCTGTTTATACATTTAATTTATTTAAATGATATCAATTTTATTTTGTTGTATTTTTTCGTATTTACCAATTTTTCTTGCTTTTTTTTGTATTCATTACAGCTTTCAGCGAGTCAAAACATTAATAATGTTTCTCTTTCATAACAGCGAATTTTTTTTATTTCTGGCTGCTTTGGGTGCTGTGGTTGTTGTTAGGTACCAATTACTACTTGTTGTCTTCTGTGTTTTGATTGTGTACACCTCGGCTGTGTGTTTGTTGTCTGTGCATTCGTGTCTTTGTGTAAATAAACGACGTCATTTGCTATTGAGGTTGGCTTATTGTATTACACGATACACCCACTTCAAAGCGAACTCGTAGTCTTTATGAGCTTAGTGAAAAAACTTCCATATCAATGTACTTTTTCTTCAAAAATATTCTTATTTAAAAAATTTTATTCATCACTAACTATTAACCGCGACTCTGTTCTGCTTGGAAATTTTGATGTATATGTACGAAAAACTATCAAACAATGACAAATAAAAAAATAAGCCTAACCTAAAAACGATACATTTAAAAGTATAAGCATACACGAAAAATATGTAACATAAATGCAATTTAGTAACAAAAATACACAACTAACCTAAAAACAATTTATTTACATTGTATAACAAAAATAAAACAAAACAGTAAATCAAGTCCGATCAAATCCATTTTATTTATGGATCGAGAAGGAGATAGCTACAACAATATTATGCACATCATTTTTAAGCGTTTAATTTAAATGAAAACACAGTTGTCAAAAATCACGCTCGAACTTTCAACGCCAGGTGGCGTAACGCACATGTCTGACTTTCCTACGCCAGTTGCGGCAATGCAATGCAGATAAGAAATTTTTTATTTCCCTTATTCTGTTTTCTTAATTTAAGAGAGCTTCAGAATGAATCTAAAAGATCGATTCATGAACAACATTTGATTTTAAATACATCAAACACAAAGAAAATAAGTAGAATCGTTTGAAATAATCGGCCGAAATTCTGCTAAGCCTAACCTCAACTCTGTTGGGGGAAAAAAACTGGAACCTTGCTCATCTTTGGTGGGATTTAGCCTCAGCTTTTTGGCGCGAAAGTTAGAATTTAGTGAATCAAAAATGAAACGGAATAAAAAGTAGCCTATATTCTATTCCTGACTATAATCTATCTTTAAACTAAATTTCATTCAATTCCATTCAGCCTTTCTGGCGTGATGGAGTAACAAACATCCTTCCATCAACTTTTCACATTTATAATATTAGAATAGATTTTAGCCTTTTATGAACAAACTACATCATATAAACATTAAAATATTTTTTAATGAAAAATTCATTTTGAACCTATTCGGATACCTTAAAAAGAATAGCAAAAAACGATCATTAATTAGATAAAGGATTTGTTAAGCACAATTTTTTCTGAAATATTGTCTTTTAACCAGAAACAATCTTTAGATCCCAACTTCACATCTTCACCGTGAGTCATTCTTTACTGAGTTTGTTATATCCGTAAATAGAACATTTAACAATCACTTTGAAGTTTATCTCAAGTATAAAAGAGCAGCGCGTGGATAAAAATTTCGCACGTCAAAAGGTTTGATTGTAAGAAGAGAATGAAAATAAAATCGGTGTCTTATCAAACTTGCTAAGATGAAAACAAGCACTCAACGGTATTTTGCAGCTATAATCAGAACGTATTTGTTGCCACTGGGACTGAATGTAAATAGAAAGTTATGTCGTTTTTGTCACAGAAAAGAAAATATTACTTTTAATAGATTAGGAGATACTGTTTGACGTCTGAGTCGATGGAATAACATATCACCTCATTCGTTTTCAGTATCATTCAATATTGCAATAACATTACTCTGCGTTATGAAAAAAAAAATTCGACGAACGTTACATTTATTTAGGCTAATTATTTTATTTAAAGAAAATAATTAGAAATAGCAATCATTTAATCGATTATGTATTCGCCGTTGCTGTTTACGACCTCCTCCTAACCCTCAACCAATCAGTCAATGCCGTTCCGTCAAAAATCGCTTGGTCTGTATCGAAAATGTTGTTGAGCAAAATTTTAAGATCCTCTTTATTGTCTAAAGTAACGAGTCTCGTATGTTTCGATATTGGGCGGAAAAGATGGTAATCCGACGGTGCAAGATCGGGAAATATGGTGGATACTTCAGGATATCCCATTCGAGCTCCTGGAGTGCGGCTTATACAACATGGGTCTTGGCGTTGTCGTGAAGGAATATGGTTTGGCCTTGTCAATCGCATAGTCTCTTTCACACAGTGTAACTGAGCTATGTAGAGTTCCTTGGTGATTGTGACATTCCTTTCGAGCATTTCCAAGTACACCATGTTTCCCTCCCCAAGTTCGAGGGGTGAGTTGTCAATGCCATAATCGTCATTTTTGAACTTTGCAACCATTTACGTGCTCGGCTATGACACCTTCTCCGTATACCTTGCAAATGTCTCGTGCTGCTTCAGCAGCTTTTTGGCCTCAATAAACAACGAAGAAGAGCTGGTGTCCAAAATGTTGATTTTTACCTCCTGGATATTCCATTTCTAAGCCTTAAAAGTAATTAAAAATTAAATTATTCAAAAAGACATTTAGCCCAGTTTTGTAGACCAGTATCGAATGAATGCTATACACTATGTCAAACAGGAAAAAAATCGTTGTAAAACAAAGAAAATATAAAAACGCTAAGAACTTATTCCCCAACCTGATATTTTGAAGATAATAAAATCTACATTTATATGTAGTGAATGAATAACAAGGACTTACTTGTATATGATTCATTAATATGAAAAGTATCCTTAAGAGATTGGGGATATTATGATGCCTACTTATCTCCAAAAAGTAAGAAGTTGAAATACGTTTCAAGTTTTTAGAACACATGAAATATACATGTTGCTACGGAAATTCCTATCTGCGTTCTTCCGCTGATTTGTTGGTTGATGAAATAAGCAGTCATTTAATGACAGACGTCAGCGTTTTGAACAAGAAGGCGACAAATATACATCTGAGACGAACACAGAAAACACACAGGAGCACAATACAGTAAATAAGTGGTAAGTAAGCCCATAGGTAGTAAAAATAATCCCAGCACACAAAGCGGTGAGACAGAATTCCACAGAAAGAGGTAATCTGCATAACTTTAGTCTAGGGCCTCTCCAGACGGCTGCAATTCTCTACTGTCTTCTCGTTTAGCTGAATCCAAATGCAAACTCACTACTACACGACTGGCTACTCAACCCACAACTTGATTCTGCTTCTACGATAAACAACAGGATTCGACACAAAACTCAATTCAACAATTGTTTGAGCTCTTCGCTGTACTGATCCAATTATTAACCATGAACTCTTTGCACGATTGACTGCATCTTCAGACCATAGTTATAGTTCCGATAGGTCGAGAAGGCTCTGGGCCAACCAAGCGTATTTCGATTCCTATTGGCTCAATTGTTGAAATTCTGGAAGTTTCCAGTTAATCGTACTGAGAAGCAACATTAGAGGTTTGTAACAATATTAAATTATAAAAATATGGGCAATAAGAAATCGTTAAATTAGAAATTCTTTCATAAATGTGGCTACCCGAAAACATCTGAACAAACTAATATTATTGGCCCTTTAACACATCTGAATTATATAAAGTCAAAAACGGGATAAAATACTTTATGTGTTCCTGAAATATTTCTAGTTCCTGCTGGGTGTGTTTATTTAATCCAAGAAAAAATTCTTCCTTACTTTTTCTTGTTTATTTTCACACACACAAACAATATATATATATATATATATATATATACAAAACATGGACTACAACCACATATGTACAAAGAAACACCTAATATAACGAGAGCGAACAAGGAAAAAATAATATATTTTAAATATTTAATATATTTGAAATATAAGAAGTGTCGCTAATTACGAGCGCACGAAATAATATTTTTTTTCCTTTAACGGAGAGCGAGAGGGGTGCTTGCTTGCACCAATTTCAGGTCAACATCAGATATAGTTGTTTATAAAAATTATCTCTAGAACGCACCCGTCACATTCCAAGCATACTTATTATGGGTTGGAGCATACTGCGCCATCTATGTTCAGTATTCATTTATACATATGAACAAGCATACAAAGAATAAACAATATGCAAATAAAATAATTAACAAAAAATAAAAAATAATAATTACATATTATAAACACTAATGAAATAAAATTATTAAAAAGATTATAAAAAAAAGTACTTATGATTGCTACATGCACCATGACTTGGCAATTGATCAATTTTAAATTAGTAGTTGATTAATGTTATAACTTTCTTCTTTTCTCTTCATACCTTTTCAAATTTTTTCCAATCAGGAAAAATATTATAATCGTGAAATAATTCAAACTCCAGATCTTGACACATTTTCTTATTTCAGATCTCTCTGAATCGCAATAGTAAAAAAAAAAAAAAAAAAAAAAAAAAAAAAAATGCATTTGAAGTTTTTATAATTTAATTGCGTTTTCCCCTCAGCAGAATTTCTCGTCTGCAGAAACGTAATTAGTTCTGTGTGTTTCTTTTGTAATAATTCATTTAAGAAAAATCGTTTGGCAACCGTAGTAATAAAAGTTTATTGTTCTCAATTGCCAATTTCGCAAACGTCAAGTGACTTTAATTAAAACCACACAGCTGATTAAAAATTATGTTCCTCATCATCCTGGTTGCATGAGAAGAAGGCAGAAATTTGTGTATTTGAAATTTAAATAATGAATAAAAACCTTGAGGAGATTTGAACCTCTAGATCAAAACAGTATATCGTAAAAATGTTTTAAGTTCTATTCATTTTTCTGTTTTTTTAAGTATGGCTTTTAATTAAATAATAATAATTGCATGATAGTTAAAAAATGTTTAATATGGTTTTTTAAAAATTATAATATTAATATTAAAAAATATTTAATATTTGCCATATTAATTATAAATATTTAATATTGCAAATATTTTATATTGTGTATTTAATATTGTATTACTCGTGTAAAAATATTAAAATAGTTAATATACGAGTGACAATATTAAATATTTACAATATAAAAATATTTAATATTGTTATTCATGTTAGTACTAATCCATTGTGAAAATGAGGAAAAATATTATTGTTGATATTTAAACTTAAAAACATTTTTCAAAATATTAAAATTAAATTCGTCATTTAATTAGGAAGCTAAGTATATTCGTATGTCAAGTGATTACGCATCAATGTTAGTTACCTACTTTGCCTATTTGATAAACCTATGAGCTTAGGTATATTGATATTATATTATAAGCCTAACGTTTTCAAGATGAGAAGCATCGACTTTTATAAATAAATAAAAATATAATATATTTAAACACAAAATTATCTTGTGTCACTCTTACTCTGATGCATATCGCTAGTAACCGAATATAGAAAATCCATTACTCTAAACAGAGCCTTCTCACATTTTTCCGAGTTAAATGCTGGTTTTTAAAGAAAAGCCTTGAAATGCATCTGCGAAATAAAACATCTGCGCAAACTTAGAGTTACGTTTAATAGAGTTATCGTCTGTTTATAGGGTTTGAAAACAGAGCATTCCTTTAATGCGAAACTTCAATGAATCACCGAATGCCGCAAACTAAATATTTTCTCTTTGTTAATGTTTCGTTTCGAAATATTTAACGGCTTTGATAAATTTCAATCAATCGGAAAAACAGCCTCAATTCTTTGAAAAGCGATAAAATAAAATTGTATTTATTGTGGTATTTCATTTTTACTTTCTCTTTTATGAAGTATAGAGAAAATAATGTAACTGTCAAGAAATTCAGACTTGAGATTTTTCAAGAATCTACACTTTCAGACATACCTGACTTTGAAGACACATTTTTGGAGTAATGTCTATCTAGACAAAGATCACTTAAAAAATGCTTGCGTTAGATGAATGAAATCCGGTATACAATCTTTATTATCAAATTTGTAAATTTGTATCAAATTTTAGGCCATCAAACTCTATTTTGAGAAATTTTGTCTTTCCTTCTGTTCGACAAGGCTGGCCATCTGGGGGGGGGGGTAGTGAAGCGGGTGATATGCATCCAGGCTCAGTGACTGAAGGGAGGGGGTGCCACCCTGATTAAGAATTAAAACAGTGTTCTGAACATTTATAATGTTACACGTATTAAAGCCTACAAGCTTGTTTCCATGTGGCTGGCTGACGCCTTTTTTAAGCAAAAATCGCAGTGATACATATAAAAAGGTGGGAAAAGTTCATTCATGAATAAAAAAATCCCATGCAGACACGTTAAGATAGAGCGGCGTGTCCTGCGCCCAGAAGTCGAGGCTGAGGCTGGGTTCAAACGGACTTATAAATCATCTGCCATCTACTTTTATCTATATCTAATGTAATATTTTTTTATGACCCTTTACATTGCCAGTGACTAAATATGATAAATGCTGAACCCTCCTTCAGCAAATTAAAATTAAATAAAGATTATCTTCGGTCAAGCATATGGGTGTAATGCTTTTAAACGCTCTTGCTGCACTAAGTATCAAAACAGAAATTGGAAAAATTGTAATTATTCATGAGTAATTAATGGCAAGAAAAAACCATGCATCATTAAATATATATGCAAGTTTTCACTTTTCTTCTTTTACTTTACTAAAAATTTAGGACCCCAAATGGTTTCTGGCATCTGGGCCCCTTCATAGAGAAGACCTTCTCTGCTGTTTCAATATGAAGAACTACAAAACGAAGAGATATTGATAATTAATATTCGATGCACAGAATTACCGTCTATTGTCTACATACCTATCAAATTTTGAGCAAACTTAAAAGAGGGGTTGACGACCTGTCGATCTGTACTTTCAGAAATGTGTAAGCATGATACATGGAGAACTTACTAACTTAAATATATCAAATATAAGATTATTTTGTGACTATAAGTATAGTTCTGAATCAAATCTTTGTAACAATCAATTGGGGAGATAATCTCTAAAATACCGAAATCTGATTTTCGGATACATTTAAACGTATGCTAGAGAATAATTGCCAAAACCCTCGCCAAGGATCAAAAAATAGTTTCAGTAAAAATACTAAGTTCCCCCAACTGTTAATATTTTGTAAATGTTGTTCGCCGATGCTATCTATAATCAAGGCGTTCTGTGGCTTACCCAAGGTAAACAATTTTTTGTTGGGTATGGTGGGTGAAGATAACACTTTTATTACAGAGTATGCGAGAGAGTTTTGAAGAAAACGCTCTCGTTGATTTATCAATTTTCTTGGACATGCTTATGGGAGGAAGTGTGTTTAAGGTATCCGACTAAGTTAAAAACACTGGTTATCGACCAGATAGGCGATTTTTTTATTGTGATTTCTTATAGTTCAGACTTTTCTTTTTCGAAAACAGTTTGTTTTCTTGGGTAAAAAAAAAAAGGCCTGACCTATCATCCAGGATCAGGTATTTTTCAGCTAAAATTTGTCTTTACTTTCAATTTTTTTAAAGCTTCTTAAAGCTTCTCTTCAATTTTCATAAAAATTCTCCACCGTTAACATGATACCTCAAAAACTGTAGAGGTATTTACATAAAAATTCCAGCGTGTGTCTTAAATAATATGGGCAATGAAAGGAACCAAAGGTTTTAGTGTTGGTGAAATACCTTTTCATTTATAGGTGTTTTTAGAAAAATTAAGGTGTGAATTTATGGAAAACTGCATTTATACTTATGTTTTTACTCATCACTTCTATACATCTCAAAATGTTTCTCAAATTTTCGATCATCTCCTTCATCATTATATTCTCTAACTTGTATACAAAGAAAAATAGAATTGGTGCATTACAATTTTGTGTGGAGCTTTAACCGCTTTGTTTAAATTTCATTAAAATTTACTACACACTTTCCTATTTTTCAAAATATATTTTCAAATAATTTTGTTGTATATATAGCTTTTATAATTGACATACATCTAAAAACTATAAATAGTTTTTAAAAAATCCAATTTTTCAAAAACTTTTCTTCGAACGTAGTAGGATACCTTAAATAAACATTTAATAGCGGGGACAGATGTTCGCCAAGATAAACATTGGCAGCTGCCTTAAAGTTGCTGGATTGAGTGAAGCATCACTCTGATATATGCCAAATAAATAAATTTGTAAAAAATAAATGAAGTCTATGAATTTTGGGTAATGAAATAAATCTATGAAATAATGTGACTACTTTATTAACTCTTGAACAAGTATAAGCTGCTTTATACTTATTTATTCAATGTGTTAAATTAGTTACTAGAGCATTTATAAGCGCTTATGATCTACTTAAATAATATCGTGTATAAATTTGGGTGTTGAACAGTCTTGAATATAATAAATAAATATAGATTTTTGACGAAGTCACTAAAATATGAAATACCCAAAAATAAGTGTTTTGTATCTTTTTAAGTTAAAAATACACTCTACTCAATTTTTTTCTTCGTACACATGTTATAGAATAGAATGATGCATCAAATGAACCAAACTCTAACAATCATTTTGAGATGCAAATAAGTTATGGGAAAAAATATACGTATATATGCTTTTTTTTCTCATAAATTTACAACTTAATTTTTCTAAAAACGCCTATAATTCGAAAAGTATTTCACCAAAATATAACTTTTGGTTCATTTCATTGCCCATATCATTTAAAACATATGCTGATATTTTTATGTCAATACATCAATTAGGTTTTGATATATCATGTTAACAGGAGAGAATGTTTATGAAAATTAAAGTTTTCAGAAAATCGAAGTTAAAGACAAATTTTAGATGAAAAATATGTGAACCTGGATGATAGATTATTCTTTCCTTTTCCTAGAAAGAACTCTTTTGGAAAGAGGAAAGTCTGAACTATAAGAAATAACAATATGAAAAAAAATCTCTAACGATGTCAAAAACCAGTGTTTTTTAACGTAGTCCGATGCCTTAAATGGAATTAAGGCCTGTTCACAGTGAAATACACTGATGGAAAAAAAATCCCAACAAAGAAAAAATTATTGTACAGTAATGAAATTTTAGGAATACATTTGTCTATTTAATTGATTAAAGTTTCAAGATCACAGGTAGAGCCATTTCAAATGTGAAATGTTGGTACATTAGTAACCGGTGTAACCGCTAGAATTTCGAATGCAAGCATGCAAACGTGCATGCATTGTGTCGTACAGGTGTCGGATATCAGTTTGTGGAATGGAGTTCCATGCCTGTTGCACTTGGGTGGTCAATGCAGGGACGGTTAGTGCTGGTTGTGGAGACGCTGGAGTTGTCGTCCAATGATGTCCCATACGTGCTCGATTGGAGAAAGATCTGGTGATCTAGCAGGCAAAGGCAACATGTCGACACTCTGTAGAGCATGTTGGGTTACAACAGAGGTATGAGGGCGAGCGTTATCCTGTTGCAAAACACCCCCTTGAATGCTGTTCATGAATGGCAGCACAACAGGTTGTATCCCTAGACTGATGTACAAATTTGCAGTCAGGGTGCGTGGGATAACCACGAGAGTGCTCCTGCTGTCATACGAAATTTCTCCCCAAACCATAACTCCAGGAGTAGGCCTTGTGTGTCTAGGCCGCAGACAGGTCACTATCAGGCGTTCACCTGGCCTCCTTCTAACCAACAAACGGCTATCACTGCGACCAAGGCAGAACCGGCTTTCATCAGAAAACACAACAGATCTCCACTCCGTCCTCCAATGAGTTCTAGCTTGACACCACTCACGTCGCGAACGGCAGTGGTTTGGAGTCAGTGGAATGCACTGTACAGGGCGTCTGGCTCGAGCTGTCCTTGAAGTAACCGATTTGTAACAGTTCGTTGTGTCACTGTGGTGCCAACTGCAGCTCGAATTTCAGCTGCAGACGCAGTACGATTAACCACAGCCATACGCCGAATACGACGGTCTTCCCTCTCAGTAGTACTATGTGGCCGCCCGGAACCTGGTCTTCTTGAGGCAGTACCTTCCCATGACCACTGCCGCCAATACTCATGCACAGTGGATACATTCCTGCCAAGTCTTTCAGCAATATCGCGGAAAGAAAACAAACCATCTCGTAGCCCTACAACACGACCTCGTTCAAACTCAGTGAACTTTTGATAATGGCTTCTTCGTCTTCTCAGATGCATCCTTGACTAACATTAACCCTCGACGTCAAATCTCAACTGTAAATAACAATCACGAACCTTACAGCTCTTATTTCAAGCAAACCACATTTGCATGTTCATAGTGTAGCTACTAGTGCCACACTTACGCGAGTAGCTCGAAATTCGAATCTACGTCATCTTTCAGATGTATAAACACGCCTACCAAATTTCGTTTATCTAGCACAGCTCCTTCCTAGTGTTGGGATTTTTTTTTTCCATCAGTGTATATGGGGAACATGATGCATTCAATTACTTAAGTAGGATTAAGTTTTCGTAAACAATATCTATATATTTGGTGTAGAAAGCTTTTATACTTTTAAATAAAACTTGAGATTGAGCGTGTGTTTTGAAATTTTTAATTTATTGAGATGGTTGCTAAATATGTCAACTAAATAAACATGATCTAAAAACTTAAAATCAAAATGTATTGATTTTTATAAATTTATTGTTTCAGTGTTCTTTAAAGCAAATAAGTAAATGTCCATTTTTTCTTTATACAGTTGACAATTCGTATCAGAAACTAAATATTTTATTACTATCATTTTGGGAACTTTTATGAACATTAAAGTCTTGAGAAAACTGAAGTGAAAGACAAATTTTAACTGAAAAATAGGTGACCTTGGACGATAGGTCGGCCTTCCTTTTCCTAATAAAAATAATCTGTTTTGGAAAAATGAAAGACTGAATTATAGGGAATAACAATAAAAAAAACTTCGCCAGTGTGATAGATAACTAGTGTTTTTAACTTAGTCGGATATCTTAAAATTCGAACTTCTTTACGCCTCCCCACCCCATAACTGTGCCCCCTTCTACATTCACATCTCCTCCTTCTTTTCTCCTTCGCACCGGTATTGATGTTCTTTCTGACTTCTAGTGTGAATGTTCTATCAAGAACATTTGGACCCAAAACTCAGCACACATCCACCGAGCAACGATTTCATCGACATTGTTCCAAAAGAAGCATTTCTACAACTTTGACAGGATGTTTCCGACCTTTTTCTCGGGTGAATCAACCTACATTCGATTGAAATAACTTCCGCTCTCGTTTCCTTCGTGTAGTCATCTTGGAACACAATGCAGTGGAAAGATGATTGCATCCGACCGGCTAACGAACCAGGAAGACAGAAGAAATTCACCTGAACAAAAAGGTTGAATGTCTTACACAGTTAAAGCCTTGTTTTGACGGCAAGATAGAGCTGGAAGCAACAATAGTGACAAAAAAGGGTTATGTCCAAGATAGGTGGTTTTATGATTTCCGTTTAGGGCACTTTTCTTGGCTGTCAGGAAAAACTATACGGAGTCAATATCCAAGGGCGCAATTTCTGTCGGAATTGAAATATTCTTACATGTGTCAGAACTTTCCCCAATATACTATTTTTATTAGATTTATAGAAAACTAGCTGGTACCCGGCACGTTGTTACCGCCGAAAAAAATATTATTAAGTGAAATCAATCACTAATTTGGCAATGTTTTATAGAAATCGGATGAACGGTCCGACAGTATATAAAGTACGAGCACGCAAATATTCATTTATTTATATTAGATTTGTGTATTCTTTTAGAATTGTAAAAGTTGGTGTTCTTTCATGATGGTAATGAAAGGAACTATTGATTGTATTTCTTGATTCGTTTCATATTCGTTCAGAATTCTCAAGTTTCATTTTAGTAAATGTGATCAAAATATTTTCTTTTAAAACTGATAAAACATAGAAAATATATTTATGCGATAAAATAGTTAACATAATTGAAAAGATAATATTCTCTAAAAATTTATCTGATCCATCATAAAATTAAATTTCAATTTCAAAAAGATTTAAATAATGTAAATAATAATTTGTTTTCGCCCATTAAAATGCATTAAATCAGGCTTCATAATATATTAGTGTTTGAACATTTTTATTTTTCTTCTTAAGTGTTCATTCTTATTACAAACGGCTTAGAAACGAGAATTAGGCTCTGATTAAAATAGAAAGTATGTAATAAACCGTGTTTGTTTTAAATAACAAGGAATTACTGAACCCTGTAGATATTTTAAAAGTTGCAGAGTTCTTGCATTTAATTTTCTACTAAATAACATATTTCACATTTATTTTATTTCAAGCTGACCCGTTATAATGATTGCTCTTTTCTACTTTTATTTTGCCTTGAGAATTCAAGTAATCTTTTAATTTGAACTTTTATCAGCATGATAGTTAAACTTTAACAAAGGCTTTTTTCTTCCTGTAAGCATAAAGTGTTTATGTAATTAAATTTTATTATTATTATTTTTTATTATTAAACTTATTATTATAATTTTTTCCGAGATTTATTATAGCAAAATAAGTTTACAATATTTTTTTTTAAATTGATTAAAATTGAAAAAAAAAAATGTAACGACAAAATAATAGATATTATTGGGAAGATTTTCTTTTTAAATTTAAGACAATATAAAAATAATTTTTGTGCGAAAAATTTCAAAAGCTATGGCTGAAGGATACCAAAATTTCATTTAGTTGTTAGTTAATTAAAAAGTTTAAACAATACTCGCTCCAGGGTATACATTCAAGCCTCTAAAGTGTATATCTGCCAAGTATTTTAGTTCTAAGTCAAATGCTCTAGCATGTAGAATGCCAACATACAGATACATACATATATTCTTCTTATTATAAGTTAAGAGAGAGATGTATTATTTGTTTAATTTTGATGTCTATATTATATAAATAATATGAAATATTACATTCAATTAAATTATACTGTACAAGTTCTTCCTCCAATATTTTTCTAAAAATCCCAGGGTTTTCAATTTTTTTTTTCAAAAAATATCTTTTGTGCAGAGCTAATTAAGAATATGAAATTAATATCAAATTCGAAACTAAGAAGTGCATAAATTTAATGATCAAATGAAATTTCAACATACAAATATGTACAGAAAAAGCTTTTACTGTTAAATACTTTTAAGAAATTCTATCTTTTAAGCCTAATGCCATTCCAGCTTGCATTGTAAATAATACATCGAATAAAGTTGAAAAGTTATAAAATATCAAATACGCACCTTTCTTTTTCATATTGAACAGGAAGAAAATTGATATAAGGGAAAAATAAATTTCCAAAAACAAATATTCTTTAAAGAAAGTTCGCGTATGATTGTTCTGAGTAGAACAGCGTAACTGGGAAACTCAACTCTTTGATGACGTATAGAGGGAAATATTGAATATTGGTTCCTGTATTACCGTTACCTGCTAAATTGCCATATTTGAAATATGAACATTTATATAAACTGCGATTCGAAGTGATTTTATAAGGCAAGATTTTTGACTTTCGGCCAATTAGATTAAATAATTTAGCTTCAATATTATTCAGAAACAGCAAAGTTTAGTAAGATTGTGTGGCAACAGTGATGTGTTTATATTTGAAAAAAACTTCTACCATTTATCTTGTTTACTTTTAATCAGTGACTTCTTGTTTGTGTGTCTTGTTCAAATTCGTAATAAGTAAAGAAAAGTAAAATAAAACTATCTTTGTTATTTAAAAAAGGTTCCTTTCATTTTCCCATTGAGTAAAATAAAATAAACGTAAACCTTGAATTTTCAAACAAATATCATTCAGGATTGGCGATTATCTAATCAAATATTATGTGGTAGCTGTATTGATATTTGTGGTTCATAAACAGTAACAAATAGATAAATTTTGGTAAAATGTTTCGCTCTTCAGTGTAATCCTCAAAATTTGGATTTATCATTGGTAATAAATTTAGTTTTAATGTGCTTTGCAAGACATTTTTTGTTTCGGAAAAATATTCTTGATAGAAAATAGATTGCCAAGGTTCGAATGGGTTAAATGCAAGTCTTCGAATTTGACTATAAATTAGAGGGAATTGTTGTTCGCATATCATCTTCGCATACTCTCTAAAAAAGGTATTATTCCAGATAATGCTTTGCATGGCATTCGTGTATAATATTTAAGAAATATTAGCCTTTGGCTTGTATATAATATATTTACTGAATCTATCGTTGTCCTTGGCGAATTATTTGGCTATTAATCCCTGGAGTGAGATTAATAATATCTGAAAATTGAATTCGTGTTTCAGATGCGTTTTTACCAACCGATTAAAACAAAAATTTGATTCCAAACGATAATTGTAGTAAAAAAAAAAATCCCATACCAAATTTGATATATTTAAATAATTGCTTCTTTGAGTTTTGTGTTTACATGTTAAATAAAGTACAAATCGATAAAAGGCCAATCCTTTGTTGGATTTGGCTTACAATTTGAAAATTATCTGACTATACATGCCAATTCTGTTCATCGAATTTTATCTATACAGCTTTCTTAGTTTAATGGCTATCGGATTAAATTATATTCGAACAACAGGAAAAACAGATTTCCTCTGAGCGAATTTTTTTTCAAAGTTTGGTAGAAATGTACAAGTATTAAGATCGTTTACCAAATTTCATCCATTTAAATCGAAATGTTTTTGAGCTATCTTTATCACAAACAGACTTTGCCAAAAAAGAAATTTGCGAAAACTTTATGTCTAAAACGTGGAAATAATTTACTTTTTGAGTGCCAATGTTTTGACGATTTCTATATTTTCTCTATATTATGTATATGAGAAAGTAAAAAAAGAAAAGTCCTAAATACATCCATAAATCCACATTAATTTTATTTCATGTGATTTTATCCTTACTATCTATGGTTATATTATTACTATCTTTAAAGTTGGTTTGTATTAAACCAAAACAAATTAATCAGTTGTTTCACTGGTTTCACAATTTCTCAAATACAGTTCCTGAATTTCTTTCAAATGAAACTTCCAAAACTTTTAAATAAAATATAATTCCATTTTCTTAAGTTAATTATTCGAGTTTATTTTAATTGAAGTTTCTTAATTTTTAAATGTGACATGATACCTTTTATTAGTCGTGTTAGACAATGATCCGAACTTTTGAATCAGTCTTTGGGTTTTTCCACTTCCAATCCATGATCTCATGTAAACAAAACTGAAAGATTCGAATCCGACTTTTCAAAGTTTAGTGATTTGTTGTTGGCGGCACTTATTATGCAAATTACGCATACTTAACTAGTATAAATACGTGTGGAATTAAAATCTGTGGGTTTTGATGTTAGAATGAGGCTCGGATGATATAAGACCATGTGGTTGGCTTGCCTTTTAGGAATTTTTAAGATGAATCGCTGCGTTTTTAGATTGAATGGTCGAATTCGAATCTGTTAAAGTTTATTCACAGTATGTGGTAATATTAATTTATTTTGATCTTTATTTTGAGATTTAACGTATTATTTCTTTTCTTTTTGCTCTAAGAATGAGCCTGTTGACTTTTACTTAAATAAATATGAACTTTTATGAAAAA
>JAPMOQ010001652.1:250901-262731 GCA_026543055.1 Argiope trifasciata
ATGAGCCTGTTGACTTTTACTTAAATAAATATGAACTTTTATGAAAACTGCTTTTATCATTCTTCCTCGACAATAAATTCCACTGCACAGCTTTGCTAATTTCGGATTAATTTATCCGGAAATCTAACAAGTCGCTTGTAACGATTACCTTTATTCTATTCGGTTTATTCTTTATCATATCTAGAAATGGTCACGTGCTTCTCTTTAGTATTACTAAATTTGTGGCTAATTACGAATCAATGCCGATTGTTAAGAATTCAGTGAGCCACGTGATCTTCCTGGGTGGAGCTAGCCGCCAATCATGTTAGCATCACGTGGTCTCACTGCTGCTGCCTGTTTATATATATATATATATATATATATATATATTCAGGAAAAGCGAACTTGATGATTGGACGGTGGGGAATGTGATCCATAGAGCTGGGATACTGATATATCAACTCTATGGTGTGATCTTGGCTCTCTCTCTCTTCCGAAATAGACCATAATGCTGTTTTCTAGACCCACTGTACTATGGAGTATCCGTGTGCCTTTAATTGTTATGTTATTTAATAAACCCCAGAAAAGACAACCTTTGTCTTCAAGTTATTTCACCAGGAAACAATGTTCCCTATGACGTAAATTATTTCTGTATCTAAAAAAAGCAGCAATAATTAATTTAAATCTAAAAATCTTTACCAATAATGCATTTTCGAAATATAAAGTAAATTGTACTTCATTTAAGTATCTTGCTACACTGCAATTGGTTCCTTTTATTTCATACTAAATTGCAATTTATGAGGTATTCTCTTTCTTGTCGATCATGCGACTTCTATACATCATATGTCACGTGAATCCGCGATCTTTGAAGAAGCCAATAAAAACTCAACTCGGCTTAGAATTGAGAAAACTGAAAAGCGTTGTAAACAACAACTAAAAATGATTCAAATCTAGTTTTTTTCTTAAATTTAGTCATTTAAATTTAATTTGTATGTAGAATAATTTGTCGTTGAAATTCATGTTATATTTGTTTTCAAGGATAGGTTTTTTTTTCAATCACAGTAAAAGAATACGTGTACCATAGGCGAGTACACGACATCATAAGTTATTTGCAAATCTAATAATAAATCATTCCTGTATTTCTATAACTTATTTGGATATTATTTTCATGAATTGCTAGTACAGTAAAAGCTCCTTATTCGCGCTTCCTTCATTCGCGTTTTCACTATTCGCGGATTTAAAAAATGCACCCAATTCCTATATTCGAGGTTAAAAATTTCTTTATTCGCGGATCTAATAAGTACATACATAATAATAAAAGGATTCCAATAGGTATCCAACCCAATATCCTTTGTAAATTCGGGTCGATCTTATTTTAGCCCACCTTTGGCGAATAATAAGAATTTTTTGGCGAAAGGTAAGAATTCTTTTTTTTTTAACCTTTTAATTCAAATACTTTCGATTTGGCAAGATTTTGAAAAATTGGCGAGATTTTGAAAAAGTCGCCAGAGGTGGGCTAAAATAGGATTTTACCGTAAATTACGTCAAATGGACTAATAAAAAAAGTAAAATAGATCTTATTACAACTTTGTCTGAAGTATGTTGTTGAATGCAAACTGCAAACATAGCCGAAATCGCGAATGGAACAGGACGAGATGAGTTCGAACAGATAGAATCAAGTGACATTCAGGAATGGCTTGAATCGCAGGATGAAAATTTGGCTGCAACCGACTTGGAGGAAATGTTAAATACACGGCCCATTGAAGAAGAGGCTTCAACAAGCACTGGAAACGTGATATTTAATTTGAAAAATCTTAGTGGAGATTTAAGAATGGCAAATGAGCTTTGCGATTTCTTTATGAACAGTGATCCGTTTATGGAACGAAGTCTGATTTTTAAGAGGCAAATGGCTAATATGATTGCTACGTATCAGTCTGAATTGAAGAAGCTTTTAAAAATTGCCAAGTAAGAGAAAATGACAACATTCTTCAAACCATTGCCTAAGCCTTAAGATAATTAATCAAAATGTTCAAAAACTTCAATTAAATGGATTTTTTTTATTTTGTCACCTAGGAACGTACCCCCTATAATTCCATATAAAGTACCTTTCCGTATTCACGGTTTCTGTATTCGCGGCATAGTTATGAAACATATACCCGCGAATAAAGAGCTTTTACTGTATTGCTTACATATATAATTCACAGGAAAATGGTTGTAGAGAGAAGCGGGTAAACTAATTTATTTTCAAATACAGGATTATATGGGATAATCCCGCCTATTACATATGATTGTAATTTCCAACCCAATAGCAATTTCCTTTGTAGCAATAAAAAAAAGGAATTTGACGAAAATACTGTTATGAATTTATGATATTGTTCTTATACTGAAAAAAAAAAAAGAGTTCAGAATAGATATCCTTTATAAATGTTTGATGAATGCTAGCCAATGATATCCCCAAGTTCATGAGATGACTACTTTGATAACAGAAATGAAAGTTTGGGAAAGTATAAGAATTATGGTATTGTATTTATAAAGAACTGAGATTTAAAGATTCTTCTCGAAACTTTCATATAATCTTAGGCAATAATATAAGGCTAAAGTGTTCATACGACAAGTATTTCTCTCTTTAGAATGCTGATCACTGAGTGAGGTTGTCAGTTGTTTGGAGTTAAGCCTTCTTGTGTTTTTAATTAGTTAGCGTTTTAGCAACTATTAAACGTAGCAAGTTTCTGAAGTTTTTTTCTTAATGTACATTTTAACTGCGTTTTTGTCACCTGCACTTCGTGTTCTTTGGAATTTTGATAGATTTAAATATCATTTTCAATATATTACTCAATAGACTTCCATAGACCTTACATTTAAAGGGCTTTTTTTACCGTAATAATAATAAAAAAGTTTGAAGTTTCACTTTCGCAAATTATACAAATTAAAACCAAAAAAAGCTTTTTGTTTTTGTATTTTAAGGTTTTAAGCTTTGCATTTCAATATATAAACAACATACGAATTCAATAGATGGCTTTAAAAATTACGTTTTTTACAAACGCAAATTACGTTTCTTGTACATGTAATTATTTCCCTCTGTTATATCCTTGAGACAAGCCATTCTGAATGCTCCTACCTCAAATATGAACAGATCAAACTATTCAGCAAATTTTAAAAAGTTAAATTAACTGCTAAAAAATAGGAATTATATTTGATTAAAAGAAGAAAGGGGAAAAAGCATAGAAAAGTGAGTTGTTTATTTTTTTCATCTGAATTCTTTTTATTAATTTATTCTATTTTTTTTAATCCTATGATACTCATGTTTCTATAGTTACATACCATACAATAAGAACTACAGAAACGGAAATGACAAATATATATGGTAGAATTTTTTTTCATAAAAAATGAAGAAAGAGTTCTCTTTTTTTATGTATATAAAATATTTCTGGAATTTCAGGAAGATATCACTTAAAACAAATTGTCGCTACTATTTATTTGTATAATAGTATATTAAAATATACTATTATGCAAATATTAAAAATGCAAAAATAAATAAATAAAGAATAATAATAAATCACACAGCAAATCTTTCCATCAAGATTATTTTAATTACTTAAAAGCACATAGAAAGAAATAAAAAAAGTATATGCATGCATTTTTTGTTTGCGTGATATGCAAAAAGCTTCATTTTGTCGAATGATACTACAGAAAATGTTGTTATGATTAAAGCTTTCAATTTCTAAAAGTCTCACAGAGTTTTCGGTAAATGTATTTCGTAGAAATGATCTAGAGATCAGAAGCGTTTTGCATCTGTGAAGATCGGATTGTTCTGGTATGAGTAATTTCCTTTTCTTTAATTTTACTCAGTAGTCAGTTGTTCTCATTTACCCATAAAAAAAAGAATTCCTTCTTCATTTTTTTAATGAAAAAAATTCTACCATTTCTAATTTGTCATTTCCGTTATCTAAATTTTACTTTTCGTTATTTGAATTTTCATACTTTTTCACTTTGTAATAATTATAAAATCTTATTTTTTTATATGTATGCATTATATAGTAGAAGACGAGTATTTCTATTGCCTTGTAATTCACTGAATTTTTAAAGCAATCTGTTGACTTCGTATGTTGTTTATATCTTAAAACACCAAGCTTAAATAAAAAGCTTACAACCTTAAAATACAAAAACAAACAGCTTTTTTGTTTTAATTTATTTTTATAAACTCATTAATTAATGTATTCAGCAGTGCTTGCAACTAAAATACTTATAAGCTTAATATGCTAAATGTAAAACTACATTTGTTTGAAATGTTATAATACATGAAAACTTTGTATCGTTTGTAATGATTTTTAACAACTTAAAATAGAGTATCATCTGCACCAAACGATTTTTAATAAATTAGCTATTTCCTCCATGAGTTATTAATCTTTGCCAAAGAGCTTTACATTTTGTTAAAAAAAATGCTGAGTTATAAGAACGATTTTAATGAACGTTTTGAGACAGTTAATAAAATAGTTCGTTCACGTTAATCAAAAAATGAATACACTGATGGAAAAAAAATCCCAACACCAAGAAGAAATTATTGTACAGTAATGAAATTTTAGGAATACATTTGTCTAGGTAACATATTTAATTGATTAAAGTTTCAAGATCACAGGTAGAGCCATCGGCGCGAAGAGCCATTTCAAATGTGAAATGTTGGTACATTAGTAACCGGTGTAACCGCCAGAATTTTGAATGCAAACGTGCATGCATTGTGTCGTACAGGTGTCGGATATCAGTTTGTGGGATGGAGTTCCATGCCTGTTGCACTTGGGTGGTCAATGCAGGGACGGTTAATGCTGGTTGTGGATGACGCTGGAGTTGTCGTCCAATGATGTCCCATACGTGCTCGATTGGAGAAAGATCTGGTGATCTAGTAGGCAAAGGCAACATCTCTTAGGCGACTCTCTGTAGAGCATGTTGGGTTACAACAGCGGTATGATGGCGAGCGTTATCCTGTTGGAAAGCACCCCCTTGAATGCTGTTCATGAATGGTAGCACAACAAGTTGTATCTCTAGTCTGACGTACAAATTTGCAGTCAGGGTGCGTGGGATAACCACGAGAGTGCTCCTGCTGTCATACGAAATTGCTCCCCAAACCATAACTCCAGGAGTAGGCCCTGTGTGTCTAGGCCGCAGACAGGTCACTATCAGGCGTTCACCTGGCCTCCTTCTAACCAACAAACGGCTATCACTACGACCAAGACAGAACCGGCTTTCATCAGAAAACACAACAGATCTCCACTCCGTCCTCCAATGAGTTCTAGCTTGACACCACTCACGTCGCAAACGGCAGTGGTTTGGAGTCAGTGGAATGCACTGTACAGGGCGTCTGGCTCGGAGCTGTCCTTGAAGTAACTGATTTGTAACAGTTCGTTGTGTCACTGTGGTGCCAACTGCAACTCGAATTTCAGTTGCAGACGCAGTACGATTAGCCACAGCCATACGCCGAATACGACGGTCTTCCCTCTCAGTAGTACCACGTGGCCGCCCGGAACCTGGTCTTGAGGCAGTACCTTCCCTTGACCACTGCCGCCAATACTCATGCACAGTGGATACATTCCTGCCAAATCTTTCAGCAATATCGCGGAAAGAAAACCCACCTTCTCGTAGCCCTACAACACGACCTCGTTCAAACTCAGTGAGCTGTTGATAATGGCTTCTTCGTCTTCTCAGAGGCATCCTTGACTAACATTATCCCACTACGTCAAATCTCAACTGTAAATAACGATCACGAACCTCATTTGCATGTTCATAGTGTCGCTACTAGCGTCACACTTACGCGCGTAGCTGGTTATTCGAATCGATGTCATCTTTTAGATGTATAAACACGCCTACCAAATTTCGTTTATCTAGCACAGCTCCTTCCTAGTGTTGGGATTTTTTTTCCATCAGTGTATAAACCTAGCCAATATTTGCTCCCGAAAATATTAATTATTCATTTGATAACATTAATGAGTTGATTAGAGATTATTAATTAAGTTAATTAATGTTTATTGTCCCTGTTGTTCGTTTGCTTTTAAATTCTATTTTTAGTGTTTTCTTTAAATTATTTTTTATCCTTCTAATGTGTTCTTGTGACAGTTATTTTTATATGTTCTTCAACAGGAAAAAATATTGTTATTTATTATAAATTAAATTAATTTTAAAAAATAACACACAAATGTGATTCACTTCCCTGACAAATTAATTAAAAAAAAATCAAGTTTGGGTTTCGTAAAATTATTATGCAAGTTATTTTTGGAAAATATCACAAAGGCGTGACTTGTTTAATGTTTGCTTATATGAAATTTTAAAGTATAGAATATTTGTACAACAATAATTTTTCTTCTGATTAAATATTTTTCAGAATTTATTTTTAAGTAATAAAAATGTTGCCAAACAATTTTTAATAATCAACGAGAATATTCGCCTCTAAACTTTCTCGTATACTCTAATAAAAATTTATTCTAGAGAACATCTTGCACATACAATACAATACAATAGTTACGAAATATGAACCTTTGACAAGAATGTAGCATTTTTACTGAATCTATCATGTGATTTGGGCGAATGTTTCGGCGTTTAATCAATGGTATGTACTTAAATGTATCCAAAAAGTCACATTTGTATTTTAAAGCTTTGTTTTGAACCGATTGAAATAAAAATATGACACAAACTACATAAAATCTCGTACCAAATTCAATATAATTAAATTACTGCTATTTTGATTTGTTGCCCTTACATTTTTCTAAAAATGCAGGCTAACTTATAGCTAAACCTATTTAAAATTTGCCATAAACTTTGATAGATGTCTACGCTGTAAATGTTGAATCTGTGTACAAAACTTTATTTGTTTAGTTCTCTTTGTTTTGTAGTTATATTCAATTAAATCCGAACAGTCAGACAATCAGACTTCCTCTGAGCGGATTTTGCACAAAAGACAACAGAAATCTAGAAAGTTGATATAAAGATCGTATACTTAATTTCATCCGGCTAAATCTTAGATTTATTTTTTATTTGTCCCAGACAAAAGGACTGATAGGATCAAAATGTGTTTTTCGAATTCAGGAAGGTCTGAAAAGATTCGTCAAAATCCCGAGTTCGAATTTTTCATAATTGGTTTACTATCTTTAGTTATACGTATACAGGAAAATAACGAAAAAGGATATTAAAAACTAAAAGTAGAATAGGGCAATATCTCACAATTGCTTAGGAATATAATGAGGCCGCGATGACCTTGTGGTAAAGTCTCGGCTTCGGAGGGTTTCAGGTTTGAGACTCGGTTTGAGTTTGAGGGGGTCTCTTGCACGTTAAATCAGTCAGGCCAAACGTCCTCCCGCTGTTGTGGTGTGGAGAGGGAAGTGCCAGCTCAGGTGTCATCCTCGACATCTGACGACGGTTCAAAATGACAAGGTCCGTCCGGAAATAGCCCTAGTGTTGCTTTACCACGGGACATTAATATAACTAAATTAGGAATGTAATATCTACAATATCTCATCAGCAAATAATTACTGATCTTGTAGAGGAATCGGCGATCCCATTCACTTTGCGACATCTTGCCGTTTTACTCTTTCATGGCACCTCAGAAAACCCTCATCATCGTTAGAAAGTCTGTGGTACAAAAGAGTCCTTAGTAATCCTACTTCCAAAAGTAGAATCATAAACATGATTAGATTCCTAATTGATCAGGGAGAGCTGCTTTAATTAGAATAACTCAACTATCTCTTAGGACACCATTTAATATAGCTCGTACTTTATCCATAACTTGGTTTTCATTTCCCTCTCAATATTTTAAACTCTTTTGTGCATTCATACTGTATATTACTATACTCATTCATCCAGTTTCTTGTACTCAAGAAGTTCAGTCTAGCATTTATCATCTCTTGCTATGTTGTATTTTCATGTATTTAATCATTTTTCTGTATCTTTCAAATTCATTGTTGTGTACTTTTTTTTTTCTTTTTTATTGTTAATAAAGTCCACCTACATCTATACCAAACCAGAAAGGGGCCACATGAGCCCTAGAAACGGAGGTGTGGTGTTAAGTGTTAAATATCTACAATAGCAATTTATATAATTGAAAAGCTATTTTTCAATTTCTACAATTAGTTCACATTTTCTCTCTCTATATTTATTTATATATTGTTTACTTATAAATATCTATATATTATTTATTTATATATTGTTCAAATTTTCGATCGTTAATGAAATACTTTTTATTCATCCACTCAAGTTCAAAGAAACTCGTTTTTAAACTTGTAGCGGATGACACTTGATGTTAATGCAGTTTTTATTTCTCCTTTCAAATATTAATTCATTCATCAAATTTAATTAATTTTCAATACTTTAAATAAAGTTTTAGCAGTTTATAATGAAAATTGAAATCAATGGGCAGTAATTTCTTTATTTTTTTCATGAAGGCGAAGAACTCGAGCTCAGTTGTTTCGAAAATCAATAATTTTTTGATACTTAATAACTTTTGATAATCTATACTTATAATAAAGCTCAATGTGTGTGTGTGTGTGTGTGTGTGCGTGAGTGTGTGTGTATGTGCGTGAGTGTGTGTGTGTGTGCGTGAGTGTGTGTGTGTGTGCGTGAGTGTGTCTGCGTGAGTGTGTGTGTGTGTGCGTGAGTGTGTGTGCGTGAGTGTGTGTGTGTGTGTTGGCGCTCTACAGGCCAGACCGTTGGACCTACAGCTACTAAATTTGGTACATGTATACCTTGGAGGTCCGAAATGTGCACCTCGGAGCCCTTTTTTCGAATTTTTAATTAGAATTTGAATTAATTAAAATTTAAGTGAAATTTCGACATTTTTCTGCTATAACTTCCGAAAATATAATCGCATAAACATGATTTTTACATCCATTTAAAGATTAAAAAATTAGCCTTCTAATGGTATCAGTGTTTTGATGTATAACTTATGTTTCTATTTTTAACGAATTTTTAAAGAAATATTTTAACCATGTTTTTTTGAGCACGTGACTGGATAAAATGAAAGAAATCAAAGACGGAAGTTCAAAAAAAAAAAAAACTATCATCGTAAATCAAATTTAAAGAAATACAACTTTTAGCACGTGACTGGATAAAATAAAAGAAATATAAAATGTGATATTTTCTTTAAAAAATAAATGCAAAGCAAAAGTTTCTATAATCGTTTGCAATATCTATATCATTAACTCAATAAATCTTCTTTATTTACGGTAAACCTAATTGAATTTAGACAGAATATGCATTGAAATCCCAATTCAATGGCATGTTTATGTAATCGTTTGTAATATCTGTATTATTAATTCAATAATTTTTTCCCTTTCACGCTTCCTTTAAAAAATATTTAATATTTTGGCAACATCACCGAAAAAAACATTTTTTAATATTTTGGAAGCATAACCGATAGTTAAAACTGACTGATTTATAAAATTAACGAATATTATTAGGAAAAGGTGTACTTTTAGAACTTTCCGTCCATCATCTTAAAGAAAATATTATTTTCAGGCCAATCAATGCCCGGAATTACTTCAAGGCTAATGAATATGTGATTTAATTGAAAATTTTATAACGCTTTACTCATGGTGAACCAGCTGGTCACCAAAGGCGGCTAGTTATTTAATAAAAGGTAACTGAAATAAAATGTTTTTTGTTGACCTAAGTAGGAATTAAATTAATTTAATTACTCGTTTTTTCATTTAAAAGAAAATTAAAACTGATTTTTTGTGTGATAATAAGTTAATAAAAATAAAATGTCTTCGCTACATATGCGATGATTACTTTTTAAAAAAGTATTAAATCAATAAAAATTATCATACATTTTTTAATGATTCTTTTATTTCCATTTAAGACATTCGAAGCATCTTGTAACGACCGTAAAATTACTTTTTCACGATTTTTTACAACTCTTTTCATATAAAATAGTAATATTTGTCGGAATTTTATGTTCTTTTCTTTGTTATGAGTGCTTGTTTCTGATATATACGTTGCTGTCATCTCTTTTTGTATCATAAAGTATTGACGGTTCAACAGCAATTGTTTTAATTCGAAATTTCATGCGATTGAACGTAATGATTTTTATCCGGGAAATCGAGCATTGATGTCATTATCGATGAAATTACCTTGAACAAAATACGAAAATTCTTGAAGCGTATCAACAGAACAGGAATTTTCTGGATATATTACGCAAGCGCTGCGTAATTGAATAAAAAGTCGTTTTAGCATAGAGGTAAACCAGAAATTTTGGAATTTATATATTTTTTAACATACTTTATTAAATAATAGAAAATATCTTCGATTCATTGATATGTTTTCCACCTAAAGATGGATCGATTTACTATAATTTTTATCATGCTAAAATTTAAAAAAAATACTTATTGCTTTAATTATTTTGTATTAGTCTCTTCGTGATCTATTGTCCTTCTGAACCCTTTTTAACTTAAAAATATCAGGAACTTTTAGTTACTTCTTTATAATTTTTCAAAACTTTTAGGCAAATACTGATGACTATGATAAACTTATGAGGAAAAAGAAACTTTTTCTAAAGTTTTATTATTTTTTTTAAGATATTCGACTACGTTCGAAGGAAATTTTTTGAAAAATTGGATTTTTAAAAAACTATTTTAAATTATATTGTTCGGATGCTTTGTCAATTCTAATACAAAATACTATAAATAAAAAATATTTGAAAATATAACATGTTTTGAGAAATAGGAAAATCTATACTTATAATAAAGCTCAATGTGTGTGTGTGTGTGTTGGCGTTCTAGAGGCCAGACCTTTGGACCCACAGCTACCAAATTTGGTACATGTATTCCTTGGACCTCAGAGCCCTTTTTTCGAATTTTTAATTAGAATTTGAATTAATTGAAATTTAAGCGAAATTTCGACGTTTTTCCGCTATAACTTCCGAAAATATGATCGCACAAACATGATTTTTACATCAATTTAAAGATTAACAAATTAGCTTTCTAATGGTATCAGTGTTTTAATGTATAACTTAAGCTTCTATTTTTAACGAATTTTTAAAGAAATATTTTATCCATGTTTTTTTAGCACGTGACTGGATAAAATAAAAGAAAACAATGACGGAAGTTCAGATTAAAAACAAACAAACAACTATCATCGCAAATTAAATCTAAAGAAATGCAATTTTTAGCTCATGTCGAGATAAAATAAAATAAATATAAAATGTGATATTTTCTAAAAAAATAAATGCAAGGCAAAGGATTCTATGATCGTTTGCAATATTTAAATCATTAATTCAATAAATTATCTTTATTTATACAGGATATGCATTCAAATTCTGGTCCTATGGTCAATTTGTAAAATATTATTAATAGATATATATATTGTTTAAAACTATTAATTTGATCTAAATAAAGTAAATAATTACATTTTATGTAGCTTGAGTCAAACAATGCATTTATGAATAATGAGTTTTAGATTTCTTCATACTTTGCTCTGTGAGCCATATTTTACAAAATATTTTAAATAAAAGTCGCTACATCAATCAGTTTCCTAAATCAATCATTAAAACTGACTGATTTATGAAATTAAGGAATATTATAAGGAAAACGTGTTGTTTTAGAACTTTCCATCCATCATCTTAAAGAAAATTTTAATTTCAAGCCAATCAACACCCGGAATTACTTCAAGGCTAATGAATATGATTTAATTGAAAATTTCAGAGGGCATTACTCATGGCGAACCAGCTGGTCGCCAAAGGCTGCTAGTTTATAGTAAATTCTAATGAAATTTAAACCTTTTTACATAAGATATAGAATATAAATATGAATGAAATGAACCAAAATGTAAGAAAAATTATGCCATGCAAGGAAGTTATGGGGAAATTATATATATA
>JAPMOQ010001652.1:262831-299298 GCA_026543055.1 Argiope trifasciata
TATATGCATTTTTTCCATAAATTTACAACTTAATTTTTCTAAAAATACCTATGAATGAAAAAGTATTTCACCAAAAATAAAAATTTTGGTTCATGATTGCCCATATTATTTAAAACACAGGCTGAAATTTTTAAGTTAATATCTCCATTAGATTTTGAGATATCATGTAAACGGTATAAAATTTTTTGGAAAATTTAAGTTTTGAGAAAATTTAAATCAAAGACAAGTTTTAGCTGAAAAAATATGTGACCCTGGATGATAGGTCAGGCCTTCCTTTTCCTAGAAAAGATGAACTGTTTGGAAAGTCTGAACTACAAATACTACTACTACTAATAATAATAATGCCATTGTTGTCTGTCACCAGTGTTCTAAAATTTATTAAATATTCAACAAAATGGGACTAGCAGAAGTGGTATAATTCGAAATTTTTCAGCATTCATTCTAAAAAAGGTGTATCCCCTACTTATAAAAAACCGCCAATCTGGAGAAAACAATCGTAGAAACGCTACGAGTATTCGGAATTCGAATTTTAGAGTCTCGGATATTTGTGCTTCGTAATATAATAAATAAAGCCGATTTTACATTTTGAATGTCTTTCTTTCAATTGAGGAAACCAAAATTTGATACGGAATAATTTTTATAAGAAGATTTCGTACCAAATTTTATCTGTTCAAATCATTTTTATCACCTTTGCATTCATGCAAAAGTACGAACCGACAGACAGTCATTACTTTGACTGCTTTGATTTAAAATATGATAGGATCTGGCTTTCGACGCTAATTCTGTGTACTCAAATTGATTTGTTTAGTCTTTTACTTTTAATATTTATAGTGTTCATTCACTCGGATAGAAGAACGGACAAAATTCTAATGCAAATTTGACAGACATTTACAAATTTTGTTTTAAAACCACATAACAGATTTCAACCTCCGTCTTAAAAAATATTGTTACCCAGACAGATAGACAAATAGAAGAGCACTTTTCGGTGTCAAGGTGGTCTAAATGTGGAGATTCGTCAAAATATCGAGATTAATCTTTTTCATGATTACTCTATATTCATACAAGAGATAGTAGAATGGCATAAGGTGAAGAAGCCTATCCGTATAGGCCAAGAAGAATGGCCTATCCCAGTGATAGAAGCCTATCCAGCCTATCCCTACAGGCCAAGAAGAATGGCCATTCCCAGGGGTCGGCAACCTGTGGCTCACGAGTCGCATGTGGCTCTTTTAATGTAAAGTTGCGGCTCTCAAGTTCCATACGAAAAATTTATAATTTAATATCGAAACCCTTAAAAAATCCTCTTAACACAAATACAAATAAGGTCAATATTGAACCATTTTGAATTGATACTGGATTGTTTCAAATGTAGTTGTTAGATTTGAAAACCAAAGACTTGTGGAGTGGTATGTTCACTGAACTCAAGAATAAGTTGAAAGAGTTGGAGGTCCAGAAAGGCATACACACTGCGTGCATTTCTGTATTTGATGTGCTCTAAGAACAGTTCTAGAAAAATGTCTGCAAGTTGAGGTCTTCATATTCGAAGCATGGAATAGTTTTCCAGAATGTTACAATGAAGTGAAGTTAGCGTATGGAGTGCTGACGGTCTTCAGGTCGACATATTCGTGTGAACATGTGTTATCTTGCATGAATATAATAAAAAGTAAATTAAGAAGTCAAATAACAAATATATTTTATATGAATAAAGATTATTCCTCATTTAAAGCCGTTTATTTTAATTCAAAAGTCAAATATATAAAAAGCAAATAGTATATTGTCAAATCGAACATTTTAATGGCTCTTTTAAAACTTGAAAATTTTGTGATTTGTTGCTTTTGGTTCTACTGTTTCAATAGGTTGCCGACCCCTGACCTATCCGTAACTTTATTTCATATTATTTATGCCTTCTTTCAATCACATAAACAATAAAAAAAATTTCATGAACTTGAGAGTCAATGTGTAGAACAGTTAAGAAAACTGCGTACGCATTTTGGAAACCTTTTTTCAATTGTAGAAGTAAAATCGTGAGATCACATATGTTCCTTTTATCTTTTTGAGACATCGCCATTACATTCATTCATATGTACACAGCAACAGACAGTTAATTCCTTGATGGATTTGATACAGATTTAATCAAATTTATATTTTGGATGATAAAACTGTATATGCTGAAGTTCATCAATCTAGTTCTTTGTGATTATTCTGTTTTGTTTCATTCGATTTTCGTAGAATATTGTTGGTATTGTCGGGAGTTAAGTCATCAAGAGGTTAACTGCATAGCAATCTTCTGAATGTCCAACAACATATATTTAAGTTTCTTTGGTAGCATCATTAATAGGCATTAACGTCATCAAGGGGTCAGCTGCACAGCATTTTTCTGAGACATCTGATGTTTCTGGACTTCCAATATCATATATTTAGGTTTCCAGCAGCATTAATAGGCATTAAAGTCATCAACGGCCTGCAATTTTTTGGATTCCCTACAACATATATTTAGATTTCTTTAATAGCAGTATTTTCGTTTTTTGGTCAGTTTTTCGAAGAATTTCGCGCAATGAGTTATATGGAATTCATTTATTGTCCTGCTGAGCCATTACCTCCACTTCTTACTTCTTCTTCTTGTAAACAGCCGACCACCCCGACACCATTGAACGTAGCAGTATCGACAGGATTTGTTGTGGTCCACTGCTGAATAAGTATTGCTCAACCTTACATTGACCGAACATTCACTTCTTACTAATGGGCATCCTACTTCCAAAGAATTCATGAAGGATATATGCCAGTATAATAATGCCTTTCAAATTACTGCATTTCTGAGTGCACAGGTGTATTAACACAGCTTTATGTCAATACTTAAAGGACACAGACAAGTCCACTATTTGGCTGAATTTTATTTTCATATCATATTATTTAGAATTAATAAACAAGTGTGGTACATTGGATACAATGACTTATTTGTTTATTTTTGAATTTTAAAACATCTTTTTTATTGTTTATTTTTAGTGAATTGTTTTGTCTATGAACATATCAAATTTTTATCTTTTAACAGTATAAATATTTCTGATTGTATATTATAAAAATTATTTTGTTACTATTTTTGGTGATTTCTTAATATATTTTTATGTTTGATCTTGTCTGACATGCCCATGTCATATCGGGTGGAAGCTAGTTTTAAGTGTGAAGCTAAATTTCCTTTTCGGATGTTATGCCACGGGCAACGCTCTGCAGGTGTTGCTAGTAAAAAATAAACGCCATATACTAAAGGAAAACCATCATTAAAAAGTATTTGAAATTAATGCTTTTATATACCTTAAAGAAACTGTAAAAGATGTAAGTGTAAACAAAATACAGGCAAAATTAGTATTTAGCTTCGTCATATGAAACAAACAAACAAACAAAAAATTGAACTTGAAAATTAATGTCTTCTCTTAAAAATATTTAGTCTGAACTTATTTTGAAAGACCATTTACCAACTTTTATACCTTTTACTTTTAGCCGTTACAAATTATCGTGTTTTTATATATGCATATATATGGATACAACAATTAGAAATGTATATCCATGGGAAAAGAAACAGACAAAAATCTAACTGTTAACTGATTTGGTCCCAAATAATGGTATTTTGTAGGCCCAGGCTTTGCATAATATGAGCCATTCCCCCTTTTTAAAAAAATAAATAAAAAGCGCATTTTAGTTTCATATTTCTGTGTCTTTTAACTTTTTCGTTTACTAACTATAAAGAAAGTATTGTTATCCTCAAAAAATTCTAATTCAGTCTTTTAATGAGTCTAAATGTTTTAGAGCCTTGTATTCGAAAAATATATTGTTGGAAGATGTCTGTTTGCCTGTTACAAAGATAACTCAAAAATGCTTTGAGTTTAATGGATGAAATTTGATATACGGTCTTACATGAAATTTGTAGATTTCTATCAAGTTTTGGGCAGATACCGTTCAGAGGACGCCTGTATGTCTAATTTTGTAAACATGATGCCGGCTAAACGAAGAGAGCTCAGTGAATAAAACTGAATGCACAAAACCTACAGTATGGGCACTTAACAAATTTCGAGCCATATCCAAAAAAGGGGTTAATCGTCTGTCAGTCTGTACTTTCTGAAACATGTAAATACTATAACTCAAAAACACAATGATTTAAATATACGAAATTTGATATGTGGTTTTATGACTGCAATTATAACTCTATGCTAAATTTTTGCTTCTGTCGTTTTGAAAAAATATACATTTGAAAGACGAACTCGATTTTCTTATACTATGAACTGCTCATCTGGAATGAATTGCTGAGAAACAAGTCATGCATTACACGATAGATTCAGTAAAAAATTTACATTCATATTAATTAATATTTCATAATTAGTGTATTTCGATTCCGTATAAGAATTCTTTGTTATAACACTTATATTTAAAAAGTATGTGACGAAGTTTTGGGAATAGTACTCTCGGTGAATTTGCATGTTAAATGTTTATTTTAAGTTAATGCTATGTAAATTTTTTTTTAACCATATGAATACATATTTATTTTTATTTACAAATGGTGGCTTCAGACTTGGTATCTCCATTTGTACACAATATAGAAGCAGATGCTTGGTTTTGCAAATATTCTAACATTCTGAACAACAAATTTACGTTATGAAATAAAAGGAGCCGGACAAATATTTTGGATAAAGTGGTAAAATACTATTTCCATCATTCATAAAATTTATGATTTTTTTTGCAAATTACAAACTTATTTATTTCATAACTACGTAAATAAGATTTTAAAATAGATCTACTTTTTCAGTCCAGCGACGGCCCTACGCATCGTCTAATCTGCAGAGATTAAAATTCGCTATTGAACCTAAATTTTAAAAAGATTTTTAATTGTTAGCATTAATATCACCATATTTTAGTTTTCTCTCTCTCTCTCTCTCTATATATATATGCTTTATTTTCATATAAATTATATATATTACAAGGAGTGTATCTTTTGCAGCATTTTTTTATTTCAAGTTCTCATATTCTCTTTCAAAAGAATGAGCAGAGAAACTGACAGTATACCCGTGAATAAATATTTTAATCCACCCTAAAATATTCACTGAATGCGGCTAATCATATCCAGAGGATATTCAATCTCACAATGCACAAAAAGGACATAAGAAAAAAAATCATTAAACAAATTGCATGATATCTAAAGAAAATAGAAATTTATACTTCCTGTAATTGTGTAGCACTTAATTAAGCTTTTGTGTTCATACATAAGTACATATTCAAATATAGACTTAATATAAAAGCATAAGTAGTTTTTAGTTTTATGATTCGAGAAACCGAAACCATTCTTTTCTTTTCGCACGTCGTAGAATAAATGATCCACGCACAATATATTTAGTATGCCGAAATTGGCAGCAACACTCACGTACTCATTGTTTTCTTTTTCTTCTATTTAGTTTTGCAATTGTTTATGCTCAGATTGTTATTCAAATTACATGTGGGTTTTTTCTGTGATTTCTGAGAATGTAATTCCCCAAGGAAACGTAAACAACCATGGGTGGAAGGTGCCAGGGACAGGTAATGTTGCTTTCATTTATAATTTGAAAAAAAAAAAAAAAAATTATATAAATATGTTTTCAGACCAAACTTTATACCGTCAAGTATTATAATTTAAAAAATTAATGAAAAAATTTTATGTAAAAATTAACTAATATAAAATTTTATGGAACAAATATGAAATAATTTGTAATTTGTACTATATATTTTCCTTATTAGAATTGTAAAATGCATGAAAAGGCATTAATAATGATATCATTTGATTTTTGTCATGTGAATAAACTTACAGTGAAAGAAAATGCAAGACAGAATATCCATTTTAATTATATTATTTAAATGAAAAATTCCGTGTTTGTAAATATTTTCATGCTATATACACTGATTACAAATTCTTTATTGATTTAATAAAAACAAAATGTGAAGCAGATGTAATATAATTCTTTTCAGTGATTTTTTTTTTCTTCTGCTGATAAAGAAATAAAATCTCTGCTCTGTATATACTTTGAAAAGCAAGGAAACAACAGAAACATAAAATTAATGAAGGAATATCTTATACTTCATCATTGTTAACTCTTCGTAATATTAAGTTGTATTTTTAGTATCATTAAAAATAATTTTCTTTATTCTATATTTTAACATTTTTATGGTGGTAATTTTTCAGACTTTTTAATAATGAAGAAATTCTATTTCCTAAGTGGTAACTGAAAGTATTATGAATTCTTTGACAAATTATTGTTTTATGAAAGTCATCTCATTGAAGGAAGAAATGTTATTAAATGGTTTTTCTGACAAAGTTGGATCAAGTAGTCTATCAATCAAACCTTGCAACTTTTTAAATATAAAGAATATTGATATTTGTATTTAAAATGAAGCATACTGTATAAAATCTGTATTTGTATCTTCGTATTTGGATTTCTCTGCAATGAGTGTTATAGATTACCATTTTGAAAATGAATTTTAACTAATGATTGAAAATAATTGCATTAAAAAAATCTTATGGATTTGCCATTCTTGAAACTGTGTGTGTGGAGTAAATTTGATAACTAAGAATAGTCTCAGTTTTAATAATTTGAAATGGAATGAAATTTATTTTTACCTCCTTGAATTAAGGTGTTGCAGGAAATCTCACTTCTTTCTCATTCCTTTTCAGTGAGTTTGTACTTAAGTCTTAGTTAAAGGCTTTAAATAAAATTTCTTATCTTATGAACAGTATCTAATCTTTATATATAAAAACTGATTTAAGCAGCTGGTCTAAGAATTGAAATATTTAAAATACATGCTAATTTTTAAAAATTTTAATTTAAGATAAATTTAAATATTTTTATAATATTTGTATATTTATTCAGTTTTAAAAATTTACATTCTATTTTTTTTTCTAAATGATTGTTTCTATGAACAGTTTCAAGAATATTCTTTCAATTACAATTGTATAGCTTATTATTTTGCAATATTATGCTACTGTTTCTGCTTTATTTGTCATATTAAATACAAAAAAAAGTCCCAAGAATATGAAACGTATTTTATTTCTACCTGTGGCACATATAAGAAGTACATCTAAATTCCAGGTATCATATTTATAAGCAGTCTAAAGATAATTTTTATTTTGGGAATAGAATTGGCAAAAAAGACCAAAAACAGTTTTTATTCAATTTTGCAATTAATTACATTTTTCTAAACATTTTTACTTGCATACATTTACTTTTTGAACTCCACTGATTTCTTTAGTTTCAGAATCAGTTAGTTTAGTTAAGAATCAGCCTTTATTAAAGCATTATTATTTTCTAATTTTATCAATTGCAGTCAGTAACTTAATGGTATTGGTAGTGATTTTTTTTCTGTTTTTGTTATCAATCCTCAGATTGAAATTTACTAATTTCATAAATAACAAAACATTTTATTGATTTTTTAAAATTCTGTTTAATCAATAACTTTTTTTTTCCAGTTGGGTTGCTGTTGCGGATGTCGACCATGTCGACTCTGTTGTGGTTTCTTGCCTGCAATCAAAGAGTCAACATCAACTCGACTGATGTACACTTTATTTCTTCTTCTGGGAACTTTATTGATGTGTGTGATGTTGACAAAGGATGTCCAAGATAAAATCATTGAAAATGTGAGAATTAAATTATTACATATATAATTGTTGGTTAATTTTTAATATATTTCTATTAGTTTGACATCATTTGTTCTCTAACATAAGTATTGATATTAAATATTTTCTGTTAAAGTGGTCAGCACTAAATTATCTGTGAATGAATTAAGTGTAACAGCTTTTGCAAAATGCTGGTAAAAGTTTGCATAATTTGTTATAGAAGATTGCTAAAAAATACTTTCTATTTTATTTGCATTTTAGGTGCTATTAAACTGAGAAAAAGTACAATTAAAAAAATATATAAACTATTAAGTAATGAAGCATTATTCTCTTTTTAAAATTGACTTGTCTACATATGACTGATTTATCTTTTTTTATTAATAACTATAATTTTTAAATATATTCTGGTTAATAATAACAATCTGATTATATTTGTTTGTTAGCAGTCTCCATGGATATATTTTTATTTATCCAGATTTCTTTTTAAATGCACAGAGGAAAAGGGAACAAATCTTGGTAATCTCACCCAATTTGCATTCATTTTCTATTAACTGTGTATTAACTTCATGCCACAGTAATAAATTGCTAGATATTCCATTTTTTGCAATAGGCAGTTAATTACTAAAAAAATAATTGCCAAATGTGATAAGTTAATCTGTTAATTGTATTGATCAATGATATGTGGATAAGCTTTGAGTTTACCAATGATATGCAGTTAAGCCAAAAATTTTCCCATGGGCATGCAATTAATACACAAACTCACATTTCGCCTATGGATTTAAATTTGTTTGAAACTTAAAAATATCTGTATACTTTAATAATATTTTTGTTCATAATAGCCATTTGTTTCTTGAACAATAAATTATTTATCATTTTATATCAGAAATATAGTTTTTAAATTAAAAAACCAATTATTTTTACAGTTCCCGCAATACAATGTTACATGCATAACTTTAAAAGCAGGTGAGAATTGTGAATTGCTTGTTGGATATATGGCAGTATATCGAGTTTCTTTTGGCATGGCTGCCTTTTTCTTTACAATGGCTTTCTTTACCATTGGTATATCAACCAGTGAAAGCTGTAGATCAGGTTTACATAATGGGTAGGTATTCCTTAAAATTTTAATTATGTTCTGTATCATTAAAGTAATGTGTATATTTATTAATACTGATTGTAGTTTTATGTATATTCATAAAAGTTTTTATTTCTGTATCAAACTATTGCAAATTTTGATTCGTAATCATTTAATCATCATTCCCCCCCATCTTACTGAATTTTTCTTAAGTCATTTAAATAATTAACCATTCAAAATTTTGTATGAATTTTAATTCACTTCCTTTCTTGGCTTTTTTTTGTTTGATGGATATTCTGTGCAATGCATAGCTTTGAAATTTTGAAAAGATAATTATATCTTATTGGAATAATTAACTTTCTGTATAAACTTAAGATACTGCATAAATTATTTTTATTCAAAATATTATATTAATTAATAAAAAGATTAAATTTTAAGGTCTAAATTGAAAAGCCAATTCCCTTTTTTATGTTTTAAATCCATGGTTAAAAATATTGTACCCGTGGAAATAAATTCCAATTCCATGGATAAATTATTTTTTAAATTAAAATTATTTTTGAAAAACAATAAATTTTCAATTTACACATTAAAGATTAGATGAAAATACTATATATATAAGTAACACATAAGTATTTTCATTTGTTCAAAATAAATGGATCTTGATTATGTTAACAAAGAAGATTTACAGAATACTTCTAGAATATAATGTAATTATTAATGTACAAAATTGGAATTTTAAATATTTTCAGTATTTATTTTCAAATAAATGATTGAATTAATATAATATTTAGATTTGTTAAAAAAATATCATTTAAAAAAAATCTGTTTAACATATTTATTAGAGTTTTAAAATCTTATTTAAAAGTTTTTTTTAGTGGGGTTTTTTGAAATTTCTTCAGTATGATCCCTCTTGCTATTTTTATTGTGAAAATTATAAGTTTAAGTCTTTAAATTTTTGGGTATTAAAATAAACTTTTTATATTAAGTATATCATAAACTTTTCATGTTATTTTCTAATTAAAAAATATTTATATTTTTTTCAGAATATGGTGCTATAAATTACTAATTCTGTGTTTAATTTGTGCTGGAATTTTTCTTATCCCTTCTGCATATGTGAACCACTTTGGTCGCAGTGAGTTTAATATATTTTTATTACCTTTCATCTTTTACTCCTAAACCTAATTTTTGTTTTTGTCTGTGTTTAAAATATTTTTATTTATTTATTTTTGTAAAAGTTTGGATGTACATCTCAATGGGTGGAGCATCTGTGTTCATTATTATTCAGCTCATGCTTATTGTAGATTTTGCACATGCATGGACTGATAATTGGTTAGTATTTACCCTGCTTATTTTTCTCATGTTTTTAATTTCCCTTACTGACTAGTTAATATCTTAGTATTAATTTAGTTTTTTTTTTTTTTTGTTATTAGATGGTTTAGTTTTTATCATACCTTCTGTCTTTCCTTGTAGAGTGAAAGTTTTCTGAGTATCATTCTTTGAATCAATGTCAAATGTTTTGAGGAATTCTTGATCATATATGTGTGCTCAAAATAGTTTCACTACCTTATAAAAAATTATGATATGCTCATATTAAAAAATAAACAATTTACCCAAAAACTTATCACTTTTTAAATTCTGTTTGCATGTACCGTTTAGTTTTTAATTGTTTTTAAATAAAGTTTCAACCCTCTTATGCTTTTGAATTATTAAAGTTGTTTATTTGATTGTCACAAAACTGATTTATACTGTAAATAAAGCTGAGATGTTTTTTTTCTTTTTTTTTTTTGTCATTGTAGTCCATTTCCTAAATTTAATTTGTTGTTGATAGAAATATATATATATATATATACTCCAATGTCCACAGTTTTTTAGTTAATGTGTTTGATTTCCACCCTGATTACTGATCAAATGGTAAACAATCTCAGATTACAGAAATGCTGCAATATTTTTATTTCTGCGGTCATTCCAAGCTATCTTATTTATAAATTAAATTTTTTTAAAAAAAATTATGCTTGGCTAATAGTAAAAGCTAATAGTAATTTTTTTTAAAGTATTGTTTTTAGGATTCTAAATTTTACTAAAAGCATTTCTCCATTCAGAAAAATACATTTAAAAAACTTAGATTAAGTTATGGAAGTCTATTTTTGCTTGATTTTGGACATATAAGACTATTTGGATGTATTAGTATTTAGTTACGTATATGTACTACATGTCTATAAAGTTGTAGATATAATATTTGACAATTTTTAAAAAAATTGGATTACAAACATGTGTGGGTTTAATATGTGTTTGTGATTTCTAACAAAATGTAAAATCATAACTGAAAAATAGATAGTAGAAATTGTTCATTTGGTTGTAATGAACAATATGAAGTAAGATGAGATGCTTGCTAACTTCAATTTGTTTTCCCACATGAAAAATTCTTGTTGATAGTTTAGCTGAATAGTGTGATATGAATTATAATTACTTTTCAAAAAAAATTCACAATTTTACTATGCACAATATATCTGATATGCTTTTTTGTGTGTTTTATTAATTTGTGAGCTTAAATTATTTTTCTTCTGAGAATATTTTCCTATTCCATTTGGTCCTAGTTCTGTTTTTGTTCAAGACATTAAATTTTTTTGTAGCTATAGTCTGATTCCGTGTCTATGTCTATTCTATAGTCTTTTTCTAGGATTTAAAATTTATTAAAATTCAAAAGAAGAAATTGTGATTAGTAAGTGACTGTTTGATTTACATGTTTCATTAATTTTTCAGTTCTTATGTAATATAAATATACAATACACATTTTATGTAAAAAAAATTCTTATTGATTTTCCTCGCTCAAAATTTAGGCTACGAAGAGTATCTGATGGAGGCAGTAGATGCTGGTTTGTTGGTAAGAAATAATTTTATATCATTGATATTTTCTTATTACAAAGTATATTAGAAGTAAAACGTATTTTTTTAGTAAGTAAAAAAATATAAATAAATACATTTTTAAGCAAGTAATTTGTTAGATAAGAATTGAAAAATGGTTAGGTAGGTAAATGATTAGGTAATAAAAAGAATTCAAATTTTTAAATTTTATTTTATTTTTTATAGTTGAATAGCATTTATTATTTTCTTTTTTCATCACATAAGTAAGTAACAATCTAAACCAAATATACCATGAAATGCATTTTTTTCCTTCAAATTTGTATTTTAATGGTATAAGAAAGAAATCTTTTCATTAGAATTTTATTTCAGATGTCTCTGTTAGATTTTACCTTGAACAATAATATTTTAATCGAATATTTTTGGAAAATTCTTGCTTCATTAGTTGAAATACACCAGGAAATATTAAAATGTTTAAGCAATTTTTTAAAAGTCTAAATATTTTTAATTGGTGTTGAAATAATTCTAAATTTTAAAAATTTCATTCCCTTTTTGTTAAAAATTTGTTTTTGGCATTCAGTAATTTAATTCTGATGACAGTTATAATGCTAATTTTGTTAATTGAATTTTCATATTCTTTTATTTTGGGCATATAATAATAGTATTGTAATGATTTTGATTTTTCAAATCTGTGAATCTTCTTCACAAATAATGACATACAAATTACATACAAACAATGACAATATTGTTATGTGTATTAGATTTGATTTAAAGCTATACAATGGTTTGATATTTCATTTTCTGTAAAAATTGAAAACATTTTTTGGTATATTTATTTTTGTACCTTACAATTTGTACATTTTATTGCTTATGTTATAAAAGTTCTTATTTTGATTAATTCAATGTAAAACATTCAAGACTAATTATTGTTTCTTTCTCTTTAGCCATGGTATTCTGTGCAATGATTATCTACACAGCCGTAGTGATAGGAATTGTTATGATTGCTCAGAATTATACTCGAGCAGAAGGTTGCTCTACTAATAAATTATTCATTGGTGTTAATGGTGGTCTTTGCCTTTTGTGTTCATTCATATCAATTATGCCATGTGTTGAGAAAAGTAAGTGATTTGTTCCAAATTTCTGTAATTATGCGATATATTTTTAATGTTTTCATTAAATTACCCAAAACTAATGAATTGTATCTATCTTTAGATACTGGTGATTCAAGAGCTGGTTTACTTCAATCATCAGTCATATCAGCGTATGTTGTCTACCTCACTTGGTCTGCTTTATCAAGTGAACCAACTCTGGCTGGTAAGTAATATATGTGTGTATGTTGTTTTTGAATCTAATTAAAATCCTAAATTATTTCCTATTTTTTAAAATTTAAATTTAGTTCTTATTAACTGCATTTTAAAATGTTAACTTATCTTCTGATCTAATTCCCACCTTTTATTTTATTAATTCTACAAATGCTCTGTAAAATTGTTGGTCTCGACATTTACTCATGCTTCAAATGAAGGGATAAAAGTCCCTAAAGCTTACAACATTCTTTTAAAGATACTTTATCTTTCCTAAGTCTACATGTGTAAAAGAAAAACCTAATAAAATCTTATAGTAAAATCACTGAAAAGGGAAAAGTTTGGTCTCTTCTGCTCTTTTGTTACATTATAGACTGGTCATTTCATATTGCTTTTTCATTGTATTAATTATAACTACTGTGATGAAAAAAATTGATTTTCATCACAGCAATCTAATTAATTGATCAATCAAAAAATTGATTTTAATATTTCAAAAAGCTTCTCTATTTGGACACACAAAAACCTACAGTTATGTGATTATTGTATGTACTTAAAATTTTTATTATCCCTTATTTAATTATTTTGATATTTGTAATGTCTTAATTTCAAATTTTAAAAATAACAATTAGTAAAGTCCATTCTGATGACTTTATTTTATGAATTTTATCATGCAGATCAGAATTTTTATCTTAAAAATATTTAGCTTTCTATTAATTTTTTAAATATAAAGCGATGATTATGGTTACTCTGTTCTACAGATTTAGTAATCTATATCTAAAAAAATATTAGTGGAAGTGTTTGACTCTTATGTTTTTTAGGAAGGTTTGCTTAAGATATAAATATGGTCAATGCAATGTATAATAGATACAAAAGTATCCCAAGAAGCAAAGTACAATAAATGTTACAATTTTGGCAAATAAAGCTTTTCATATGAAATTAAAAAGAACATTTTAGAATATTAATTGTGATAATTAAGATTTCTTTGACATTTTATACAATTCTCATATTCAAAATTTAACTGCCCTATCAATTTATTGCTAGGTACTGGAGTTGGAACTCATAGAGAAAGAGTTTTTCCAGAAGAAGAAGAATTTTGCGGCCCATCAGATGTTTCAATTTTATCCAACAAAGATATTATTTGTTATGGAGGTGTAGTTATAACATTTCTGATGGTTATAAGTTCTACGTAAGTTAAATTATGGATTAGTTTCTATGTTGCTGTATTTTTTATTTCTGTTTTACATTTGCTTGTGTAATTCTTATATATTGTAATTATTACTGAAAGTATTATTTTTTAAATTGAAAAATTTATTTATTTAGGTTACGCACATCACATTTTTCATATAAACTTGGTATCAGAGCTCCTGATCCAACTGTAAGTATTCATTTGATTTATATAAAGGTGAAATTATTTTTATATATTAAATTTGTGGAATATCTTTTGACTCCTCATGAAATATCAAATTTCTGCTGCTTTTAATTTTATTGTAATTGAAATATAAAAGATCCTGATTTAAAAAATTAATTGGTAAATTATTTAAGTAAGCTTGGTTGCATATTTTGAAATGCTAAAAGGTATTTGAATTTGTAAATGTCTTGTTAATCTGCATATTTTAAAAGGGAGGGGGATAAATAAACAAAAAAAATAAATAAATTTTTAGCATTCTTATTTTAAGAACTTTGATTACATCTCTCTATATCTCTAATCTGAGTCTTCCTAGAAAAATATTCAATGTGTAATCATTTTTGTAGACAAAATAATATTAATTTTATTCTCTCATTTATTGCAATATTTTCTAAACAAAATAGTATCACATTTTTTTTTTGTCATTTTCTAGGTAGAAACAATCATATATAGTTAATATTTTATAGTTAAAGAATATTTAAGAGAAATTATTTAAGAAATTAATTTGAAAAGAAAATGTACAAAATTTGAAAGTTGACATGTATTAATTTATCTGTCATATTTAAAGATTTACTCTAAGAATCCATCTCCAATGTAAGCAATTAAATTTAAAATAAAAGTCTTGTTCTGAGTTAGGAAAGTGCTTAGTGTAATATAAATCTGAAGCTACTTGCTGGAAAGTATTGTTGCTTTCTGGGGGGGTAAAAACTTTAATGATTTTTTTTGTTACTAAGAAATTATATGAAAGTTTTTTTTTTTATTATTTTTTACCTATCTTATTTGCTTTCCTGCTTTTGAAAAACTGAAGAATATTTTTGAATTTCGATAAGTGTACTTAATTTTTGGAAATGCAGTTGCTGTTTGATGTATAGAACTAATATTTTCTTATCAAAATCCATAAGTTCTGATCACTCTATATTCCTTCTGGGTGATCTCTGTGTCATTAATTTGAAATCATGTTCCATTTCATAAGTTTGATTGTCTGTATCCCTATTGATTGCAATTTTGGTACCATATTTTTTCTGTTTGGAAAAAAGTATGATACCAAAATTCTCCCTAAAACTATTCAGTTTGAATTCCCCATAATATTGAATGTATTTTTTGGGGGGGGGGGGTTGAATGATTGCTAATATTAGTTTGGTTCATTGATGATTATTTTTTAGCTCGTTGTTAGATAAATACCCCCCCCCCCTCCTAGGTGTAGAAATCAATGCATTTTCTATACATTATGAAATTTCTTGTTATTAAAATTTTGCATATTGGAAAATTTTTGTAAGTTCATTTGTATTTATTTATTTTTTAATGAAATGTAAATTTTCATTGTTGGTCATAGGTATTCCCTTTAGGTTAAAGTGTTTATCCATTGGAGCAATTAATCCTTTGAATTAAGTTTACTATCAATCAGCACTGCTCAGGCAGACAATTATATATATAAATAATGTTTTGTAAATAAAGCTTTTAGTAATTTCTGTTAATGCAACTCATCATCAGTTTGCTAAAAAAATTCACGACTAGTTTAACTTTTCACTACACTTTATGATGTTAGTATTTATTATGAATTTTTCTTCCATACGAAATTATTTTTTCTGTTTTATAAATTTTTTCACTATGAGCATTTAATTTTTATTTGGCTGATATCTTCAGTATTTGGTACATTTTGGTTTGCAAAAAAAAAAAAAAAAAATGTTATTGCTCTTATATTTGTTGATTATTATATGTTTTGAAATGTTAAAAATATCTGTTGTATACAATTGTAATATTCAAATTAATATTTATATTTTTTTAAGGATTGTTGCACATGCTGTGATAAGTCATCTTCAAGAAGAAGTTAGTATTTATTTTTATAATTTGAGATTAAATTTTTAAATGAGTTTTCTTTTTTTAAAAATGCTATTAAAATGAAAAAAAAAAATTATTTTTTTAATAAAAACTTCTCACGAATATCTGATCAATTTTGTTTAATATAATTTATTTTCAATCTCATCATGTTTTTTAAAGTTTCTATTTAATATTTCAGTATAATATATATATTTTGGGTACTTTTCCATTATACCGGCAAAGGCGAAAAGTCACCAATAATGATGCAACCAACGCCAAACGGAATATCGCCGCCGGTAACCTTTTGCTGCCACATTTTTTAAAGAAAGTCGTGGCCATTTTGTCACCTGCGCCCAGATGGCGGCTGTGTGTTGTCGCCAAAAAGTCTGCTTAGCGAGATTTACGTCGGTGTAATGGAAAAGTACCGAAAAAGCTTATTGAATATTTGTGGTGTTTATGTAGTTCACATTCCATGATTTTTATATAGGTTCATAAAGTAAATAAATAATTTCTTTTAAATACATAAGTTTAAAGATACAAAGTTCAATACAGATATATTCTGTTAAAATTTATGATTATATGTCTTTTTCTCAGCATCTAATGGTATTGATGAGGATGGTGGCCAGAAAGTTGTTAGAAATGAAATTGAAGGAGTTACCTACAGTTATGCTTTCTTTCATGTGATGTTTTTCCTTGCTTCACTTTACATTATGATGCAGTTGACTCATTGGTTTAGGTAATTAGTAATCAGTTTTATCTAATTTTTTAAGTTTGTCTTAATGTGGTATTATTACAAGTGGGAAAATACTTACACTAACATGCAATTGTTTCCTATAATCTATTAAAGTTGTTAAATTTGCAGTAAATCGATACTAATATTATAAATGTGAAAGTTTGGATGGATGTTTGTTACTCAATCATGTCAGAATGGTTGAACAGAATGGTGATAGATTAGAGTCAGGAATAGAGCATAGGGTACTTTTTATGCCAGTTCATTTTTTATTCATTAAAAACTAACTTTTGTGACAAAAAGCTGAAACCAAATCTTGCCAAAGATGAGTAAGGCTCTGGGGTTTTTTAATCTGGGAAATCTACTCCAGAGTTTTGACCAATTATTTCAAATGATTCTACTTATTCTCTTTGTATTTAAAATCAAATGTTGTTAATGAATCGACTTTTAGCATTCATTCTGAAGTGCTTTTAAATTAAAAGAAAGCAGAATCAAGGAAATAAAAAAAATTCTAATCTGCATTGCGTTACCCCAACTGATATAGGAAAGTCAGATATGGTCGTTACGCCAATTGGCGTTGAAAGTTTGCTCGTGATTGCTGACAGCTGTATTTTCATTTAAATTAAAAGTTTAAAAATGATGTCTATAATACTGTTGTAGCTATCTCCACCTCGATCCGTTGATCCATAAATAAAATGGATTTAACCGGACTTGATATGCTGTTTTGTTTTATTTTGGGTATACACTGTAAATAAATTGTTTTTATGTTAGTTGTGTGTTTTTGTTATTAAATTGTATTTATGTTGTATATTTTTTGTAGATGCTTATACTTTTAAATGTGTCATTTTTAGGTAAGGTTTAATTATTTTTATTTGTCATTATTTGATAGTTTCTCGTACATATACATCATAATTTCCATGCGAACAGACTCATGGGTAATAGCTAGTTAAACATATAAATGTAATATTGTTGATTTTCTATTTTATAAATAGTGTTTCAACTATCATTATCATACTGTCATTATTCAACTATCATACTGTCATAATTCGACTGTCATACTATCATTATTTGACTATCCTACTATCATTATTCAACTATCATATTTCAACTATCATACTATCATTATTTGACTATCATGCTATCATTATTTGACTAGCATGCTATCATTATTTGACTATCATACTATCATTATTCAACTATCATACTATCATTATAAGAATGAAACATAGTATTTATCTTGCTTTAGACCAGAGCAGGCAAACTTGATGACTTTTGAACGTAACTGGGCTGCTGTTTGGGTCAAAATGGCATCTTCCTGGACATGCATTGCCATCTACTTACTCACCCTTTTCACCCCTGAGTTGTGCCCTGGGCGTTTGAACCGCAGCAGATCTGCCAGAAATAAAGATTTGGAGATGAGCAGGGTGAGAAGGAATTCGTCATCCAGTAGATGAATCATCATTAATGAGTGATAATTAATAGTGATGATGATAACTTTGCATGAAGAAAAAGTATCATCTTGTGAGTATTTTTGTGCTTAATTTTTTAAATGTATTTTTTAAAATGCAATTTTTTATTACGATGATATAAATATTTTGAAAAAAATACTTCATGAATCTTTTTAAAATTGCATATGTGATTGTTATAGAGCTGTTTAATATTTTCAAACAGCAGTGCACATATGATCAAATGCTTTAATGTTTTTAAAGAATAATAAGAATATTACTTTTCCATTATACCGGCGCAAATCTCGCCAAGCAGACTTTTTGACGACAGCACACTGTTACCATTTTGGCTCAGGTGACAAAATAAACGGCGACTTACTTTAAAGTATGTGGCGGCAAAAGGTTACCAGCAGCAATATTCCGTTTGGCGTTGGTTGCATTATTATTGGCGACTTTTCGCCTGTGTCGGTATAATGGAAAAGTATCAAACGTTTTATAATATGAAATTTTTGAAAAACAAGTATTGTATACATAGGAAATTCAAGATTAATGGTTGGTCATATCATACACATTTACCCATAGCTATACAGGGTGATTTAAAATTTATCATTCAAATTTTGTGAGGAGGTAGGGAATGTCTCAGGAAACCGATTTCGCATAGAAAAGTATGTCCATGAATGTCATATGTATGGTCAAAATAAACCAGTGAAGTGAACATTAGAGAAACAGTACGGTTAAGTGGTAATAAATGTAGCTTTTATTCCAAGTTAAAGTACAAGTTCATAATAATGGCTCAAAATTGTTATCATTTACATGAACACAGGATTTATAAAGCTCTATTTAATTGAGCAACCACCGAACATTTTCAAAAATGCCAGTCATATCATTTACAATGCCTGTGGTGGTCACTATTTGTGCAACAAGGTCCATTTCACTATTTATTGGGGTCTTGTACACTTGGTCTTTCATGGCCCAACACAAAAAGAGACCCATGGGTGATAGATCAGGTCATCTGGGTAACCAAACAATTGGTCCACTTCTTCTGATCCATTGAGTTTCAAATGTTTGGTTCAGTTAAATATGTGCAACAGTTGTTTAGTTGTATCAATGTCTGTTTTAAAGCAATACAAGGGTTATTTTGGAACGGATCTCGTGACACCTGAACTGGCAACCCCCTTTTCCACATCACACCAGCAGGTGGATGTCTGGCTTGACTGATTTAACGTAACAAGAGATCACACACTGGATGGTTCTTCGGTGGAATTGAGTCTCGAACCTCAAACCCTCCGGTTCCTAAATTGTAACTTGACCACAGGCTACCCCAGCCTGTGCTACGATCTGCAGTTCCATTATACTATTACATACCTCAGTAGTTATGCTGCAAGCATTGTCTGATATGCCAGACAGTTTTGAAATGTTCAAATCCATAAAAAGAATCCTTTCAACCATATGAAATAGAACCGTTTCATTTATTGTCACATTCAGAGATTATGTTCTTTTTTGTGGTTCTTAAATTTTTATGTTTAAAATTGATAGCATTGTGCCAAGTTATCATAAGTATAATTTTGTAATCGAAATAAATTTTATATATCATTTAGAATATTTCCCAGATTTATTCTGATTTATAAATGAATTTACATTTAATGAAAAAGTTATAGTGAAACTGAAAAAAAAATTTTTTTCTACTCTTTTCTTTGCTTTTGCCTTCTATTGATGGCTGGATACTCTACTGATCTCAATATTGTATGTCTTTTGATAAAATATATGTTTTGTTTAAGTGCTATTATAGATTATTTATCTTCATATGCAAGGGATTATAATTACTTTTTCTGAAATTAAAATAAAACTTTATTAAGTAACAGATTATTTATCATAAATACATCGCATTCTGCATTTGTTGTGTGAATTTTTTATATTTTTTTCTGTTAATTTTTTTGTGTGTGTGCTAGATATTTTTTAATTCCTTTGATTTGTGTATAAAAATGTCAGAATTTAATTTTTAGTCACATATTTCTTATGTATTTTTAATAGTATGAAATTTAATTGCTTTATTGGACATTATATTGGATGAGTACAAAGTATTGAATGAACAGTTTATTATGCATAGTTATAGAGTCAAATTTGGTAGTACACATGATTAAAAGGTAGCCAAACACTGGAAGTTTGTCTTTTTTCTGAAGTGTTTGCCATTGTTGAAAATGTTCCAAGAGCTATATGATTATGATAATGCTCACATCAATCAAACTAAGTGTTATCTCTATTTCTTTTTTTGATACTATTCAGGTATTTTTCTTTAAAATGTCAGCGCATTTGTGCGACAGATGTATATGATAAAAGTCACAGACTGCATTTTTCTGTTTTAGTGCTGTGTCTTATCACTTGCATTTTTATAAATACAAAAAGAAAATGAGCAATTATTAATTGCATCTCATGCACTTGCATAAAACTGAATAATCTATGCTGTTTATTTGCAAGTTTAGAACGCAATACTGTTTATTAATTTGCATTTTCATGAAGGATTTAGTCCATGACACTGATAAAATAATTTATATTCATCCTCTATTTTGGTCACAAAGATACATTTTCCCATGAACAAATATGCTTGTGTTCCTATTCGGAGAGTTATTTTATTGTTATTATAAATGTCTTGTAGTGTTTATACTTGTTTTTATGAGTGTATGAAAAATTAATATTTGATATTTTCAATTCATCCTTTGTGATAATGATACATTTTTTAATGAATGATATAATAGTCAGTATTTTTTAATTTTAAATCAAGCAAAGCAACTTAAATTCAAAGATTTGACTTCTGTGTTAAAATTTTGAATTTAAGAATTTTAGTGTAAAAAAAATTCATTGAATAACTGATAATGATTGACATTGTTGAGGATGTTTCTTTTTTGATGTTCAAATTTAATCAAAGTTAAAAAAAAGTTGCTAGTTCAATAATTATTATATTCAAAGATAATTGGCACTAGAGACATAAATTCTATTCATGGCTTTCATAGCTATGAACTATCAAATACCAATTAAGGGAAAAGAAAGACAATTTTAGCAAGTACGATTCAAATTTTATTGAGGATGAACTGGTCATGGATATGAATGTCAAACATGCCACATATCTGTGGATTTCAATATTTTTTTTGGAATTGAAATTTATCATTCTTGAGATTGATTAATCTTGTTTCATATAATAATTTCATATATTTTTAATATCTCAAGCACTTTTTTATATAAATTTATACATTTTGTTGTTCAATTAATCATATTTATGTTTGGCACAATTCGTTATTTTGTGAAATTTAACTTTTTTTTCTTCAACGCTTGCATTGTATTTCAACTACCAAGAATTCATTTGTAGTTAATTCATTTATAATTAAAATTCCTAGATTATATGTCTTTAATAATGAACCTTTTTGTAAAGAAACATTTGTTTTACTCATTTCACAGCAGTTGTTTTTCTATATTTTTTATATCTATAGCAGTTGTTTTTTTTCAGTTGCTTTTCTATATTTCCTGAAGAAGCATATATATTTTTCTATATGTTTCTTCTGTGAAATGTACCTCATGTTTTATTTTAAAAATTTCCATGGAGTAAAAGTTTTTCATGAATCATCGAAAGTGTCATCCTTTTGCAAAACTCTTTAAATTCTTAAATAGATATAATGAAATATTTCATCATTCATAATAAACACAATCATCATTCTGGTGCTTGAATGATGTAGCTGTAGTAAATCTATGAGATTTTAAAATTTTATGTATCATCTTTCACATTTTCCGTTTATTGAACCATGCCTCAGATATAAAATATTCATATAGCTACTTTATAATGTGAAGAATGATTTATCCTTACATTTCTCATCACATTTAAAGCTTTTTCTATGTTGTATTTACTAACAATTCTTTTATATGTCATAAAAATAATTATTATTAGTTATAAATAACTTAGGATAATTTTGTTATGAATGGTACCTGTTTTGCTTTGAATTTAAATAGGTTGATATATTCTTTGTCATGTAACAGCTATCATGTTTTTTGGTAGTCTTGTTTGTGGAATTATTGTGTTGTAATTTTGAAACTTGTAATCAGTTATTCCAAAATGTGAATCTGGTTCATATGCAGTCCATCAGAGTCCAAAGTCTTTGCTGTTATTTGGAAATTTGTATGGTGGAAAACTGGGTGATGTCATTTTTAACAATTAACCGAAATTCAAACTATATGATCCAATCTAAAATGTGAATGGATTTTGAAAAGTGGGATATTAATTCAAGGAATTTGTTGTTCATTTTGGACCATCTTTTAAACATCATTCAATTCCCCATATATGGTAATGCAAACCCCTAGATTTATCCTTTTTTGATATTTAAACTTATTCTTTTTATGAAATGAAATAAAGTTTTGTGGTCTGTTGAATTCAGGGTGGCTAGTAAGAATCACACCCAATTAGGTTGCAAAATAAGTTAGTCAAATTAAATTATATTCAAAAACATTTTTGTACCATTCCCATTCACCAGCGTCCTATATTTCTATAGTGTCGTACTTCCATCCTATATTTCTATAGTGTCCTATATTTCTAAATAAGTAAGACTGAAATTTCATTTTGCTAAAGAGTAAGAAACAAATATCATGCCAATTTATTAAATCATTGCCTTAAATCAATTTATATATAAATGAAGCAATTTTTACATTTTTATATGGGAAGACTGAAAATGAGCTTGCTAAAAATGTATTGATGAAACAAGACTTTAAATGTTCTTTTTAATTTGCAATTTAATTTATTTGTTAATAAAAAATATAAGCTATATGTCTGTAATTATAGTGAATTTGGGATGCATTCTATAATAATGCTTCTGTTGAATTGTATTTGTATTTATTGCATATATATTAACTTTGAGATGATTTTATTAATATTAGTACAAAAGAATAATGCATCATTTTTCTTTTGCCATTTATGGTGTTTATATGTTTTTAGTTCCTAATCTTTCAGATTATATGTATAAAAAATTATTTAAAGGATGTATTGCAAAGATTATATTGTATGAGTTTATTGAATTCTGTGAAATTTCTATATCACTCCTGATGTTAAGTCACTTTTGACATTTTACTCTTAGCATTTTTTATGGTTTGAATTTTAAATTTCCTGTTTGAACTTACTCATAGAATACCTGTTGACTCTTTATGATACAAAATTGAATGTGCTCTTTTGTAGAATTTTCATTTCTAAATTATTTGTTCTGGTATTTTAATCATAATCTACTAATGCTTTACAGACTTTTTGGAATCGAATAATCATATATCATATTATATGTAAATATGTCATATTACACAGATCCAATTATATTCATAGTTTTTGACTTTTATTTCTGTAACATTTATAAAAAATATTGCTACTTTTGTACTAACCAAAGATTTGATATAAATATTATTTTATTTCTTATGCTTATTTACAAATGTTCTTTCTATCGTGCTTACACTGGTGAGTTCAAGATGTAAAAGTTTGACATTTTATACTGTCTCTGTACTGAAGGACAGATAAATATTTTTAAAGTCTGTCTACTTGAATGCAGAATAAATGAATGCTTAAATTAATTGATTTTCAGTAATCATGCATAGAATAGTAATGTGTCTTATTAACATGTTTTTGACTTTCAACTAGTACAACTTTCATACCTACATCTTTTCAGTGTTTCATTATAACATGGATTTGATTAAAAATTGATGACATCTTTTATTATTTCTCATTTATGTAATTTTTTATTGATATCAATTCTGAAATTTGATTTTATAGAAAATAAAATACTTTACTGTTATATACTAATTGTTCATGCTAAAAAACTATTTATATCTTATTTATTGATTTTCAGTTAAATATTTGTAATATGATTTAGCAGATTTCTAATTTAAGGAAGTATTAGAATTTCTATTCTTTTTTTTTTCCTAAAAATTTATTTTATATTAAGATATAAGTTATATTTTATAGAATTTGTTTCTCAGCTAACAGAAATATTATTATTAATTCTAATTGAATCTGTTTCATTTTGAAATAGTTCCAAAATTAAATCTCATTATTTATGAAAATATAATGTGCCACTATTTTCCTCAAAATAAGATGCTAATTTATTGACTGTTAAGCCATATTATTTGATAATTTTGAATATGAAAGCAATATTTGATAGTTTGGAGTTGATAATTTGGCAAACATTTTTTGAACAAACTGGTATTTTTTGTGACAAAATTTCAGTTTCTGTGAATCATTATTTTAAAACTAATTTGTAAAAGTTTGTCTTCCAGAATATCTATTCTGTCTAAAATTAAATTGAGGGTTATTTAAGAAATAATGTGTACTGCTCTTGAATTTTAATGTTAACAAGTTGATTTCTTTTTTTTTTTAATTTTTTTTTTATCAAAGTGATATTGTCCCAATTCAGATTGATTTTGTTCTTATTGAAATTGATTTAAATTTTCCAAATCGATATTATTTGAAATGACAAAATTTAAGAAATTGTTTAGTAAATTAATTTTCTTATTTTTATAGTTGTAGTATATAATAATTACATTTCCCATATTTTGAGATGTATGTTATATTCAAAACATGCTCCATCCTCAAAAAAAAAAAAAAAAAACTGTTACAGTAAAAACATTTGACTGCATTAAATTTCATTTTTTTAACTTATGAAATTAAAAATTGTTATTCATTATTGTATTTTTTAAAAAGGAAAAATTATAATTATTTTATTTTTCAAATTACTTTCTCATTTCATTGTATTGGAAATATATTGATGAATTTAAATTTTTATGAATATTTTTTTGTATCAATTTTTAAGAACCAAATATTATACTCAGGAATAAGAAAGATTTTAAAATGTGCTGCACTTTATAGAAATGTTTTTATATTTACATTTGTAATAAATATGTAAAGATTTTCTAAGACAAGTGTTTGATGTAAAAATCTTTCTGAATGATTTTACAAAATGAGTTTGATACTACAAAACCAAATAACAGATGTGGAAATGAAAATTATTGAAAAAATTCATCTGCACCTACTTATATAGTATGCTAATTAAATATCTTATATTAACTGCTACATTATAATTGATTTTTGAAAGAAAAAAATGTATAATGATCATTTTGAAAAATAAATCTTTTTTAATGATGAAGATATGTACATTATTTATTTGAACTTGGAGACTAACAATTAAAATGTTCAATTCGTTTAGTGAAGGTCTCAAACATATGATCAAAGGGGAAAAAAAAGGGAATTGCTGCTCTAACTTTCTCGTATATTACTATAATTTGTTGTTTTTAATGTTTATACTGGTTGTGCATTACATATATTTTTGAAAAATTATCTTTGATTTAGATCTGCAATTAGATGGTAAATATGTCATTTTTTGATACTTTTATTACATTTTTACTTAGATATATCATTTTTATAGAGAAATATATATATACACAACATTTTTATTGAGAAAATATTGTTAAAAAATTTTAGTTCGAAATATTAATGAATCTCAACATTTTAAACCACCTTGTGTTCCAAAAATACATTTATGTGTTTTTGCCTATGACAAAGATAACTAAAAAAGCTGTGAGATAGACTGATAAAATATAGAAGATGATCATTACATTAAATTTGTATATTTCTTTTAAATTTTAAGCAAAATCCGCTCTGTGGAAATCTGACTGTTCGAATATATGTTAACGCGATAACTGCAAAATGAAGAAATCTGTATTTATAGAATTAATATGCAGATTTATCAATCCTGTCGATATTGCTACTTTCAGTGGTGGCGGGGTGGTCGGCTGTATGCAAGAAGAAGAAAGGGTCAAAGCTGTAAGGTAAGTCATATCACTGACCTCCGACCCGCCACGAAGGCACAAGGATTAACCTCTCAAGACTGAATGACCGGACCGCCGTAACAGCAACACCGGCGGTAACTATGGTCTAGTCCTAATGACCACCACCGGCCACGGTACAACCCTCCCCGTAGGGAGTACGTCCCGTCACCGATGGGAGGGTCAGACTCCCACCGGGTTGGCGGGATCGAACCCTCATACCGGATGTATCTCATCTCCGATTATGCGGTGCTGCTCCCCGGTGTTGATGTTTTTTAGTAAAATTGCCCCCCCCCCCATGAATACATTTTCGATGTCTTTTCGTATACTTCTTTTACTGAATGTAACTAAAAGTTGGCACAAAACTATAATTTTAATAATAAGATAGCACGTCAAATTACATTTATCTAAAATTTTACGTTTTTGAGAATTTGCTTTTAGATTCATGATACAGTTCTGTTTCTGTTGATTCATTTGGTTTAAAATTTCACAAGTTTCTACATTTCAGACGTATACCAAATTTCATTCATGTTGCTCTTTATATTTTCGTAGTTTCATGTTCATTTGTTCTCAAATACTCATATTTTCTGGGGGAGGATTTCTTTCAAAATTTGATTGAAATCTATAAATGTATCGAGAAAATAACATGATTTGGGGGGGGGGGATTTCAACTAAACAAAAATTTGTCGAATTTTTTTTTCGATGATTTTCAAGAAAATGTTTTTTTTTTTTTCAGCATTGTAAAACTCAAATTCTTTTTACCCAGACCAAAATATTTGCTACATAATTTTTATCTGTATTTTTAATTATTATTTTCAATATTTTAAGCCTATTTTAAAACGATATATTTCATTTTTGAAGCGAAACTCAAAAAGTTTGCATTGTTGCTACTAATATTTATCATTACCTTTTCCCCTATTACTATTATAAGGACATGAAGATTTGGCTTATCTTTTCATGTTGAGTATTATCTATGCTTTCAGTAAATTTTTTGATATTTTTTTGTATTTAAAATCAAGTTAATAATAAAAACAAGTTGGAAAATTTTAAAATTTTCTTCCATTTTAAAATTCTGCTGTTTTCTTGTTTTTTTCTTCTTTTTCCCTTCAATATAATAAGACTACAAATTAAGAATAGGGGAAAAAAAAGGAAAAAGTTTTTTCATTATTATCATCAAGGTATGAAGATTTGGTTTAACTTTTCATGTTGAGTATTTAGTATAATTCACGTTTTCAATAAATTTTTTGATATTTTGTAATATTTAAAATCAAGTTAATAATCAAATTTTTTTGAAGTTCCTCCATTTTAAAATTCTGCTGTTTTTTTCCTTCAGTACTTACTTTCTTTCAATGTTTAGAGATGCAGACTAAAAATTAAGAAAAGGGGGAAAAAAGGAAAAATAGTGCATTAAAATTTGAACAAAAATAATTTTCTGTAGAAACACTTGACATTTTTAACAACCCTTAATCCTTTGAACCAACTGGTCGCCAAAGCGGCTAACTAAAAATAAAGAAAACTACACTTATTACATCGTGACGCATTTTATTTAATACTATACATTGTAAGTATGATCTATGGGCGGCAAATGCTTAGCACTACTGAAATGAAAGAACGTGTACCTTTGAAATATTGAGCGAAAGATTAACTAAATACATATATTTAATTTTAAATTCTAAGTCCAAATTTTCTGCATGCTGATTCTTTATCTCGTACTAACCTCAGCATGGTTTTCGCGCGCTTTTGGGAATATTTTCGAACAAAAGAACTCCTGTCTATGACGAGCTTGCTTTCTCTTTTTCCTCCCACGACGCTGGAATGTCCCATCAGTATGTATTCTTTGCCCACGCGAAGTTTCGGGCACTGGCAGTTGTCCAGTGTCCAGACGTACTCGCGGGGCAAGATAGGAACTTTGTTTTTGAATGAGCGCTGAACTTCCAGTTCGATTCGTCTGCCTTGTGGCTGCTTCTCTGTTGCCAACACAGTTGCACGCAATACTGGAAAAAAAATAATAAATGGGAAAAAATTATTGGAGAGATATTTGAATAATTAAAAAAATTTAAAGATAAATATTCTGTAAAGTGTTAATTAAACCACGGGATTTTTTTATAGATAATTCCCTGTTAATAGTAATTTTTACATATAGTAAAAATGAATGTGTGAAGTTTTAAGTGTGAGTTGCGCTTTGAAGGTCAGACCGTTTGACTTAGGTAAATCAAACTTGTCACTTACAGCAATGAAAAGAAGGCGAGATTATATATCCAGGATTATGCACATAGTTTATCCGAGTTTATGCTTACATGATTGAATTTATACAGGATACGCATTCAAATTCGAGCCCAATGGTCAGTTTGAAAATCATTAGTGATTGGCATACATATTGTTTAGTACTGTTAACGTGGTCTAAATAATTACATTTTATGTAGATTGAGTCAAACAATGCATTGATGTAGAATGAGTTTCAGATTTTTTTCATACATTGCAAAATATTTTTATTAATACAGTAAAAGCTCCTTATTCGCGCTTCCTTCATTCGCGGATGAAAAAAATGCGACCCAATTCCTATATTCGCATTTTCTTTATTCAACCTGCAAGTGTTTTAGCGTGCTAATAAGAAAGCGTGGGTTACAAGTGCTATTTTTTGTGATTGGTTCCAAATTGTTTTGTTTCTGAAGTTGAAACTTATTAAAAAAAAAAAGAAAAACAGAATTTAGACTTTAAAGCACATCTAGTTTTAGACAATGCACCAGGTCATCTTAGCTAACTTGAAACTATGCATCCAAATATAAAAAAAGACATTTTTACTTCCCGACATAATGGCTTTGCTTCAACCTATGGGCCAAGAAATAATTCAGGCCTTTAAGCTCTATTACATTAGACGAACCTGCAAAATCATATTGGATAATATGGAATGTAATCCTAATATGAATGTTATCGAATGCTGGAAGAAATTTGACATAGCAAAATGCATCGTAAACTTAAAAGAATCATTGGAAGAACTGAAGCCACACACATTGAAGTTCATGCTGGAAAAAACTGACCTGCTCTGACTGTGGAAAATGACGAAGAATATGTGCAAGCTCAAACTTTGACTGCAAACATAGCCGAAATCGCGAATGGAATAGGACGAGATGGGTTCGAACAGATAGAATCAAGTGACATTCAGGAATTGTTTGAATCGCAAGATGAAGATTTGACTGAAACCGACTTGGAGGAAATGCTAAATTCACAACCCATTGAAGAAAAGGCTTCAACCAGCACTAGAAACGTGACATTTCTTTTGAAAAATATTAGTGAAGGTTTAAAAATGGCAAATGAGCTTTGTGATTTCTTTATGAACGCCTATGGAACAAAGCCTTATTTTTAAGAGGCAAATTGCTACTGCGACTTCTGCGTATCAGTCTGAATGGAAGGAGCTTTTTAAAACTGCCAAGCAAGAGAAAATGACAAAATTCTTCAAACCATTGCCTAAGCCTTAAGATAATTAATCAAAATGTTAAAAAACTTCAATTAATTGAAAAAATATAACTTGATGGATTTTTTTGAAACTTTAATTAATTAAAAATTAAGCTAGCATTTGGAATTTTTCTGCGATAATTTCCGAAAATATTACAGCGCAAAACTGTTTTTTAAAACTTCATATGATAAAGAACTTAAGATGCACAAAACTTAAAGATGACTTTTTTTATTAACTATGTTTTAACCTATAAATTCAGTGTATATTTTTAATGATTTTTTTAAAAAAATATTATAACTGTATTTTTGAACAATTAATTTCTCACCAAATCAAAGTAGAATTTAACCTGCAAGAGCACGTTAAGAGTTTACCAGTGCTTTGTCGTCACTTTGTCAAAAACTCGAACGGGATGATTAAATGAACTCTTGTTGCAAATTAAACCGAAGAAAGTGTGATACTCAGAACGTGTCGAAATGATAGCGTAATGCTATGGAATAAATATGATGCGATTTTTTCCACATAATTCCACTACAGCTGATTTCGAATAAGGGAGATATATAGTACAATGAACAAACAATCGTTAGGCTTCTATAATAACGCGAGTTACGTGACTATAGGAGTTTAAATATATTTGAATGAGAAGTTATAAAGAGAGAAAGATACGTAAGTATTTGATTGAAGCTTTTGGAACGCATTACTCATGACGAACTAGCTGATCGTCAAAGGCGACTATTAATAAATTAAGCACAGAAAAAATTAATAAAGCTTGAAATTGGAGGTTTAAGTACTAATTACTAATAGGTTTGAAAATTCAATGAAGAAATCAAACTTTGTTTTTAAACGGTTGCATTATCTTAAAAAATAATACAAATTTGAACCCAAAATATAAATTTGGAGAGAAAAAAAATTACTTACCGAAATCACTCAGACAGAAGTTTTTAACTTGATATTTGACTCTCGTGCATGGAAGACATTCGTCTAAAATATAAAAAATTACGATTTAGAATATTCATAATATTTCTTTTGTTTGAATATAAAGATTCTTTTGATTGTAGATTTTTAAGATAGAAAAATTGATTGAAATATTAATGTAATTAAAGAATGTGCATTATGCTTAGTACAGGATTACTAAAAAGACAATTTTGTCTAAAAAATTTTTATACTGTTTTACTTAACTTGATTTGTTTCTTGTGGTAAAGAAGGAGTTACGTAACTAAGTTTTCATTTATTTTCATATTCACGATAATTTGCACACTTGTATGTATTAGATGACAATACATTATTCAAATATTCAAAACGATAAATGAAATTGTACTTTGATTCCATACGAGTTGCATAATCTAGTACGGATTTACAAATTTCTTAATATTGAATTACAAATTTAAAGAAAAAAGTGGATTATTAAAATAAAAACTATGTTACTTTTTACAGCTCTAATAAAGTTTTACTTTGAATTTAAAAACAAACAAACCAGAAACTGTTTTTATTTGATTTATTATTAATACAATTATATGCAAATTAAACCTCAATTAGGGAAAAATGACTCTAGAAATGTAAAAGGGTTAGTAAAAGTGTACCACATATAAAATTATTTATTTTCTCATGAAAAATCATAAAAATCATTCAAAAAATCATTTTGAAAAATCAAAAAATAGTTATCGCTTCAAAAAAATTTAATAACATCATTAATATATTTATGTTAAAAATAATTTAAAAAATTCATTCCAACAAACTATTGCTTTTGAATTTAGTGTTTTATTTTATTTTTAATGAATAAAAAACGATTTAATATCTAGAAAACAAAAATACTTACTAAAGTGCGATTTCCTTTTTTTTTTAGCTCGAATGTCGTCTGCATCTAAAAATATATCGATCTTTTTTAAAAGATTTAAAAAGTCAATAAATTAAAAGCTTAACACCCAATTAAAATTAAAATTTTATCTCTTTAAGATTTAAATGAAAACAGATTCATTATTTCCAATCATTTACTTACTTTTATTCCAGAAATCCTTTTTCTGTTCTTTTTTCCCGCTACGTTCATTCTTATTTTTTACCACAAAATTGCTGGCAACAGTTTTTTTCCTTTCTCCGCTGTCATAATCAGGAACTACGACGTGATTATATCTGGTGAAAGCAGATGTAACATTTGGCCTTCCAATATCATGGATGTATTGTGTTGTTGTCTCAAGGGAGTTTCTTCTATTCGAAAACAAAACAGTCGCAGATGTATTGTAACGAATTGTTTGTTGTTTATCATTATCATTTGTTGTTTTATTTGGAATTACCAGATGGCGCAGGTGGTCGAGAGTTCTGTTACGGTGCCATTTGTTCGAACTTGATTCGAATTTCGCATTTACCACCGGCGCGCTTATAGGATGTTTATTAAAAGTTTTATGCCTCTTAATACTCCAAGATGGAACAGATTTTAGAACTTCATTTCTGTGGTAGTAAGATTTATACCCTTGGAATTTGGTGACGGGAATTAAATTAGTCTGAGAAGAATCATCAATGCTGTTGTCTAATGGTTGATGAGTTTGTGAAATATGTGGGCGTTCGGCTTGAGATTCTGGAGTTTTGGCGGGAAGAAGCGAATACTGATAAAGAGAGTTTGAGCTAGGACTGGTAGTGGAAATCCAGTACTCGTAGTGTACTGTTGGTATTTCACCAGAGCCCAATACCTGAAATTGTAAAGGAGAAATTATAAAGGCTTGTTTCAAGAATCGTATTTATAAACTAATAAAAAGAATATAATTATATAAAGACTGGAGGTATCTCTACAAATTCGAATCCATTGTTAATTAAAAACTCTCATTTCCATAGAACAGAAAAGCCCTAGTCGTGACTTTTTAATGGAAAGCTGGAGTTAATTTTTGACTTCTGCTCTAAAATTAGTTCATTACTAAAACATTGTAGAATTTTGCGAGCAAAGAAACTAACCAGCAGGAGAGGTCTCTCCAAAAATTAATAAATCATAAAGTATAGTTCAAGTAATCTGCAAGATATAATTGATAAAATATTATCAGAGGGTAATTATAAAGTATTATAACTAAGTATATTTAAATAAATAATTTAGAATGCAGCCTGATTAAATAAGTATATAGACTGCAATTATTATTTTCCCCGTGATAAAAATGGAAGGGTTACCAGAATTCTTAAGGGCAGTCTCGTGGGCCCTTCAGAAGATAGGCGCTCACGTCCGTCCCACGTCCTATTGTACACGAATTCCGCCCCGTGGACGAAGACTCGACCTGGAGATTGTACCCGCCAGTTTCCGTTCACAAAATAGTTGGTCTTCAGATCCATTAAAGCTATAAAAGGCGGAAAAAAGATCTTTAAACTTCCTTTATCGTCACATTCAAGATCACAGGGAAGGGAGATATTCAAAATTTAAATATTATTGTGGGTATTGCTTAAAATCTCTTAACTCGGAACACATCCATGTTGGCCAAGTCACAGAAGTAATCACGTGATGTTTCGCCGCCATTGTGGTAGACGAGAGTTCGACGCCGAGACTATAAGATGTATCTTTTTATGTGTGGAATGTTTGTTTAGTTGTGTTTCGTCCTTTTAAATCTGAATAAATACATTCTACATAAATGGTGATCGTTGCCTTTCCCCACATTATGATTTAATTTTTGGCAATGGTGTTGGTTTGAATTGTGCCAATGTGGAGGTTGAATTCCGCCGAGGATTGAACCTGTGATTTTTGAGTTTGCAGCTGAGCAACATATCCTCTATACAAAAGTGATCAGTAGATGTTTAGTGGCTGTTACTGGCTTATTAAGATGTCACCACAGTACTCCCCTGCCAGTGAGTCGGTGGAGATGAATTATTTTTTTATTGCGCCAAGCGTTAAGAGGAGCGAGAGAGTGTTTCGTACCGCCAAGTGTTTTGGCGAGCGAAGAGTGTTTCGGTAGCGCTAAGTGTCGTGGCGAGCGAAAAGATTGTTTCGATAGCGCCAAGTGTTATGGCGCTACCGAAGAGAGTGCTATTGTGCCAAGCGAGTCTGACGACTTTGGTTACTGCGTCAAATGATTCTGACGACTTTTGCGTTGCTGATAGTGAGAGGTTTTGTTGCTGCTGCTTCAAATGAGTCAGACAACTTTGATTGCTCAACAAGTGAGTCTGTCGACTTTGCTTTGGTGGCGTTTGCTGCGGTAGATGGCGCCACGACAGCTGTTTGAATGTTCATTGTCCGAGGTCACCATTGTGGCGATAGTGTAATATATGTCATACATAATAACAATAATCTAACTCAAAGCGTTTTTTGTGTCACAGACAACTAACTGGACATTTTCCAAAAATATGTTTTTTTTAAAAAACTCAGGAAGGTAGGCCCGAAACGTGTACATTTTTCAACATCTCGAGTTGAATTTTTTAGGCAATTATTATACTTTCATTATACTGCGTACACAAGAAATTGATAAAATTGGGATATAATTATGAAATAATAAATAAGAGAAGCGGGAATAACCCCACTCACCGAGAAAATTCGTGTCGCTTGCTTCGGATACTACAATATGGGTAGCTCCAGCTGGTATAATGAAGATTTCGTTGTAATCGTAATGGCGATCTGTAAGGAAATTTATATTAGTATAAGAAGAATGAAGTAAATCAAACACCATTCGCAAACACACTGACAACTTTACACAATGTGGTTAAATAATCAAACTAAACATTGTATTGTTACGAGCCTGTAATTTTGCTTTCCCGTGCTCATAATGTCATCGTAAAGAAGACTGAATTACAGTAATCTGTACTGATGGATGCCCGGGCGTCACAACAGAGATCCCAGAGCTTGGCGACAAAATTGGCGATCATTTGGTGACTTGGTGACAAAATTTTATAATACCCGAAACTTTAATATTTTTCTAGATCCGTCCATTAGAAAGCGAGATACTTTCAGAATGATCCTGATTGGTCCAGAAGGTTTTAGCTATATAATGCTATATAAGGCCTCCTGCTGCTATATATAAGGCCGCCAATGGTGTGATCAATCGAAAAGACCCGAATTGAGAGGTCTTGAAAGGAGCCCTGAACAGAGGAGTCGCAGTGAGATTACCGAAGCAACGACGTTGTGGCGAATTGGCGTTTTTGGTTAGCCTATATTTGAACATGCCCCTTGATTCTCGCCAATTATACGGCTTTTAATGGGCCGAAATTTCTTTATGTTTTGGCCGCTATTCCTGTTTGAACGGTATTCTGAGCGAACAGGCATGACGCCAAACAAAAGTCGCCAATTTCACCAGAAGGGCACCCTCAAATATATTTTTACCGTTGTTTTCAACTGAAGCATGCTGATTGTGTTTTCACATCATACAAAAATTACATGAAACCGTTAACTTTACGGACGGATTTTCTGTAACAATACAATTTCGGTAAATACATCTTTCTGTAAATACAATTTCAGTATTCTTATTTTTGCATGCTTTCTAGAAAATTACCCGTTTTCTTAAGCTTCGAACTATAAATATATAGCTCTCTATAGCTAAATACTTAAAAAAATCCAAACAAGACTCCAAGCATTTTAGAATTCCCTCGGTTTCGTTTATTCTCTTCACTTCACATCATAATTTACAAACCATTACCAGATTCCAAAAGGTTTGTAATTGATTATCAGTTACAAAAATATAATATTACAAAAATATGTTTATCAAAGAGAAAAATCGTTTGTTTTTACTTTGAATGATATTAATAGAAATAAAAACTGTAGCAGTTATAAAATGTCTGAAAAGGAATAGTCTGCTAAGTGTTTGTTAACAGATTATGACATTTATCGAACACTTATCTATACTTATAATAAAGCTCAATGTGTGTGTGTGTGTTGGCGCTCTACAGGTCAGACCGTTGGACCTACAACTACCAAATTCTGTAAGTGTACATCTTGGGGGTCTGGAATGTGCACCTCGGAGCCCTTTTTTCGAATTTTTTATTAAAATTCGAATTAATTAAAATTTAAGCGAAGTTTTGACGTTTTTCTGCTATAACTTCCGAAAATATTATCGCACAAACATGATTTTTGCATCAATTTAAAGATTAAAAAATTAGCTTTCTAATGGTGCTAGTGTTTTAACATATAACTTAAGCTTCTATTTTTAACGAATTTTTAAAGAAATATTTAAACTATATTTTTCAACAGTGTATTTCGGATAAAACAATAAAATTTAATCTGCACAAAACGTTACGAGTGAAAGCGGAAAAAATTACATTTGATCAATATGTTGCCATCAGATTGAAAAAAAAAAAAACAACTCAAATTAAAAGATAAATAATGTTTTCAAATTAAATATCTAAAAATATAATTTTCAGCACGTGTCTGCATGAAATGAAATAAACATAAAATATGTTTTTTCTAAAAAGAAAAAAAAAATTACTTTTGCAATATTTTAACAACAGTCCCTGAGTAATCACAAAATGATTATTGGATTTTTGTTTCAATTAACAGCATTAACCATTGTGAGTTACGGTTCTATTCACAATGTGGAGTCTCCTGGGTGCGATGTATGTGTTCCTGCCATATAAAGTTGAACTCTGGCAAGTACTCTCTCAGTCGCAAACCGATCTCGTTATACACTGATGGAAAAAAAAATCCCAACATCAAGAAAAAAATTACTGTACAGTAATGAAATTTTAGGAATGTCTAGGTAACATATTTAATTGATTAAAGTTTCAAGATCACAGGTAGAGCCATTGGCGAGAAGAGCAATTTCAAATTTGAAATGTTGGTACATTAGTAACCGGTGTAACCGCCAGAATTTTGAATGCAAGCATGCAAACGTGCATGCATTGTGTCGTACAGGTGTCGCATATCAGTTTGTGGGATGAAGTTCCATGCCTGTTGCACTTGGGCGGTCAATGCAGGGACGGTTAATGATGGTTGTGGATGACGCTGGAGTTGTCGTCCAATGATGTCCCATACGTGC
>JAPMOQ010001652.1:309907-328315 GCA_026543055.1 Argiope trifasciata
CATTCCGTATTCACTGTTTCTGTATTCGCGGCATATTTATGGAACATATACCCGGCGAATAAAGAGCTTTTACTGTAACTGGAATGTTGATATATATTCTTCATTTCAATTTAGTTTTCATGCAAAATATCCTTTTTCACAATATTTTGTGCTTCTTAAATTAATTGAAACTCTGAAACATGAATAAATTTTCCTTGCAGCGATAAAAAAAATATTTTTTCCCAAATGGAGTTACAGGTGAACCTTTTATCTTTGAAAGAAATTGCACCTCTACTATTAATATATATATGTGTGTTGGCACTTCACTGTGACATTCTATATATATATATATATATTATAAGCTCAACAAATGAAAGAAGTGTTTCAGAAAATTTAATTAATTAATCTAAAATTGTGTCGATTTATAATTTTTTGGCAATAATTTCTAGAAATATTATTATAGAAAAAACGTTTGTACACCATCGATTTTCGTGTTTTATTAAAATCTAGTATCACTAATAATATTTTTAATGGTACAATCTTAAAAGGATTATCAAGGCATTTAAATTTTTAATCACTCTATGATGACATCAGAATTGATGATATTAAAAAAGTTTATATATACAATTAAAGGTCCAAATCTATTAAAACAATATATCTTTCCTGTCTATCATAACCTGATATTTCAAAATATTTCGTTGTTGTATATGAAAGATGTAATTGAAATTAAACACAATCAATAATCCTGGCAAGTAAGATTGAAAAACGCAGCTCGTAAAACACATTTGTAACATTATTTCTTTAATTAGTCGAGAATATACATGGAAAAGGAAATAAAATTATTATACAGAATTATTTATAGTGTTTTTGAAAGGCACTTATTAAAATTGCTATTTCACATTTAGCTCTAATTTATTTTGTTGATAATGAACTTGATCACGTGATATATGTTTAGTGCGTAGTGCTTTTCTAATTTTTGAAAGACTTGCGCATCTAGCGAGACGAGAAAGATGCAAAGCCTTAAAGTGGGTTCACACGAGGCTTATTACTGCCCGCAATAGAAGATCATGCCTACCTCCAGAAAATCACGTGACCACAACGGGACAAGGGCAAATAGTTGTCCCGTCGGGACAAACGTTGTCTCAAGTGTTCATACGAGGACAATCCCAGGTTAACAGCAGAGAGGCAACGATTGCGGGCTATAGTAAGCTTCGTGTGAACACACTTTTATGCAACAAATCTTATAACAACGTATAGTTAAAAAATTAAAAAAGAAGGTCACATCATGAACCTGATGGCTAAAATCTTCGAAGGTGAAGGCTGAAGATGAACAGATAAAGGTTACTTCATCGGATAATTGAACTCGCTGTAGGCCTCAAGACATTAGAATTTTGTTATGTGAATGTTCTATTATGGAAGTTGACTTATCCTACACAGAATTTATTCTAAAATTACAATAAATTTCAAGCCAATGATTATAACAGTAAATTGTATGTTGTGTCCCATATAAACTGGAAATAAGTTTTCTAATGGCAACATAATTTTTTTGTATTTCTAAATAATTATTATTTAATATCTATTATAATTTTTCGTTCTCCTTTGGAAACTGCTCCAATTTCAATTGGAAATCAGTTTTTCTAATGGCAATTTTTTTGCATTTCTAAAAAGTTATTATTTAAAATCTATAATCATTTATCGTTCTCCTTTGGCAATTGTTCCGATTTCTTTCATTTGGCTCTTTAATCTAATGAAAGACGCAACGAAAGAAACAAACGTCATTATCAAATTTTTTTAGCAACTTTCTGATCTTTAAACTACTCTTTGTCTTCTTGTATAGTCGCGGTTTTTGTGAATTTAATTTTCCGTTTAATCTCTTTCCTTTTTTTGCCGTTTTAAGTTTAGATTTTCGTCATTTTTTTATACGATACTGGTCAAGTTTCTTCTCAGAGCAATAATTCTTATTAGGAATCGAGAAAAATGGAATCAAAGCAACCGAACGGCAAAAACAAATCTAAAAGCCCTGCCAAACTGAGCCGAATTTTCCTCTTCCTTTTTTTTATAATCATTTGAAAATGAATAAAAAGATGAAGGAAAAAAAACATAATAGAAAGCATAATTGAAAAAATTTTTGTTGCATTAATCTATATCTATATACTTATAATAAAGCTCGATGTGAGTGTGTGTGTGTTGGGGCTCTACAGACCAGACCGTTGGACCTACAGCTACCAAATTTGGTACACGTATAGCTTGGAGATAGGGAATGTGCACCTCGGAGCCCTTTTTTTCCAATTTTTAATTTGAATTTGAATTAATTAAAGTTTAAGCGAAATTTCGACGATTTTCCGCAATAACTTCCGAAAATATTATCGCACAAACAGAATTTTTACATCAATTTAAAGATTAAAAAATTAGCTTTCTAATGGCATCTTTGTTTAAATGTATAACTTAAGCTTCTATTTTTAACAAATTTTTAAAGAAATATTTTAACCATTTTTTACAACAATATATTTCGGACAAAACAATAAAATTTAATCTGCACGAGCACGTCAAGGGGGAAAAATTAGGTTTTATCAGCGTGTTGCCATCCTATTGACGGAAGTTCAAACTAAAAAACAACAACTATCGTTACAAATTAAATCTAAAGAAATGCAACTTTTAGCACGTGACTGGATAAAATAAAAGAAATATAATATGTGGCATTTTCTAAAATAAATAATGAACGAGCAAAAGGGAAAAAATAGCTTTTATTAAACTGTTGAAATCATACTGACAGAAGTTCAAATTAAAAAATAAATTAACTATGACTGCAAATTAAATAAAAAAAATGTAACATTCACCAGGTGATTGGATGAAATTAAATAAATATTAAATGTTATGTTTTCTAAAAAAGAAATACAAGACAAAGGTTTCTATGATCGTTTGCAACATCTAAATCATTAATTTAGTGAATCAGTGTTAAGTGACTTTCGAAGTTTAAGTATATCTGGCAGAGAAATTATAACGAGAGCAAGGCACATAAGTATTTAATTGAAAATCTTAGACCCCATTACTCTTGGCGAACCAGCTGGTCGCCAAAGGCGTCTAGTATCTAATAAATATTTATGTGAGTAATTAAATTTGTTTGTGTTTTTTTCATATTTTAACTAAACAAAATAAATATTGTCTCATTCAAACACAAGGGGATTTTTTCCCTGTAGTGCAAAGAGTAACAGATATTACTTCATATGATTGAAAAGTAATAAAAAGAATAAAACTCCTATTTCTAAATTTTGAATAAAGTTTTATTTATTCTTTGTCAATGTTTTAAATCATATTTCAAAGAAAATCATTATATATCAAACAGTTTCGATATCAATAGTTGATACAGAAAGAGTATTGAAATAAAACAGACGTTTACCATATCGATTGGGTATCCATTCATCGATTCTTTTACCAGCTATTGTTACACCATTCCGCCGCGAGCACTGATAGTCCAGGAATTCTTTTTCAGTTGGTGAGCAAGCCTACAGACAAAACAAAACAATTTGAAAGTTATAAATTGGAATATTTTGGTAAAATGTAGTCGAATTTCTAATTCTTAACTTCTAATTAACAAGTGATTATCTCGGGGGTTAAAAGATTTATTTTCTACTACATTCTACAATTTTCACATTTAGTATTAATGTATATTTCAATTAAAATTAAAGATTTGAATTATACTATACTGTTATCATGTAGCATATACATCCTAATTCGCTTCAGTTAAAATAAGCAGCGAGAGGGATCTCAAAACTTTCTGGTTTGGTTTTGAGGAAATCATCAACAGTGAAGGATACAAGCAAAACTCGTGGATTTTAAATGAAACATTAAAAGAAAAAGATCTAAAATATGGCGAAAAGTGTAACAAGGTTGTTTCTTAACAAGAAAATGCTTCCACATATGTTTTTACATTAATACAAGAAACTTAATCACTTAGCTGGGATGTCTGCGCCCCGCATACTATATTCACCAGATATTGCTCCTTCAGACTACTATGTTTCTTTCACTATATAGAGTGCCTCTCCGGAGAAAGGTACAATACTAATACAGATAAAAATAAAGTTGCCTTGATAACTGGATTACATTCTAAATAAGAAAATCTTTTTCTTCGCGGAATTTGTTTGTCGTTTGGAAAGATTGTTTTTCTTCAGAGGCAAACAGAAAATCAGAATACTATAATTTCTGAAGTGTAATGTTTAAGATGAGTCGACAGTTGATTTTTACAACAAGTAAGTGCTTTTTTAACTTAAAAAAGACAGCCATTTTTTTTGTACCAAAGATTCTGTGGATTGGTAGGTTGGTCAACTTAATTTTAATGGCGCAAGAGCCAAAAATAGGCTATACTGCGCCAATCCTATGGTTTGAGAGGGCACCAAGTGAAAAGTTAAAATATTCAAGGTATATTAAAAACCAAGTCGATAACACAGCAGCCATCAAAACGGGGGATTAGTCTGGTAAAACCAGTCCATTGTTGAAGAACAGCTATGTAAAATGATAAAATCCAATGGCGTTTGAAAAGTTAAAAACATACTGATGGGAAGGTTCTCCCACTCATTCTCACAAGTTAAGCGAAGTTGAGTTGAAATACGTTATGCGATGAGAGTTAAAGCCAGCCAAGATATGTGGAACATTACATGAAGGGCATGTAGGTGCTCTCTCACCGAATAATAGGTGCTTATGAATGAAGCGGGTATGGCCGATGCGAGTCAATTTCCCATCAACACTTCTTATGGAAGCAATGGGCCATGAATGAAAAAGATTCCATGGAATTTGAATGAAGCGTATTACAATATTAACCACGCAAATGATTACAATTTTCAATCAAATTTATGTCAAAATCATAATTTAAATGTATTAAATCAATAATTGTTATTATTGTAAAATTTCACTTACATGTCTCGAACATAGCTCGTATTCTACAGTGTCTCCTACACACGCATTGTCTGAAATTCTGTATCCAACCATTCTACAATAAGAGATTTGTATCAGAATCAATCTCCACAATACAAAAATAACATAAAAAACAGAACAACCGCAGTGAACTAATAAAAAAAATTACTCAATCAGTTTATACAATTTGGATATTTGTACAAGTCATTTTTGCTATGTCTGTTCCAATTTATATAACATTATGAAATTTTATGTGTGCTAATACGGACTGTTTTTATTTGCAGTTGTCACATTTTTATATTTTCTAGTTAATTCTGAATGAAATAAATAATAAAAAATATCTATATTTTCCCGACGATTAAAGAGAATATTTAATTTAAAAATATACTTTATATAAATAAATATCCAACTTTGAATATGCACACTACACTGAAATTGGAACAGACATTATAAAAGAATTATTTAAAATATAAGAAAATAATTAACATAGACCAAAAAGAAATGGCTAAGGCATTCAAAAACAGATTAGACAAATAGCGTTTAACGACAGTGAAACAATAAATTGATTTGAAAAGAAAATCATTTTTGAGGAAAAATATTTTTTTACAAGGGATACAAATTGTTTACACTCATTTGCAGACCCAACTCCCCCTGGTGTGTAGAAAGAGAACCGTGCGAGCTGGACACAGAGAAGAAATGCTTTTTTTTATTTTATTGTTCACATTTCCTCCTATTAAGCGAGGTTGTGATGCAGAGTCGCAATATTTTAATGCTTATTAAATTAATTAGCATATCTGTTGAGTTCCATAATAAGCTGTTTAAAAAACTGCAGTCCACTACTTTTTATTGAGCTATAGACAGAAATAATTTTTGAATGACAAATTATTTACAGATTTGTATTTAAACATTTATTCGAAAATTCGAATCAGTAAAAAAGATCTAATTCAGAGTTTTTAAAAAAATCACTTTCGTTAGAGTTAAAGGAGCAAACGACTTTTAATGATCTATCTAAAGATACACGAATTATCTCTATGATCTATCTAAAGAAAACTCATGTATCTTTAAGATATATCTTAACTCATGTCTCGACCTTTAATGATATATCTAAAGATAATAAATTGATATTTATGATATATGATAAATCTAAAGATACAATAGATATATCATAAAGATAATTCATGTATCTTTAAATCTATCGTTAAAAGTCAAGACATGAGTTAAGATATATCATAAAGATACATGAGTTATCTTTAGATATATCATAGAGATAACTCAAGATAACTCATGTATATTTATGATAATATATCTTAACTCATGTATCGACCTTTAATGATAGATCTAAAGATATACGAGTTATCTCTATGATAGATCTAAAGATGCATGAGTTATCTCTATAATAGATCTAAAGATGCATAAATTATCTCTATAATAGATCTAAAAATACATGAGTTATCTCTATGAGAGATCTAAAGATACACGAGTTATCTTTACGATATATCTAAAGATAAATCGTGCATATTTATGATATATCTTAACTCTAGTCTCAACCTTTAATGACAGATCTAAAGATACATGAGTTTCAAATGAAATCAAAATGATTGAAATCGGCTCAATGGTACTGACTGACGAACTATCATGTTATATCCATTATCAAGCCGAGTTCTTACTGTAGAGGTATCTTAATAATAAGTTAGTGACAGCCACTAGGGAATAGTCATCGCTTTTGTAGAATGGTTTTGTTATGCGGCTACGAACCAAAAGGTCCCAGGTTCGATTCCCACTCATTCCAGTCCGCTACATTATGATTTCTTTCAAAATTTTTCGGTGAAAATAAACTAATTTCTTTAGGAGATATATCTAGAAGCCGGAAGTTTCAACACGAAACAACAACTGCAACATCAGACCTGCTGTTACGCCTGGATGACTGATTTGTAAGTATTCTATATTATTTTGAAAATTTTCGATGGAGATTTATTAATGTTTATACTATCCTTCGTTATGAAATTTTCATTTAACAAATAATCAACTCAAGAAATGAACAGAAGAAATATCACACTCAGCTCAAGGAAGATGAATCCTCTCACGCATCTAGATTTATACCCAAACTAAAGTTTGTCTTTTAATTCTTTACAGATGACAAATCGTACTGTTTCATAATTATAGAAAAGCTGATTATACAAATAATAAATAATTTTTGCCGGCGTCCTGGCATAGGGGTAGCATGTCTTCCCCGTTATCTGGGCGTCCCGGGTTCGAGTCTCGGTTCGGACATGGTTGTTCTGTGTTCTATCTGTGAGGTGTGTGAATGTGCCCCGCCCCTCCTATGAAAAGGGTGTGTGCAAGATAATGTGAGCATGAAATAGGTAAGTCGTACTCTTAATTGTGTTAATTAAGTATTTTGTATTGTGTTAATTGTATATTTTATTATTCAGTTTGTACATTTTTCGTATTTTATTTTATTATTTGTATTTTAAATTGTAATAAATGTATTTGTATTTAGCATTGTGACGGCGTCCTTTCTTAGGGGTGGCGTGTCTTCCCCGTGATCTGGGCGTCCCGGGTTCAAGTCTCGGTTCGGGCATAATTGTTATTCTGTGTTCTATCTGTGAGTAGTGTGGATGTTCCCCCTGTAAAAAGGGGTTGTGAAAGTGAAACATGAAGTAGCTAAGCCGTATTCTTGGCCCTCGTTGGCACTATTGGAAAAACAAGAGACGCTCATTTAGGCTTAAATCGCTGATAGTTTCCTGTCAGCAGGCTTGTATAGTGCCATAAGTAACAACAACAACGCTATGAATTGCACTATCTTGAAATGATATGATATTATGTTTTGGTATAGCAATCAGTACTTTTAAAGAATTAGAAAATTATTAATGTGAGTAGTGTGCCCCCTTCTTGTAAAAACGGGTTGTGCAAGTGCATGTGAAGCATCAAGTAACTAAGTCGCACTCTTGGCTCTAGTTGGCGCTACTGAAGAAACAAGACATGCTCACTCAGCTTAAATAGCTGAGAGATAGCTGCCAGCGGGCTGGTAAAGTGCCATAAGTAATTTTTATCTTTCAAAATGCCAAAAGATATTTTTAATCTTTTAAAGTGCCATAGATAATTTTTAATCTTTTAACGTGTCATAAGTAATTCTTAATCTTTTAAATTGCCATAAGTAATCTTTAATTTTTTAAGTGCCATAAGTAACAAAAACAACATAAACAATTTTTAATCTTCAATACTAAAAACACACCGTCTGATGCATAATTTATCTAATCTGAAGATTATTTCATTAAAAAAACGCACCCACCTTGCTTTACAAGACCTGTTGCGTTGCCTGACACCTCCTCCGCATGTCCTGCTGCAGGCTGACCAAGGGCTCCAGTCCGACCAGATGCGAGAAATGTACTCACTCCTCAAAGAGTAATTCTCACCAGCGTCTCGGGACCACACCAGCATCTAAAAACATGCATCAGTTCATGCTAACATTACAAAAAAGTTTTTTTTTAAAATACAGCTTTAGATGATAACCATCCTCCAGTTGTTTCATCATTATCAATTCTCAGCTAAACTAATAAAAAGAACAATAATAAAAAGATTGAAATAAAATCGATAATAATAATCTTAGTGTTCATTATACACGTATCATGCTGCCATTTTTTTAAAAAAAAATGCATTAGATGACTTCCTTCCTCCAGTTGTTTTATCATCAATTTTCAACGAAACTAATAAAAATAATAAAAAAGAGCCAAATAAAATTGATAACAATAATTTTGGCGTTAATTATACATGTATCATGCTGCCATTCTTTTTTATTTAATACAAAATGAGATGACTCCCTTCCTTCAGTTGTTTTATCTTCAATTCTTAACTAAACTAATGAAAATAATAATAAAAAAGATCGAAATAAAATTAATATTAATAATTTTGGTGTTAATCATACATGTTTCATGCTGCCATCTATGAGTAGGAAAAATAAATTTTAATTTAAGATATGCAATTTTTTAAAGTTACTACAACAAATTTAAAGATAGATATATTTTGAAAATAATGATAATAAAATTATTTGTGTGGTAATATTTCAACGAAAGAGTAGAATAATAAATTTCCTCAAAGAAAATATATTTGCTACGATCTTTTTTTACATAATTTATAAAGAATCTCAAATTCCAATTAACATTGATGTTTTCAGTATTTACATGATTTTTATAAATCCTTAATCATTTTCATGTTGATTGCTTATCCCCGCTGGAATACGTGTTGGAACAACTTTTACATGTTTAAAACAGCAGAAACTTGTTCCACAAACGAAATTAATCAGGGTCGGCCATCTGGGGGGCGCGGGGGATGCTATGAACCCGGGCTCCACGACTGAGGGTGGGGGGACAATGTGATTAAGAATTAAAACAGTGTTCTGAGCAATAATAATGTTACACAGACTCTCAAATCATGTCAAATAATAAATTGTCTTTAGAAGCCCAAAATATTTTGGATTTCCTGTCTCACAACGAAAGCAGAATTTTCCAAACGGAACAATAGTTTTTCCTAGAATCGCCCATCTGGACTAACCTTTACACTCCAAATTTTTGTTCTTTTTTGAAGCAAAAGCAAAAGTACTCTTTCTCGGTTATACCTTTTGATAAATCAATTTTTCAAGTGTTAATGTTTTTATACCAGTTTCAAACTTTAAATGGACTTTATAGTTTGCCTTTCTTCAATGTATGCGCAGAGAAATTGAAGCACTGCTAAAAGTGGACAATATTCTGTATGAAAAATTTAAAAAAAGAACTCTTTATCTAGCTTTTTGTTCCGGATTATGGACTATTCTTTTATTTATATATTTATATTTTATTTATTTATTATTTAGTTTTTTATTTCATTTTTTCCTTTTTATTTTTATTTTATTTGTCTCTCCCTCTATGCTTTAATTTATCTTTAATGCTTTTGTTTTTATTTCAATATTTTTTTGGGACTGCCTTTAGCTTCTTTTGCATCTTGTACACGTGTATGGGAAAGTTAAGTTTGAATAGCGAGTCTCTTGATATCTATTTAAATTCTATTTTTTTAAAAATTATAATTGTGAGCTTTTTACCGGTGTAACGCCACTTGGTCACACACCTCATCATCATCATCCGAATACTAAAAGCCTACCAGCTTCTTTCCATGTGAGCCTCGACTGACGCCTTTATTAGGCAAAGATCGCAGTGATATTTATAAAAAGACTGAAAAAGTTCCTTTATGAATAAGGAAATCCCCTCCAGACATGTTCAGACAGAGCGGTGTGCCCGGCGCCCAGAAGTCGAGGTTGTTCGAATGGATTCGCAAATCATCAGCTATCTATTTTTGTCTATATCTAAAGTAATATTTTCTTACTATCCTTTACATTGCCAGTTACTAAATATAATGAATGTTGAATCCTCTTTCAGGAAATGAAAATGGTATAAAGGATTATGTTCGGTCAAGCATACGGGTATAATGCTTAAAAGTTTTGCTGTGCTATCGAAAAAGAAATTGGAAATCTTTTAATTTTTCTGGAGTAATTAATAGCAAAAACTAAATTATGCATCATTAAATAAATATGCGAAAGTTCGTTTTTTAGCTAAAAATTTAGGGTCCCCAAATGAATTCTTGTATCCGGGCCCCTTCATAGTGAAGGCCGGTTTTGGTTGTGGTTCATAAATACAGAGAAAGAGGAACAGCGGTTTCACTCTAGTGTTTGATCCATGATTGCAGAGCCATCTCAATTGATTTGCTTGAGCAAGAACTAAGCAAATGCCGTGAATTTTGGAAATGAAACCGAAACATCACCTTATTGATAGCTGTAATTGCTGAAGATTGGTTCTAATTGCCTTTAAGATAGTTTTATTCCCTTTTTTAAGTTACCCGACTACGTTAAAAACACTGGTTATCGACCACATTGGCGATTTTTTTTTTGCTGATATTTCTTGTAATTCAGACTTTCCTCTATCCAAAACAGTTTATCTGTTTCTAGGGGAAAAAGGCCTGAGCTATCATCCAGTAGGGCATATTTTTGAGCTAAAATTTGAATTTAATTTTAATATTCTCAAAACTTTAATTTTCATGTTAATACTCCACGGTTAATATGATATCTGAAAAAGTAGTTGAGGTTTTACCTAAAAATTTCAGCTTGTCTTTCAAAAAATATAGACAATGAAATGAACCAAAAGTTTTATTGTTGGTTGAATAATTTTTCATTTATACGGGTTTTTAGAAAAATTGAATTGTAATTTTATGGAAAAAATGCATATGTACGTACATTTTTACCCATAACTTCTTTGCATCTCAAAAATGTTCTCAGATTTTGTTCCGTTTCATTCATCTTCATAATCTATAACTAGTGTACAAAGAAAAATAGGATTTCTGCTTTGCCATTTTGTGTAGAGTGTTAACAGCTTTGGATAAATTTCATTCAAGTTTACTATACATTCTCCTATTTCTCAAAATATATTTTCAAATAAGTCTGTTGTATTTATAGTATTTTGTATTATAATTGACAATACTTCTAAAAATCGCAGTTTTATGTAGTTTTTAAAAAAAATCCAATTTTCAGAATTTTTTCCTTCGAACGTGATCAGATGCCTTAATTGAGCAGTTTCATGCACTATGAATAGATTTATTTTAATGGAGAAAAACATGAATAGATAACACCATGAGAATTCAAAAAGATCAAAGGTTCTATATTTATATAGCTCGAAAGAAAAGATTGAAAAAGATTCCTTGTAAAAATTAAATTCAGAAATTGTATTTAAAAAAACCCAGTGTCAACTTACGTATTCATTGAAGAGACCCAAAAAACATAAAAGTGTCCATTGGTAAGTTAAATTTTCGGAGTAACTCATCACCTTTCAGATCTGAAACAGAGGGAAAAAATAAATTCAAATGCAAATAAAATTAGAGCAAACGCTGAATTCAAAGACTTGCTAATTAGCCTAATTATTTCAAGCTAAACATGTGCGCAGATGTACATTAATGAGATCCATGGTTGCGTTTGCTGCTAGTAGATGGCGCCCCGACAGCTTCTTGACCATTCATAGTCTGGGGTTACCAATTTGGTGGTGGTATTGAATGGAATTGCGCCAATATGTAGGTTGGATTCCGCCAAAGATCGAACTTGCGATGTTTGGGTTTGAAGTGCAATGACTTATCCATTCGACAAAAGTGATCGCTCATGTCTAACGGCTGTTACTAGCTTATTAAGATGTCACCACACATACACCTATATATATACTGACTGCCCTCTCCAATTTTGTCTTCCCAATTACACAATTTTTTTAATTCTGAGATTCAGTACTTTTTTCTTAAACTTCAGTGCAAATATTTTGCATAAATCCTTACTTATATTAATAAATATTATATAATGATATTATAAGTTAAGTTCCGGTGAAAAAAGTCTTTGTTTTTAAAACGAAATTAGATGAGCGCACTTCCTGTAAATTTGCAGCATTATAGCATTGGCCTTTTGTCCTTATAAATCATTAGATAAACTAATAAAAGCATATAAACACTGTTGCCACTCCTAATAAGTTTTATGCTTCCTGTCTCTTTTACATCCTATTCCAACTTGAAATCTGGCAACCTAGTTATGATTTAAGTAGAATACAATGTGTTTATTTTAAGTATGGAATTTCTATACGATACGTTCTTTCATCTTTATGATGTACGGATCATTAGATCAATTGGGCTTAGTAAAATTTAAAGTACGGCGCCGAATGTAAATTTTGTACTTGACCGGTGGCTCTCCTATGGCAACCCTAAAGTGGTTTGTTCAGGAAGGGTCAGGGATCTCTCTTTTCTATTTGTCACTCCATTAGCGTCAGACTTTTTTTTGTACTGTTTTATTTTCATTAATTAAAATTTTTTTTGAACCACATGGGTGTTATAGCGTCATTTTGCAGCAATCCAAAATGGAGGACAATTGGCGAACTTTGTAGAATTTGGTGATATTTTGGCGCAGTTTGGCGAGGGTCCGTACCTTAAACTTTACTTTTACCGATCCATTTTAAGTTCCTTCATTAGTAAATACGCTCACCAGTTGTAAATTGCCGTATGCAATTCTCTGTCTCATGTTGGATCAAAATAAACTGATGACGAAAACGAAAGTGGTGTTACGAGTCATAACAAACACATTAACAATAAATACACCATCAGTGATTTTTTACTTTACCGCATACGTAATATAGAAATAGTATAATAATAGTCAAAAAACATTGAACTCGAGATTTGAGGAATCTTCAAATTTCAGATTTCAAAAAACGCATTTTTGGAAAATGTCCCTCTATTTGTTTGTTTGTCTGCAAGAGACCAAAATAATTACAAAGAAATTCGAATTAGACAGATGAAATTCTATATACAATCTTTACACCAAATTTCTGTCGAATTTCGAGCAAAATGCGCTCAAAAGAAGTCCATTTCTCTGGTTGTTCGAATATAAGTTAACATTATAACTACAAAATGAAGAGAGATAGATAAATAAAATTCGAAACGGAGAATTAATTTCTGTAGTCTAGTCTTTGCGCCAAATTCAATAAAGAACTGACCGTCAGTTGGTCTGTTATTTCAAAAATAAATAAATGCAATTATTCAAATACACATTTATAAACATTACAAATTTGGTATGTGAATTTATGTCTATAAATGTAGTTTTTGTCAAATTTTTTGTTTCAATCAGTTTGTAAAAACATGCTTAAAACACAAATTCATTTTTCTATAATTATTAACAGCATGCCAGATATTTATCGCCATATAACTCAACGAGTTTAACACAATAAATTCAGCAAAAAATGGTAAATTCATTCCAAAGGTTAAAATTTCGTAACTATTGTACGTCAATGCCAGCCAAAGCATTATCCGGGATAACAAAACTTGATTAGAGTGCATGCGAAAAAGTTTTGGAAAGACTACTCCTGCTAGTTTAAATATTTACCATGCTCTTCTCTTTCAGAAAGAAAATACAATTTTTTTTCACCAAATTTTAGTTTATAGTTTCAAAATACCATAAATTCCAGCGTGGTTTAAGGTTCAAATATATTCATCTAGAGTGAAAATATTTGAACTCCATTTAAATTTCTGTTGATTTTTCTATATTCGCGTAACTTCAAATCGCCAATATCGAGATCTACACGGTTCCGTTTATTCAGACAGTCTAAGAGTCAGATAGTAAAGATATAAGCTAATTAACAGAAATATAAGTTAATTAATTAAATTAATAATTAAACATTTTTGATTTCTACATTTAGCTTATGTTAACTTCCTGTTATTTGGGTTACATTATCCATGTTATTTGGAATACAATCAACAAAAATAGTCACACAGTAAAAGATATAAATCAGACAGTCATCGATATTTTTATTGATATTTCTCGAAGCACAGTCTGTTTGCCCACTACGGCATAGTGCTGACAGCCCTAAACATTGAGCGGCGGCGACGCGCCATGACCGGGAGTCAACAGGTAGTCATAAGGATCCGCTGCCCACCAAACGATCCTCTCAATTAACCCTCCCCGGCACTTCACGAATGGCGGGAATCGAGATAATGAAGCGCTATTAGTCTTCCCTTCTGCAGCGGCGTGCGGGAGTTGAAGTAGCTGATTCACGACGAGAAGTGTGCGGCTGATGGGAAACAGCCGACCCTCTCTCTCACTCACTCTCTCTTCTGACCGGCGTGTTGATGTTGTTTTTTGGGGATGTCAAAAAAGCGAAACAAAGTTGCGGTTTTTCTCTTCTTCTCATAGTTTTTTTTACTTATTTTTTTCTTCTGGAAGAAGAAATTACTTATAAGAATTTTTTACTTATTTTTTTCCTTCTTCCAGAAGTCGTATGCTAGATGTGAGACAACAAATCTGTTGAGATACGAGACCGACAAAATTGGAAGTAGCGAAATTGATATCTGGCGTTTATGGGTCTATTGTTATCCCTTTGTTTCATATTTAAAATTTTTGTTTATAGCGGGCGCTGGTTGATTAATCCTTTATTTATTGACGGTACTTAAAATTAGCATTTAAATGAAGCTTATATTTTTACTGTATGACTATTTGTACTGATGGTATTCTAAAGAACACCGATAATGTAACCCAAGTAACATGAACTTAATATGAGCTGAAAGTAGGAATTAAAAATATTTAATTAATCATTAAACTAATTGAAATATTTCTGTTAGTTAGCTTATATCTTTACTATGTGACTATTTTTGCTAAAGGTATTCTAAAGAACTCGGATAATGTACCCCAAATAACATGAAGTTAACATAAGCTAAAAGGAAGGCGTGTTTATATTGTTTTTTGCGGATGAGATGTCAAAAAAGTGAAACATTGCTGTTTTTCCTTCTTCTTATAGTTTTTTTTTTACTTATTTTTTTTCCTTCTTCCAGAAGTCGTATTCTTGATTTTTCTTGATGTGAGAAAACAAATCTGAGATATGAGACAAAATTGGAAGTAGCGAAATAGATATCTGGCGTTGATGGGTTTATTGTTATTTCTTTGTTTTCTGTTTTAAAATTGTTTGTTTGTTTGTTTGGTTGGTTGGTTAACCCTTTATTCATTTAAAAGTACCTTTAAATCTAGCTTATATCTTTACTATAAAACTATTTTTGCTAATTGTAATCTTAAAAAAAACGGATAATTTAGCCCTTTGGGAATACTATAATGTAAACTATTTACTAACGGTACTTAAAATTGCCATTTAAATCTAGCTTACATCTATACTATATGACTATTTTTGTAGATTGTATTCTAAAAAACACGGAGAATGCAACCCAAATAACAGGAGGTCAATATAAGAGAAAAGTAGGAATTAAAAATATTTAGTTAACAATGAAATTAATTAAGATATTTCTGTTAATTAGCTTATATCTCTACTTCTAGCTTATATCTTTACTCTATGACTATTTTTGCTGATTGCATTCTAAAGAATACAGGTAATAAATCCGAACAACGTAAAGTTAACATAAGCGAAAAGGATGGTGTGTTTATGTTGCTTTTGCGGAATGAGATGTCAAAAAAGCGAAAAACAGTTGCATTTTTTCTTCATCTTATGGTTTTTTACTTATTTTTTTAATTCTTACAGAAGTCGCATGCTTGATTTTTCTTGATGTGAGACAACAAATCTGTGTGATATGAGACCGACAAAATTTGAAAAAACGAAATGGATAACCAGCTTTTATTGTTATCCCTTTGTTTCATGTTTTAAATTTTTGTTTAAAGCGTGAGTTGGTTGGTTGGTTAAAAGTTTATTTACTGACGGTGCTTAAAAGTACCATTTAAATCTAGCTTACATCTTCACTATATGACTATTTTTGCTGATTGTATTCTAAAGAACATCGAGATTGTAAACCAAACAACTTGAAGTCAACATAAGCTAAAAGTAGGAATTAAAAATATTTAATTATCATTAAACTAATTGAGATATTTCTGTTAGTTAGTTTATATCTTTACTTCTAGCTTATACCTTTACTATATGACTATGTTTGCTGATTGTATTCTGAAGAATACGGATAATGTAACCAGAATAACATGAAGTTAATATAAGCTAAAAGGACGGCGAGTTTATGTTGTTTCTTGGGGAATGAGATGTCAAAAAAGTGAAACAAAGTTGTGGTTTTTCCTTCTTCTTATAGTTTTTTTAAACTTATTTTTCTTCTTCTTCCAGAAGTGATTTTTCTTGATGTGAGACAGCAAATCTGTTGAGATACGACACATTGTGAGGTAGCGAAATGGATATCAAACGTTTATGGATTATTGTTATCCCTTGGTTTTCTGTTTTAAATTTTTGTTTAAAGAGCACGTTGGTTGATTGGTCGGTCGGGCCTATATTTACTGACGGTATTTAAAATTACCATATAACACTAGCTTATATCTTTACTCTATGACTATTTTTGCTGACTGGGTTCTAAAGAATACTGATAGTGTAACCCAAATAACATAAAAATATAAATTAAAAGTAGGAATTAAAAATATTTAATTAATAATTAAATTGATTAAGATATTTCTGTTAATTACATTTTTTTCTTGGGATTATTCTACAAAAGAAACAAAACTACTGATGCAAAAATTAAATTGAAAAATTAACGGTAACATAATTCGGTAAATAAAGGGTTAATTTGAGTTTTTTTCGAACAATTGCCATTCCTGACCATAACAGGACGTTAAAATAATTAAAATAAAATAAACAAGCATACGGTAAAGTAAAGCACTGTTAATATTTAAAATCTCTTAAATAAGAGTCAAATATATTTATGCATGATCTAATAAAAAACAGCTAAAAAATGTATGCGAAAGATATGATCTTAACTTTACAATGTTAAGTTAAATATATGATAAGAAGTTTGCAGCAATTAAAAATTTTAAAATGTTTTTTTAATAATTCCTTCCCAGCAATTCTGGGAGTATTACATTTGTTGAATGAAAAAAAAAAATAAAGCTTGGGATTTTTATCTTTATATGCAAGGCCCTCCGTGCAAATCTTAATCGATCAACTGCAGCAAAATCAGCTCATCACAGGTCATAACGTATCTACACATGTTCTGTTTACGTTATTATGGTCATTGTATCTGTAGATACATTTTTTTTGCATCGTATTATATTGCTGTAAAATATACTTGAAATTCATTAAAATTATGCGAAAACAATCGGCAAAAAATTATCACAATATGAAACATAAGTTTTTGAATTTGGATATGATGTAAAATCCTTTTTATACTGAAAGTTTCAGATGATAAAATAAAAAAAGGTAAAAAAATTCAGTAAAATTTTAATTAATTAGAATTTTAATTAAAAATTTAATAAAATTGAATCTAAAAAATAAATTTAATAAAATCACACTCCCATCATCCTAAGCGCCAGAAGTGCTCTTGAAAATTTTCGTAAATTTATTATTGACATCTGTTAAGTTTTCTTATTCTCAACTTAAACTTTCTTGTTTTATTTTATACTTATTTTAATCCTACAGAGCTATTAAATTTTCTAATTTCTTCTTGTTATGTGTTGAATACTTACTCCTGTAAGCCCCATGTGATACTTTGTGGTGCACGGGGATTTCATAAATGCTTCAATGAAAAAAAAAACTCCTCCAAAGTCAATATGTGCAATGTTTGACAGTTCGAATTCAACCGGTCTGGACCTATACAGCGCTAACATACACACATTCATCTTCATTATTAATACATTACACAAAACTTAAAACTTCTATCTGTTTAAAAATGACCAGACGGTTTCATGCTTGTAGGAAAGTACAGTATGCATCAAAATACACAGTACTGTAACTCGCGCATCTCGAACACGTTGCTGCTTTTGTTGCGGCATAACTCAAGCTACATGTGTTTTGTAGTAACGAAAAGGGGATTATGTTGTGTAGTTGTTGTTGGAAATGGGTCTCTAATCGGAGGAAAAAGCATTTGTAGTTGAGCATTATTTCCGCTCACCGGGAAGCGATTGTGAAGGTGGGCCGAGTTTTGAAAAAGGTGGCAAAATAATTCCAAGAAAAGACAGTTTTATCATTGTTCTCTTTCCGATTCTACTCGATTAAC
>JAPMOQ010001652.1:333315-377102 GCA_026543055.1 Argiope trifasciata
TAGTACTAAATTATGGTCGTGATCTTTCTTGACTGATTTATATGATTAAAGAAGAAAACATTATTTAATCACCACGAATGCCAACCAGTTTTTTGTTTTCTGAATGAATACGTTTGTGCTGATGTCAACGCATTTTAATTACAGCAATTAGTTGGAATGCTTGAATTTATATTGCCTAACGCACAGTGGCGGATTTAGACATTTTGTGGCCCCTGACAGTTTAGATTATGAGACTCCTCTTTTAATAAACCATTCAATTTATATTCGGCTTTCATCACATTTTTAATTTAAACTGTATGTAGATTTATGCTAATTAATTCTTTATTTCAGCAACTTTTATTGGGGAATTTTATTTATTCTTTATGGTTTCTGACAACTAAGAATTTAAGTTTATAATTAATTTTATTCAGAATAATATTCCGTGTTTATGAATATCGGAAAGATTAAATAAATGTAATAAAATGAATAAAAACGTGGGCAATTACATTTGATAAGATATTATTCTATGTATGAGTACAAAACGCTAATGCGGAAAATTGGAAATTTTATTTATTCTTCATGGCTTCTGTCTGCTGAGTATTTATGTTATAATACTCTAGCTGGTACCCGGCGCGTTGCTGCCGCAGAAGAAATAATCTTGGAAATATCGTTTGGAATTTGAAACAGATATCTTGATTAATTAAGAAGGATATTTAATATCTTGTCGACATTGAAGGATATATAAAGGAGAAGCATAAATAGTGTTACTTTTATTTTTAATATCCTATTCTACAAACAAATATTCATTTTTATATATTAGATTTGTGTACTCTTTTAAGAATCGTAATGCTCGGTGTTCTTTGAGAAAGGTAATGAAAGAAACTATTTATTGTCTTTAGTGATTTGTTTAATATCCATTCAGAATTCTCGAGTTTAATGTTAAAAAATGTGATTAAAATGTTTTCTTTTAAAATCGATTAAACACAGAAAATGTATTTAAAACATAAAATCTTTAATATAATTGCAAAGAAAGTTTTCTGAAAACTAAGAGGGTGCAAAATTATTTGTTCTATAACATTTTCGGAAGTTACCTCGAAAAACGTTAAAATTTTATAAATGTTTAGCTAAAATTTCAAACCTGTAGGAATGGTTCCCCTAAAACTTTCTCTCACACTCACTAATAATACGATTACCTCAGAGAAAGACACATCACATTTAGGTACAATAGCTATGAAATATTAACGTCTATCTGAAATTTAGCATCTTGACTGTATCTGTTGTGTCTCCTTGGCGAGTTATTGGGTGGTCAATCCTTGGTTAATAGATGCAGTAAATAGATTCGAAAATATATTTTAAATATTAGATAATTTTAATATGTCTACAACCATCCCGTAACTACAAGTAATAAGCAATCGGATGAGTGGTACGGCAGCTCATAAGAGACATACAGACAAACATTCATTTATATTTATATAGAAGATTATGCTGGTTGCCAGCGTCCTGGCACAGGCGTAGCGTGTCTTCCCCGTGATCTGGGCGTCCCGGATTCGAGTCCCGGTTCTTCCGAAAATTATCTTCCATATGGAATCTGTTTTTGGCAACTGTATATATCAAATGATAAAAATTGACTATGCCCCTAGGATAAAATTTTCGCTTCCAAGATACCAGACAGATTCATATCTTCCTGAATATGCTTTTTTACATCAACACGAAAACTATTCGCTAATAATTGCTTCCCTTTTATGATAAAACCGAGACAACTATATTTACAACAAAAAAACTTCTTTGAAATTACATTTCAAAAGTCTTTTCAAAACTTTCATTACCTCTAAACCTTTTCTATCATACACGTCAAAAAAAAAAAAAAAAGATATTTACAGAGGGGGGTTTTGGTTGAATGGGAGGATTAGATTTCCGTACATGCTACATATTTATGAGCATGTTCCCCATTCTGCTGACATAAGACGTCTTTCGGAGGAAAAAGAGCCCTATTCATCCCCAGCGCCCCTCACCCTCTCAAGTTCTTTTATTGGAATAATTCGTCTTATTTTGTACCGAAAACCGGATTTCTATCTGGAGGCGACGAAACCTATGCACCTGTAATCATGCGAGAATTGTACAAAAGACGGTTTTTCTTTTTTTCTTCTCCGCTCTTAGAAAAGGTTACGGCTAGAGTGAAATGTAATGTAAAAAAGGTCCGCGACATGACTCTTTTATTATTATCTTGCGCTTTTTTACTTTTAATTTTTTTTTCTCACGATTTTGTAAAGTTGTTTCGTAGTCATGGGGTACGTAGTACGTAGTTCACGGTTTCAAACGCAAATAGGTAAAAAAAAAAGTATCAAAGGAAGAAAAGCGCATGCGTATCAATTGGAGGGGTGGTATTGCGTTTCGGGTTTGTTACTTTCTGGTTTGAAGATTCGATTGGCAATCAGTTTAGTTTAGTTATATTAAATAAGTCCCGTTTTGATGTCAGATGACGAAGATGACACCTGAGCTGGAACCCCCCTCCAAACTTTCACACTTCACCAGCGGGAGGACGTTTGGTCCCGACGGATTTAACATGCATCAGACCCCCTTACACAGGGCGTCTCTTCGGTGGAATCGAGCATCAAGCCTGCAAAGAGAAGTTTGTCTGCCTGCCTTTTCCTAATCTGGATTCAATGACTCAAAAACGCACTAAACTAAAAGGAAAAAAGTTGAATTTTGCTTTTACTGTAGCAAACCCCTCGAGGGGCGCACCTCGAAATGAGGATGAGATGCTTCTGGAATGGTGGTTGGGTCTCGCCAACCCGGTGAGTACAATAATAGGTGGTGTTCTTGGCCTCCCATCGATGACGGGACGTACTCCCTAAGGGGAGGGTTGTACTGTGGCCCTTAGGGCTCAGTCACAGTTCCCTCCAGTGCTACAGTTGCTGTAGTGGCGGTCAGGTCATTCGGTTTTTATGTGATTAATCCATGTGAATTCATAGCGGGTCGGAAATCAGTTAGATGACTTATCTTGCAGATTTTCAGTTCCCTTACCTTACAATTTTGCAAATAACCATCTTTTTAAACTAAGATCTTAGTAGCCAGCTTCTACCATTTTATCGTATGAAACACAAAATAAACCATTTCGTACACAGATTAACAAATACATCTGTGTCTTATTAATCGCTCGGCATTGTTGAATAATCGTTACGAAAGAGCCTTTTAGTATGCAACCTTTGTCTAATTTTTTTTCGATTAATCGTTAGAATATGATTATCACACAAGCACAGGCCACCGGAAATATATTTCGGACTGTTTTTCCTGACAGATTGAAATTAAAACTATGAAACAGATCTGCATTATAGCCACAAAATCACATACCGAATTTTATATAAAATATCTAAGTCATTCCATTTTAGAGTTATCGCGTTTACTTTCTTGCAAAAGTATAGACCAACAAGTAGCCAACCTATTGACAGATTTAAAAAAAATAAATTTGACTGGCATCTTCTCTTTAGACATAAATGTGAACCAAATTTTATCCAACATGCTTTATTCGTTTTGTAGTTATTAAGTTATTTTTATATTCTGAACAGACAGATTTCCTCTGTACGAATTTCGTTCAAATTTTGCTTGAAATCTATACATTTGGTGAAAATAGTTAATTGTTGAGTTAAAATTGCCAATCATATTTAAAATTATATACATGTTAAAATTAAGTCGTTAAAAATTAAAGTGTATTTTATTGCATTATTAGACATCTTTGAACTAATCACAAGCCGGGATTACAATCTAATCACCCTATTAGATAAGACAACCCTGAAAGCAAGTAACAACATATTTCTACCTAATAAAAATAAATACGTGGTTGTTCTACAGCACAAATTAGCAAGCTGCCAAATATAGCCTTGACATACTCTGGTCTCTAGAAATCTCAGAATGAATTCAAAAAGTTTTAATTAGAAATTATTAGAATTTTAATTAATAAAAAGGAAGAATGATAATTTTTTCCTGATAGCTTATGATAATATTAATGCACAAATTTAATCTTCATTCCACTTTAAACTTGGAAAAAAATTAATTAATGATACCAATTTTCGAGTGAATTTTGATAAGTTTTTACTTATTTTTTCAATAAATTGTTAAAATTAAATCAATTATACGATTCATATTCATACTGAAATTTAAAACTATTTGCATTATTCTTTCAAATACTTCATTACGCGATTTTCTTTCAGTGTTGAAATCTAAAGAAGAAGGATTATGTTTTTAATACTGTTACTGCATTTCCACCAACGGATTCATTTATGTAGTGGGGTGTATGGTGGGAAAAACTTAATGAGCAGTCCTTTATTAGAAGACAACTACGATGACAGGACTGCACAAAGACGACAAATATGTACTGTGAAGACGAACACATAGAAGCTCACAACAACAATAACCCACACGTAGAAATCTAGTAGCAAAAACATCCACAACTCATAAAGCGGTCAGACAGGATTCAGCAGTAAAGGGGATCCTCAGAGCTTTACTCTACGGTCTTTCCAGACGGCTGAAACATTCCCCTGTCTCTACTCGCTTTAGCTGCCGACTCAATACTTCAAATCGCGACTTCTATGCCCGATGACGATAGGATACGGCGCACAACATTCAGCACTCCGCCCTTGCTTCGGCATTCCCTCAGGCAGCTCCGACTACTATTCAAAGCTTCTAGGCCAACCAGGGCGTATCTGAACGTATCTCGGTTCCTAATGGATGGGTCAACAGAATTCTCGAAATTTCGAGTATTATCCATTTTGTCGCCAAATCATTAAATTGTCACCAAGTTTGTCGCCAAGTTCTAGGATCATTAATACGGCATCCGACAGCATCCAATATAGATGACTATAAATCAGTTTTTCTAGTGATAACGATTTTAATATGGAACAGCAAAATTACAAGTTCGTAGCAACATCTACTATGGATGAATAAGAAAGTGAAATTGCAACATCACGAAAATTAGAGAATATATTCTCCGGACAAGCATTTTTTGAATAGCACCATCATTTCATGGGGCTTATCTCTATTTAAATGGTTCGTATACACAATGAACCGAACAGATCTTAAACTTTTAAAATACCATAGCTTTGATGACTATCCCAATTTGATGCTTAAAAATATTTTCTTGGAAGAATTATTAACATCAAATCATGAATCTATCCTTATAATAAAGCTCAATGTGTGTGTGTGTGTGTGTGTGTGTTGGGTCTCTACAGGCCAGACCGTTGGACCTACAGCTACCAAATTTGGTACATGTATACCTTGGAGGTCAGAAATGTGCACCTCGGAGCCCTGTTTTCGAATTTTTATTTATAATTGGAATTAATTAAAAATTAAGCGAAATTTCGATGTTTCTGCCATAACATTCGAAAATATTATAGCACAAATTTTATTTTCACATCATATTAAAGATTTAAAAAATATCTTTTTAGTGATACTAATATTTTAATCAACACATTAAATTTCGAGTGTTAATGAATATTTAAAAAGTAATTTAATCATTTTTTAATCATTAAAGAATAAAATAAAAGAAAAGGCAACAAGTATCAAGATATTTCGCTTATAGAGGTCAGTTCTTTATGAGGTAACCAGAGTAATTGTGCCATTCAAACTACCATCAATTTATAAATTTCGGTTTTATTATTTTAAACTGTACCAAAAAAATGACTTGATTAGCAGAACTGAACATACTCCAATTCGTTGCATAACAAATAATTCACTCAGCAATGAGTTTTGGGGGATAATGAAAGACTAGAATTTTTCCAAATAATTCTCCAAACAACAGCAACAACAACTTTACTTTGAAAACTCACACTTTGGAATGGAACCAACTAACATTAACCCTTTTATATGAGAGTAGATTTCACCATAAATTCGAGGACGCATTAATATTTTTTAAAGGGAGGGAGAGAGAAAAGACAAGGCTTCGGACATTTTTATTTTCTTGTATACGAAACAGTCAGAAAATATTCTTTATTTCAGATAGCAGTATCTACTTCTTTGAAGCAATTTTACTTCGTATATGGGTGCAGTCAATGAATAGATTGCTTTTTAGGAGTTGTTTGTTAGTTGCGTTTTCTATTTGGACATTGATCTCGACGTTAATCTTCAATTTCATGGTTTTTTTAAAATTCTGCTAATGGAAAACCTGTGTGATATTTTAATATATTTTTTGATACAAAGAAATAAACTAAACAATTTCCTCTATTACTTCACATTTCATTCATTATTTTTGTAAAACAAAGACTTTGGAGCATGCTTGATAGAGCGAATGAAATGAAATGTATTGTAATGATCAAATATTCAATTTCGATATTTGGATAAATCTATACATTTTTTGAAGTGTCATCCAAAAGATTTTATTTAAAAAAAGCACATTTTTTTAGTTAATATATGTTTGTAGGTGAGTTATACAACTCGAAAACTGGAACGAGCTAGAAAAATTATTAATAATTTACAAAATTGTATGGTTTTATTAAATTTTGAATCAAATGATTACTGGTTTGACTCGACTTGTAGCTATATGTTATTTTATGGATTCGTATAGATATAAATCTTATAACCCACGTTAGATATATGCAATTTAACCACTTCGGTTAAATAGACCTCCAATCGCATACAATGATGTGTCTGAGATGCGCATCGAAATATTGAATTTTTAATTTTTAATCTGCAATTAAGAGAAAAATATTAAATAATTTAAAATGAAAAAAGTCACTTAAAACGTATTATTATGAAAGCAATTAAAATAAGTTAATATTCCAATTAAGAAGTTATTAAATTTGTCATTTAATTAGGAAGTTAAGTATATTCGTATGTCAAGTGGTTAATTCGTGGTTTTAGTTTAGTTTAGTTACATTAACATCCCATTGTAAAGGACAATTAAAGCTATTTTGGGATAGACCTCGTCATTTTGAACAGCCGGCAGATGACGAGGACGACATCTGAGCTGGCACACCCCTCTCCAAACTCACACCACACCAGCTGGAGGACATTTGGCCCCGACGGATTGAAAGTGCATCAGACTGGCTTACACGATGGTTCTTCGGTGGAACCCGGTCTCGAAACTGAAACCCTACTGCTCATAAGCCGAGGATTTACTACCTGGTCACAGAGGTCCTAATTTAATCTGTGGACTTGAGGCTAAAACTATAGATGTTCAGCCTGTTTTGATCTTACTGATCAAAAGATATAGGTTCGAAAATCGCATTGGATTTATTCATATTCGACGAAGTTCAACACAAAATACGTCGTGTTGCATAAGGCAGAATTCTTGCAAGAGTACTTGGTACTCCTAGCCAAAGAAAAATTAATTCGCCTTTTACCAATATATACTTACAGATTCACATACAGAACCGAATTTACCAAAACCAAATAAAAACACACTTATACACATATTATATATTAAATTTGTGTACTCAAGTTTTATTTGTCCATCTCGCTTCGTTATGTAGCTATCGTGTTAATTTATATTTGAACAGCAAGACTGATAGATTTCGTTCAAAATTTGATAGAAATCTACAAATTTGGTATAAAGAACTACACAAAATTTTATTCGTCAAGCTCTAGGCAACAACAAATTTATTTTGAAAACTCACACTTTGTGACAGACTTTTTCGAAAAAATGTGTTTTTTTAGAACTTAGGTCGAGCTAAAACATGGAGATTCGACAAAGTTCAAACGTTTTGACAATTAACATACTTTCTTTACGAGAAAAAGTAAATAATATAAGGGAACGTAAAAATAGCAATACACATTCATGACTTAATAAAAAAAATAATTATCCAAAATGCACCCACCCCTTAGTTTGGTTAATCGGCATTATACTGTACAGTAAAAGCTCTTTATTCGCGGGGAATATATTCCATAAATATGTCGCGAATACAGAAACCGTGAATACGGAATGGTCATTTATACGGGATGATAGGGAATTCGTTCCTAGGTGACAAAATTTAAAAAACAAACAAACAAATATATAATCAATTATTTCTTGTATATTCATTTTTCTTATTCATGTTTTCGGTGGATTATTGTATTCAATGGAGCCTTCCATTCAGTTTTCGTATAATTTGCTCTAGTCTTTAATTGTTCCATTAAAATGGATAAAATAGTTTTTGAGATCTGCCTTCTTTGCGTCAGATTCAAATGAATCTTCGGAATGAGGACAGTAAATTTTTATTTCTTAATCGTTAGTTCTACCTTATTTCTTAGTCGTTAATTCTACAAATATTCTTTATTCATTGAGTAATATGGTTGCTTTCATTCTGTTTGTTTACATTCTCAAAAACACCGATCGCGGCGAAGGCGGCTTATGTCAAAGTCCTAGGCGATATCATTTAACAACATACTTTAGGCAAAGTTGTAATAAGATCTATTTTACTTTTTTCATTAGTCCATTGGACGGCATTTGCAAAGGATATTCGGTTGGAATCCATTTATTATTATGCATATACTTATTAGATCCGCGAATAAAGAAATTTGTAGTCGCTAATATAGGAATTGGGTCGCATTTTTTTAAATCTGCGAATAGTGAAAACGCGAACGAAGGAAGCGCGAAAAAGGAGCTTTTACTGCATTGATAATTCAAATATAACCATTTTAAATTAATAATATTTCCTCATAAATGCAAATGAATTTTATAACATAATGAATATACATTGCATTGTAGTAAAAAGTATGTAAAAATATACAATGAAGCAATCTGTAGAGTCCTCATAGAGATATGTTTACATTTGGCGATTGCCATTCCTTAATCAGAAATAAGAACGATATAAAACTCGTGTTAGCGTTTTATACTCATACATAGAATGATAATACTTTATCAAATGTAACTGCCCACATTTTTATTCATTTTATTACATTTATTTAATCTTTCCAATATTCATAAACACGGAATATTATTCTGAATAAAATTAATTATAAACTTAAATTCTTAGTTGTCAGAAACCATAAAGAATAAATAAAATTTCCAAAAAAATTACTGAAATAAAAGAATTAATTTACATAAATCTACATGCTGATTAAATTAAAAACGTGATGAAAGCCGAATATAAATTGAAGGGTTTATTAAAAGAGGAGTCTCATAATCTAAACTGTCAGGGGTCACAAAATGTTTAAATCCGCCATTGTGCGTTAGGCAATATAAATTCAAGCATTTCAACTGATTGCTGTAATTAAATTGCGTTGACGTAAGCACAAACGTATTCATTCAAAAAAAAATAGTTGACATGCGTAGTGATTATATTATGTTTTCTTCTTCAATCATATAAATCAGTCAAGAAAGATCACGACCATAATTTAGTACTAGTGGAGACCATCATTAAAATCGGACTGTTATCATACCACTCGAAGAATCCAAGCATCAGCTATTAAAATGCAATAGATCTAAATGAAACTGAAACATCAGTCCTGAAAAAAGGGTTTGAGTATCTCATCAAGATTCTACACGGAAACGAAACAATTTCAGTTACGACCTCCGTATCTCAACGTGATGGAAATTTAATTTTGAAAGAAGCCGAAATTGAATTCAGGAGAAAAGAAAAAGAAGAAAGAAGTCATTTCCATGAATAATTCCAAGCCATGAACAAGTTAATCTTTTAAGAAGCTTACATTCTTTTCTCCCCAAGTTTTTTACTGCAGCAACAACAACAGCAACAAAAAAACAACAACTTTTTTAATCAACCCTTCTCCACGCCATAATGACATTTTAAGTAGTACGTATTCTCTGAACCGACAACACCCAAAGGGTCCAAAATGAAAATGATAATGAACATTTTCTATTTTCGTATTTTTGTTTCTTACATCCGACATGATCATTATAAACGTACAGAAACGTGGTTTGAAATTGCGGATCAAAAGGTCAAAAACATTGAAAGAAAATCCTCCGTTAAAAATCCTGACAACCTCTTATAAAATTTACGTCGTATTTGTCCTGCGCTGATGTAATTTCACGAAATGACAGGTTTTCCCGAATAGAAACCTACAATTAATCTTGCGTCATGAAATATATGTGATCGTGAATTCTCGTGAGGGATAAATTTATGGTTGACGGAACAACGGGAGTTTAGATTTGTTCAATTTATTTCCGTTGTTTCATTGCAAGAATTTTTCAGATGTAATATTTATTACACAGTAATAATATCTTTAAAGTCTGACAATACTGAATTTCACAACATACTGAACAAGTTTTTTTAATTTCGTATACATAAGTTATAATGTCAAAATGTATTACGATCATCCGAAAGTCCTTGTGATTTTAAAGAATGACGACATTTTAGGATTTCCAGAATTAGAAAAGGATTTCTTATTATTATATGCTTTCCCTATTTTATTTCCTATTTATTATTTTATTATGTTAGAGAGGTAGTTCAATAAGCTGAATGTTGACGTTTGACCTACGATCATTCCCACCAATATTTTTAGATTAAAGCTAAAGGCTAGAATAGCCTGGTTGGTAGGGCGTTGGACTCGCATTCTTTAAGTTGAGAGTTCAAATATAATAATCCGACTGTTCTTATATAAGTTAAAACTATAACTACAAAACGAAGATAGCTATATAAATAAAATTCATACGTGGAATTAACATCTATAGTCTAGACAGAATTTTGTATGTAATTAAAACTCTGTCAAATTTTGTACTAAATCCAACCAGGGACTGACTGGATTTAGTAAGATCTGTTGATCTGTACTTTCCACAAACATGTAAACGCGATAATTCGAAGACGCAGTGACTTGAATACAGCGAATCTGATCTGGGATTTTGCGACTACAAATACAATCTTGTGTCAGATTTTTGTGTTAATTGGTTGGAAAAGGTGTCTAAAACACTAATTGAATCGTGAACTGATATTTGTAAGTCTTGTGGTATACTTTTTGGCACACAAGGAGTTTATATTTTGAAAATCAAAAAAGCACTAATTGGACTTTTTGGATACAATTAACCGCATACCAGGAATTAATCATCAAATAACTTGCCAAGGATGTCACTATAGATTCAGCAAAAATTCTTAATTCAGGTCAATAGACGCCAATGTCATGCAATTTGTTTTATGGGATAACATGTTTATAATAGTATATGCGATAAAGTCTCGAGTTGACTGCTTCTGCTAGTTTTTTAATGATGAGCATCATCCAAATGATTTGTTATTTCCTTACCCTGCTGAGAATTTTTTCTGCGAACATTCATTTCGTTTGGTACTCAACTTCGCAAAAAATTAGGAATTGTCTCAATGCACTTTAATGGAACTTCGATCAATCATATCTTTCAAGAAAGAAAACTGATTATATTCTTCAGTTTTTTGAAAAAAATTCTTAACAGCGAACTCAGAGTCCTTGTATAATCTATTTACTTTCGCGTATATGGCGTACAAAGCAAAACATGTATATGGCGTACAAAGTAAAAGATATGAGTATAAAGCAAAGCGTGTATAAGTGCTCAAAGCAAAAGATATATGTACAAAGAAAGCAAAATGCGTATATGGCATACAAAGCAAAATGCATATATGGCGTACAAAGAAAAACGCTTATATGGCGTACAAAGCAAAACGCGTATATGGCGTACAAAGTAAAAGATATGTGTACAAAGAAATGCGCGTATATGGTGTACAAAGCAAAACGCATATTTGGTATACAAAGTAAAAGGTATACGTATAAAGCAAAACGCGTATATGGTGTAATACATAACACCTTTATCAGAGAGAGTGTCAGAAGGTTTTGAGAGACAACCCCGCACTGTTCATTTTGATTTTCTTTTCCTGAAACAGACACACAGTGGAAGCGAGGAATTTAATTAAATTAACTACCGCCGTTAATTATTGCGTCCACGGGAGGTATCAATACGAAATTTAGCACATTCCAATGTAATAAGGGCACAGGATGTAACTTGAAAACACACACAAAAAAAATTGCATGCCGGCAAACATATATGAGGCTATCGAACGAACATCGTCGGTGATGTAATTTGGTGAAATTGACTCCGGGAATTGGAATGTGTCCATGTGATCAAAAGAAGTCACGTAAGGCCATTGTTATAAGTCCAAGCAAACCTTTAGCTCGCTTTTGTATTTCGTTATTCGCTTAAAAATTAGGAATCATGGGCAAGTGTGGGTTTAGTTTAGTTTGGTTATATTAGCGTCCCGTTTTGGAGCAACACTTGGGCTATTTTGGGACGGACCTAGTCCTTTTGAACCGCTGTCAGATGACGAGGACGACACCTGAACTGGCACCCACCTCTCCACGCTACACCAGCAGTAGGACGTTAGGTCTGACTAACTTAACGTGCAACAGAGCTCCTTACAATACGGCTCTTCGGTGGAATCGAGTCTCGAACTTGAAATCCTCTGGTTCCGAAGCTGAGACCTTACTACCAAGTCACCGCGGCCTTGGGCAAGTCTGGGAAAGAGGAAAATGTACAGATTTATATTTTTAAAGTGTCGCAGGGAGATTCATTATTCGTTATTCAGTAAAGAAAATCTAATGTTTAGTTTGAAAGCAATTTAGTCATCCTACCGATAACAAAGCTTATACCTAGCCATAATTTTAATAACAAAATAGTAAATTAAGATTTATTTACCTTAATTATGTTTTTAAATACTGTTGTAGTTGATTCTTATAACACTTTATAAGCCCGTTGACAGAAAGCTGTCAGCCATTCAAGCTGTCTCTTGTTTTTTTCAGTAGCGGCAATTAGTGTCGAAAGTACGACTTGATTACTTTCCTGCTGCACACATTCGCTTGCACAACCCTTTTTTACTAGGGGACACATTCATACGACTCACAGATAGAACACAGCCATGCGCAAACAGGGACTCGAAACCCAGATCAAGGGGAAGACATGGAGCTTTTAAATTATTGATGCTTGTATGCATGCGAATGTACAGACTGGCAGACGAATTTGTTAACATTTTGATATGAGTGTATATACTTTAGATGTTAAATCTATGTACCAAATTATACGCTTGTAAGATACTGTATTTTCTTGCATTTGGACAAACAGACAGACAACTTTCTGAAGATAGATTTTGTTCAAAATTTTATGGAAATCTAAAAACAGTGGCTTAATAAATTTAAAAATTGGCAAAGGCATAGTTTTAACTAGAAGGATTGGTTTCCCTAAGACTTTCTTGAATACTTTCTAATAAATTTGCCATGCCTGAGAACGCCTTATATTCCACTTGAATACAATAGTTACGGCATATTAAGTTCTGACGCGAGTTTTGCTTTTTTATTGAATCTATTGCGTCATTCATGACAAGTGTTTTGTCGAACAATCCTTGATATGCATTAATAGTATCCAAAAGTTGAATTTATGTATATGTTTTCCTCGACTGATCGAAACAAAAATTTCACCCAAGACGAAAATTATAGTTACAAAATCCCTTATAGAATTTGTTATATTTGTCATAGCGTTTTAGAATTGTTGCCTATGCTTAATTATGAAAGTAGAGACAGACAGTGAAAACGTTGTTGAATTTAAATCAAAATTTGACAGATGTCTACAATATAGACGCTAAATATATGCACCAAATTTTATCTACCTATTTCTCTTCGCTTTGCGGTTATCGTGTTCACTTATATTCGGACAACAGTACAGACTTACTTCCACTAATATGATTTTACTCAAAGTGTGTTAGAAATTTACAAATTTGGTTTAAAGACTGTGTAGAATATTAAGAGAACTGTTTGCATAACTTTCTCTATAAAGTTTTGACAAGTGCTGGCTCGTTTTTTGAATGATGAGACATTTGTAATCAATAATATTTAATGAACAGTTCAATTTCATTCATATCTGAATGCTCACCATAGAACAAAAGCCACGCAACGAGACGTACTGACCTACGATCATGAGAAAAAACCCTAAATATGGGTGCCGTAAGTTGGCGAGTCTAAGAAAGGAGGGAAGTATGCATTGAAACAGATCACAACATTTGACTGACTAAAGGCTCTTCATTAGGCGAGAAATTCATTTCGCTTGAGTTAATGCAAATATCCGGTTACTAAACGGTTCTTTTGGCGCCAAATGAAATACAGCCTTTTTTTTTCTCCCCCAAAATGTAATAGAACATCTTTTCAAGCCGATTGACCTCTACTTTTAGGGTTACTAGAATTCTTCTCGTGAAGGTAGGTCAGTACACAAGAATGAATAAATTCTGAAAGTCTACACAGGAATGATTGCCACAATTGGCGCACTATCTTCTGACATGACGACAATAGCAATATTTTGTTATAACATTTAAAGGACTGTATACCAACTTTCAACCGATTTTGAGATATCTTTGTCACAGACAAACCAACAGACAGATGGACATTTTTTTTTTTAAATGTGTTTGTTGAACTGAGGATGGTCTGAAATGGGGAGAATCATCAAAATCTCAAGTTCGAACTTTTTTGGATTGTCAGAGCAGACCTTCTCTATGAAGGGGACCGAGTACAAGAAACCATTTGGGGTCCTAAATTTTTAGCAAAATAAAATAAAACGAGCATATTTATATTTATTTAATGTGCGTGATTTAGTTTTTGCTATTAATTGCTACAGAAAAATGTTTCATCATGTTTGTAAGTAATTCATAATACGTTTCCTTTTATTTCCTCAGTAACTTGTGTTTAATTTAAACTTTCCTTTGGTCTGATCCAATCTTTGGAGACTTTATTTGCCACCTATTTCATTGCATTGATTCTAATATCAAACGGATGAATCATAAGTTGCTATATAATACATCTCGTTTAATAATAATTTTTTTTAATTACTCACCCCGTTACCATAGAACTACGCCCTATAAACAGGGCTTTCATCACTGAGCTGTTGGAACTACCCAGAGAACTACCAAAAAATATCTGGAATTGCATTCTGTGTCACAGCAAAAAGCTGCTGAAGGTATTTATTCTGAAGAGGGAGAAATAGTAAATTCAACAGAGCAACGGCCTGTCAATAAGATTAAGAATATACTCTGGAAGAATGGGAAAATAATTGGATTTTATGTTGCGATGTATTGCCCTGATAAGGCAGTAGCTATGCACGTTACAAATTCATTTAATGATAGTTCTGTGTCTCATTTTTACCCAAAATGTGAAATCCCCAATCACACTCGCGCATTTTATGCCCAAATATTTATGCCAAAAGGGCACCTTCATTTTCTGCATACAATACTGCTTTTGGTGTTAATCTTGCATTGATTGAAAGCCCAAATTTTAATATTCAGCTTATTCAAGTTTTAAAAACTTCATCTCTAACAATGTCAGACATAGTAGGAATAAATACTCATAGAAATCTTTTTCAGTTTTTAAGTGCCATCGGCTTCAGCGATTATATCTAGGTTTTACCACACTTCACCCAACAGTCAGAGCCGGCCTTCTCTATGAAGGGGTCCGGGTACAAAAACTATTTGGGCCCCTAAATTTTTTGCAAAATAAAAAAAACCCGAACATTTGCATGCGTATTTAAAGATGTGTGATTTTGTTTGTTCTATTAATTACTCCAGGAAAATAAGAATTTGTCCAATTTCTTTTTCGATAGTACAGCAAAAGTGTCTAAGCATTATACCCATATGCTTGACCGAAGATAATTATTTAATTTCAATTTGCTGAAAGAGGGTTCAGCATTTATTATATTCAGTAACTGGCAATGCAAAGGATTGAAACATATCTGATGGTTATTTCCTTATTCATAAATGAGTAATTCTCGTCTTCTTATGTGTATTACTGCGATCTTCACCTAATATGGAGTCAGTCGATGCTCTGCCAGCCACATGGAAACAAGCTTGTAGACTTTTAGTATGTGAAACATTATTATTGTTCAGAACACTGTTTTAATTCTTAATCACGGAGGGGGGGGGCTCAATAGTGGGTCCTGGGTGCATGGTATCCAATGCACCCCCAGATGACTGGCCCTGGCTGTAGTTTCTTTATAATATTGGGTTGGGGAGTAAGTTCATAGCGTTTTTATCAAATACTTTTTTTAAAAGATAATCATTGGCAATAACAATCGATTATATATTCTCCGCTGTTGTTTACGACCTCCTCCCACCTCTCGACCGATTTGTTGATGCCATTCCGCCAAAATTCGCCCGGTCTGGCTTTTAAGGCCCTCTTTATGGTCGAAGGTAACGTCCCTCATATAGTTCGACAAGGAGCGGAGAAGATGGCAATTCGACGGCGCAAGATCCAGAGAATACGGGGGAAGCTGAAAGACCTCCATTCAAGCTCTTGGACTGCGGCTTTGACGATTTGTGCAACATGGGGCTTGGCGTTGTCGTGAAGGAGTATGGTTTGGCCTTGTCGATGGGGCTTTTTCAGTCGCATAGCCTCTTTGATGCGGTGTAGCTGGACTATGTAGAGTCCCTTGGTGACCGTGACATTCCTTTTGATCATTTCCCAGTTCACCATGCCTCCCCCCCCCAAACGCAGGTCGTGGTCATCTTTGGATGGAGATCAGGCTTGACCATTTCCGTGCTGCAGACTCGGCTATGACATCTTCTCCGTATACGTTGCAAATGTCTCGTGCTGCTTAAGCAGCTTTTTGGCCTGGATGAAAAGCGAAGAAGAGCAGGTGTCGAAAATGTTGATTTTTACCTCCTGGATATTCCATTTCTAAACTTTAAAAATGATTAAAAATTAAATTACCCATAAAGACGGTTAGCGCAGTTTTGTAGAGCAGAAATAGCTCTATCGAATGAATAGTATACACTTTGTCTAACAGCAAAAAAAAAAAAAATCGTTGGAAAACAACGTAAATATAAAAACGCTACGAACTTATTTCTCAACCCAATACAAACAGTGGAAAATAAAAATATTATTTTGGATTCAGAAAGAAGATATTACAACCATTTGTTATCGCCGCAATTGTTTTGAATATCTATTTTGCCTCTCATTTGGCACGCTTTATCTTCAAACGCAGAAGGCGCCTATTAATAAATAAACACCCAAAAGAAGTGTACAGGATTCTCTTTCATTGAGTTCACCACATCATTTGGCACATTATGAATGCCCGAGTGATAAACAAAACGACGATGGAGGACTTAATTGCTTGTCCAAGTCAATCAGTCAATATATCTACTGAAAGTTTTATCTTTCGTGTATCATAGGGAGCTTGCCAAGATAATGGAGAAACAAACAGCCTCTTTATTATGCCGTCCACTCGGTCAGCTTATCATCGGGCTCATGAATCAAATGCTTTTAAGCTGAATGTTTGTTTACTGTGAATATTTTTATTAGATTCATAAAGAGAATTATTTGGCGTGCTTTGAATTCTTTACTTCGGATCTGACGTTCGTTGATGGTGAGAGATGTCAGGGTGATGATAATGATGATCATGGAAATGTAGGCGCCGATTTTTTATTTGGCGCCAAATTTAATTTGATTAAAAGCACATGTACAGCCAAAAAGGAAGACGGAAAATGATGATTTTTTCGTCATTTCTTGATTTTCCCAGTTTATGTATAATCTAATATTTATTTTTTCTCTCATACTGTACATTACAATCCTCATTCATTCAGTTTTATTGTACTCAAGATACTTTTCATTCTAGCATTTATCATTTCTTTGTTATGTTGTATTTTCATATATTTTGTCACTTGTCTGTATCTTTCCCATTCCTTGTTGAGTACTTTTTTGTTGTTTTATAAAGTCCAGCGACATCTACACCAAACCGGGCCACATGAGCTCTAGAAATGGAAGTGTAGTGTGGTGTTAAGAGTTTACGCATAATGAAATTTTTATGTTGGTATTCGATCGATATAAACAAAGATGATGGTATAAGATATAATATGAGCAAATAATTTTTATTGAGTATCTTGCACATAAAATTGTTAAAATAGGGTTTACCCATAATACATTTTTTATGTTAGTATTCTATTGATAAAAACAAAGATGATGATGTAAGATATGACGTAAACAAAGCAATAACATAATTTTGTGAATATTTTACACATGGCATTGTTAAATATGGTTTACAGGCAATAAAATTTTTCTGCCGGTATTCTATCGATATAAACAAAAATGATGATGTAAGATATGATTTAAACAAAGTAATAACAAGGTTTTCAGAGTATTTATCTCATGGCACTGTTAAGATAGGGTCGAAATTCCCCATTTGTCTATCTCAAAGGTTCTGAAATTATTCTTTACTATATTCTGCGATCTTCAAATTCTGTAACTGATGTATTTATCATTTACAACAGCAGATTTGAATTATACTGTGCTGTTATCGGGTAACATATACATAATAATCCGCATTAGTTAAAATCCCAGAGGTAGAGGTCTCCAACAAATGTTCTCGCATAACCTCTAATAAACTTGTCCTACCAAAGAACATTGCACATGGCTTTGACGTACAATAATTACGAAATATTAAGTGTTTGAGAGAATTTAGCAGTTTTATTGAATCTATGTCATCCTAGACGAGTTATTTGGCAATTAATCTTTGGCGTTAATAGTATCAAAAGCCGGTGTCTTAGCTTAGTGGTAGTGCGTCTTCACTGTGATCTGGGCGTTTTGTGTTCGAGTGTTGGTTGTGTGCAAAGTAAAAAACAAAACAAAAACGAACATTTGCATATTTATTTAATAATGCGGAATTTTGCTTTTGCTATTAATTACTTTAGGAAAATTACAGTTTTTCTAATTTCTTTTTCGATACTTAGTATAGCAAGAGGGTTTAAGCATTATAGCTATATTCTTAACCAAAGATAACCCTTTATTTAATTTTAATTTGCTGAAAGAGGGTTCAGTTCTTATTATATTTAGTCACTGGCAATGTAAAGGATTGTAAAAAATATTACATTAGATGTAGACAAAAGTAGACAGCTGATAATTTACAGGTCCTTTGAATCCAGCCTCGAATTCGTGTTCGAGACATGTTTTTCGCAGATGATTAAAAATTTGGACACAAAAGGGCATTCGAGTCACAAAATCCATCATCACATCAAGTCACTGTGTGTGGGGAGGAGGGGTGTGCATCTGAGGATAGCAATTCACAATCTCTGTGGAATTACTAAAATATTTATTTAAAATCTCGCTGTTGTATAGTAATGAAAGAAGATTCATATTTAAAACATTTAATTTTTATAAACCTTGTGCAGACTTGAAAAGGCCAAAAGCAAATATGCGTAATTTAGAATGGTACATAGGAAAAGGAAAATGTTATTCTTTAATTTATTTAATATTTTCAGTTATATCAGAGAAACATCGAAATTTTGCTTAGCATTTAATTAATTCAAATTTTAATTAAAATTTCAAAAAAAAAAGGACTCCGAGGAGCACATTTCCGACCTCCAAGGTACACATGCACCAAATTTGGTAGCTGTAGGTCCAACGGTCTGGCCCGTGGAGCGCCAACACACACACACACACACACACACACACACACACACACACACACAATTATAAGTATATATTTTGAGATTATTATTATTTTTGTAAACTTTCTTCAGTGATTGAATTTCACTTCGCTCTTGCTTGAATCGGAAAAACTGTATAATACCAAATAATACATTTTTCAATTTTTTGAAAACAAACTCTCAAATCGTGGAAAATTGATAAATTTAATCCCAAATACTCTATCAATTTTACTGACAAATTCATTAAATTTTTCTAGTGATTTTATTATGGTATACAACATATTTTTACTTTCTTGTAAACGTAATATAGATAAAGAATAGTAATCGTCAAAAAAAAAAAAAAAAAGAATCTAACTCGAATTTTCGACGAATCCTCACATTTTTGACCACTGTATTCCAAAAATGTCCAAACTGACAAACTGTGACAAACATATTTTATAAAAAATTTGAGCTAGACAGATGAAATTTTGTATAAAAGGTTTAAATCAAATTTGTAGACGTCTATAAAATTTTGAGCAAAATTTATTCAGAGAAAGTCTAACTGTCCCACTGTTGAACCCTATAATTATAAAAACTATTATACTATAACTATCAGTTAACACTATAACTATAAAAAATAGTGAGTAAGATAGATAAAATTCAGTTTAGAGGAAGTTAGTTTATTCAGCTCTTCAAATATACGATAATTATAAAAGGAAAAAAGCTAGATAGATGAAATTCGTTATACAAATTTGACATCTATGTTGTAGACGTTGATCCAATTTTGAATCAAATTAAACAACGTGTTGACTGTCTGTTAATTTTTACTTTCAGGAACATACAGGTGCAATAATTTAGAAAAATAATGTTTTAAATATAATATATTTGGTTTGGGACTTTGTAAGTTGAAGTGCAGTTTTATAGCAAATTTCAGTTTCAATCGGTTGCGGAAAACTTTTTGTTATACACAAATTCAATTTTTGGATACTATAAACGCTTGCCAAAGACTAATTTATTACAGAGTATACGAGGTTATTTTTTTTGGCAGGGGGGGGGGTTCTCACCCATTATTTTTCCGGATATATTTTGAAACATAATTTTACCGCTATGGGCACTGTAGCCTGTTTTGATTACTGTTGTATATAGAAACTTGACCAATTATATTTGATTAAGTAATACTATTACATGTAAGAATGGATGGGACAAAATGCCCATTCAGTCTCATTTACATCAGTGTCTAGGGTCACTGATTAAAGAGAAGAAGCTTTTAAATAAAAACGTTATATTTATTTACAGCAAAGAAAATTTTTTTAAAAAAGGCATTGACAATTAGGAAAGGACAGACTATTTACATTAGAATTAAGGGTATAACATTTAGATGACACCATTGGGTGAAGCTTAATCGAATGTCCCATGGCAAGATTATGTGCCCCCGTTGCGTATTAAATAACCATAATATCGAAATGAATGACCCCCTCTCTCTTTGTCTGTCGAGCGAATGCTGACAGCTCACTTGTCTAACACTTGATGTCACGTGTCTTAGACCTAGGACCTATGGTGATTAGTAGAACATATGGTGCTATCTATTACAATAAGATAAAAACTAAATGTGCAATGGTAATGGCCGCTAATTAAATCTCTACATATAGGTTTATATATACCTAAATACAAAAAAGGTAATATATCTTTTTATATATCTGTATTAATTAATATTTTTCTTTTAATGTATATATCTTATGATTAATATTTCTTTTAATATTTTTTATTAGCAGAATTTCCATTTTTTAATATTGATTTATTTGGCAATCAGGAAAATAAATTTCTTAATTGATCCACTTACATCTTTTTTCCCGCCTAATGGGCTAGGTAAGTATCTAGTCTACCGAGTAGGAAGTTTGCCCCAAACTACAATGTCGCATGAATTGACGTCATCTTATTAAACATTTTTTTTGTCAGCAAAATTTAAATTTTTTAACTGATTTATTTAACGACCAGGAAAATAAATTTTTTAACTGATTCACTTTCAGCTTCTTCCCAACCTACTGGGTCTAGGTGAGTGAATAGTCTATAGAGTAGGAAGTGTCACACAGATTACAATGCCACATGAATTTACGTACTAAATTTGACAAAACGATTATAAAGACAATCAGGAAAATAAATTTTTTGATTGATTTACTCGCAACTTCTTCCAAGCCTAGTAAGCACTTAATTGATCGAGAAGGAAGTTTGCTAAAGACTACAATATCACATGAATTTATGTCATCTTATTACGTTTTTTATAAATAGAATTTGAAATTTTTTTACTTATTGATTTGTTTGGCAATAAGGGAAATAAATTTTTTAATTGATCCACATACAACCTCTTCCGAGTCTATTGGACCTAGGTAAGTACTTAGTTTACCGAGTATGAAGTTTTCCTCAGACTATAATGTCGTATGTATTTACGTACTAAATTCGACTAAACGATAGCAAAGACAATGAGGAAAGTAATTTTTTTAACTAATCCACTTACAGCTTCTTCCCAGCTTAATGGACCTCGGTAAGTACCTAGTCTACCGAGTAGGAAGTTTGCCCCAAACTACAATGTCGCACGAATTTACTAAATAACTAAATAATAAATTCGACTAAATGATGATAAAGACATTTAGAAAAGTGAAAACTTCAACGAATAAGGTGACATCGGATGGTGCGAAATTTGCAACCATGACTCATTGCGAGGAATTGAAGAAATAAAATTATTCGCCTTCACTTATGGATTTATGGGCGAGATATTTCACCATAATGAATGCGCTACGTAGGTTGAGTCAACCCCCATAGAAAAGGACATTCTGCTTAGCGCTCCAGTCCTCGTCCTACGCCTCTTTGCTGAAAAGCGGCAATTAACGATTTAGTTTAGGCGACATTGCAAATTGGCATGAATGCTAAAGTGACGTTTGAATTATCGAGGTGAATGCCTTAATGCTTTATTTTTTTTAATGCCGCTATAAAAATTCATTCCCGAGCCAGCCTCTGTAAGTTGGGGAACAATGTGTTGAATTTGAGTTAAAAAAGGAAGAATTAAATTTGTTCTCGTTAGAAACGACAGGCAGTCAAAGAAACCGGCACCACTTTTGAGATTTAATATTTCGACTGGAATGAGCTGAAGTAGAGGAAGCTGGCTCCTACTTTTTACACGAAGTAACTGTTCAAGTTTTAAATCTACTCAGCAATAAGGAAGTGTTAATATAGTTATAACCCGAGTTACGCTATAAATGTGGCTTTTTATTTTTTTCCTACTGCTTTGAATACTTACCACTTTAGCATATAAACTTTGTATCTTTGAAGCTTTCGCATGGCACTTCGCGAGTTATTTGGCGATTCGGTCATTAAATGTGGGCTGTCTGTCACTGTGTTGCCTACAGTCAAAGGTTATGCCTGACGGTAGGTTATAGTTACAACCTGAGATATGCTATAAATGTAGATTTTTCCCCTACTGCTTTGAATATTTACCATTTTATAATGCAAAACTTTGCATCTTTGAATCATTTGTACGATCCTAGTCGAGTTATTTGTCAATTAGGTCATTAAATGCAGGCTGCCTGTCACTGTGTTGCCCATAGTCAAAGTTTATGCTGAAGATAGGTATTTTCGATACACTCTGGATAATAGGAAAGTCGGAAGTTGAATTTTCAAATGATTTTCGAAACAAAATATCCCTTGTGTTTAGATCTAATCACTATTCCACGTTCAAAGTGTGTTAATTCCCTTCGTGGTGTCATAATCATACCACAAATTTTTCCACATGATTCATTTAAATACAAAAGAAAACACTGCCAATGCACTGCATATTCATACAATTTTTAACCCGATATTACAGATATTTGCATATTGCTATCCCATCACTTCTGAGTATATATTCTGGATTCTTGCAGTTGGGGAAAAGCCATTTGTCAGCAATTTATCATAAAAAAATCGCCAAAGATCATACGCTCAAGACTCTTAACTAACAACCGTTCTTCAATAGTATGAGATTTATATAAATTACTATTTTTCTTCATTATATTAGGAAACACATGACTAATATTCGGAACTTTTAGTATTCACAGCATTTCATAAGTTGGCAGTTTTAAGAGGATAGTTTAGTTTAGTTATTTTAATGTCGCGTTTTGCAGCAACATTAGGGCTATTTTGGAACGACTCATAATTTTCACCTGCGGTCAGATGATGAGGACGACACCTGATCTGGCACCCCTTCATCAAACTTCCACACCAAGGGGAGGATGTTTGCCGTCGATTTAACGAACACCAGACACGCTTAAGGCCTTATCACGAGGCAAAATATCCTCCACACTCTCCGTCAGCAGTTTTCTGTTTATCAGAACCGGCCAAGCAAGTTTTTCGTAATCGACAACTTTTTTTAAACGTGTTGAAAATACCGACGATAGTGACAGAAATATTGTCCGCAAACAAAATTCAACCAATCATCTGAAATTTTGAAGTGATGTCACTTTCGCTGTCATTTGCAGACGAAAATGCGGACGATATTTCGCCGTGTTATAAGGTTTTTAATAAGTCGGTTCTTCGGCAGAATTGGGAATCGAACCTGTAACCCTCCGGTTCCAAAACCGAGACCTCACCACCAGACCACCGTGGTCCTCGCAGCTTTAAGGGGAAGAAAAGATAAAACATCTTTGTGATTGCGAGAAAGTTTCTGGGCGACCACTTCCGTTGATTTACTTACAAAAACACTCTAAAGGCTTTATCATACGATGAAATTTCGTCTGCACTTATCCGTTCTTACCCCCAAAAACCGGTCGAGCAAGTTTCATAATCGACAGTTTTTTCTAGCCAGATCAAAAATGTCGTTGGAAATATTGTCCGCAAACGAAATTTAACCAATCATGTGAAACTTTAAAGTGACGTCCCTTTCGTTGTCGTTTCCTGACGGAAAGTGTCGACGATATTTTGCCGTGTGATAAGGCCTTAAGACGAGTGTATTCCTTACACTCGTTAAAACTCGTGTTGTCGAATCACGGTTACGAAAATAAACTCCGGGTAATAACAACACGATGCACCTCGTATATATACTATTAGATCAAGCCCATGAAAATTTCATATATAAGAAAGAATGGTATCAAACAATAGATCAAATATTCCAGCGAGTGTTGGCCCATTTTAAACAGCAGAAAACTGGATACAATTATTGCCCGTTTAATAATTGGCCATACTAGACTTACACATAGGCATTTGCTGTTGGGTGAACCCACCTTTCTATGCACTACATGCCAATGCCTTTTGACAGTTCGCACATTCTGATAGCGTGCCCACGTTTTGATTCTCAACGAATTCAATGTTTTCATTCCCCTCATTTTGTTTTAAAAGACATCCTTCATAAAGTGCCTCATCCTCAACTTTTTACTTAAAAAAAAAAAAAAAGGTGGGTTTCTTTTACCTTATTTAACACATTGTATGCGTGACACGTACTACTACGTTATCTGACGATTGATACTTGAGCGCGGGTCGCGTACTAGTACGGGTTAGTGTAACAACATGGTTTGTTTGTGGGTACAAAAATAACGGTACATACAAGAAAACGAAGCCTAATGTTCTTGTCTACTACACAAATTCTGGAAAAATTTAGTCAAATAAAAACTAGTTTTTACATCAATCGATGCGAAACCGGAAGGTGGATTAAAAAAATCAATTTAGACTTAAAATTCACTTTTTATTTATCCATGCGAAAATGGGTGAATTTTGCCTTGCACCTCTTCGTAGAGAAAAATGCTTTGAACGTTAACACACTTTAAAACATGATTAGTTTTATGATTGCTCTTTTTTATAAGGTAAAAATGTTTATATATAACATCATTCGAAAAAATTAAAACTATATACTACTTTTTCTATTTGATTTTTCATATTTACTATACTATTATAAATTTATCCACTAAAAACTATATTTTTTGTTTACAAAAATCTTACGGTTTTTATTTATATCTTTCAGTATAAAACACGAAGATTTGGTTGAAAAATGAAATAATTTTCGATCTATTAAGATTTAACTGAATAACTAAACTGACGCACAAAATGCCAGCTCCCGGTACAATTCCCCTGCGAAATGTACCCGCACACAGTGTGTTAAGTATTTTTTCATCTTCTTTTAATGCTTCAAATCTATATGGTACTTGTTTTTTATGTTTTTTAAATCTTGAATAAAGTATTGAAGCAAAGATTTTGATTAGCATTTTAAAGCTTTTTATGAACCATAATGTTTGATTATACCTTGTGGTTGGCGCTGCATAATCAGAAGTGGTTTTAACTCCATCAACTCCAACCCTAAAGAGCTTATGACACGGTGAAATTTCGTCAGCACTTTTCCGTTTCTATCCTCAAAAACCAGTCAAGCAAGTTTCATAGTCGACAACTATTTCGTACCAACCAGAAAATGCCATCGGAAATATTGTCCGCAAACGAAATTTAACCAATCATGTGAAACTTTGAAGTGACGTCACTTTCGCTGTCGTTTGCTGATGGAAAGTGCCGACGATATTTTGCCGTGTGATAAGGCCTTAACATGCACCAGATCTGCTTGCAGGACGGTTCTTTAAGTGGAACCGAGCCTCGAACTTGCAACCCTCCAGTTGTGAAGTCGAGAATTTACCAGCAGGCCACCGCAGCACGACTGAGTAATTTGCCTTTAAAAACGAATTGAAGAACCTCAGATCACACGAACACGTCAATCAATTTTAATAATTCAGAAAAACCGTAAAAGCCTCTCGTTTTTATTTCCAATTATTTTATCTTAAAGGCACCTTACAATTTTGCAAGTAGCCATCTTTTAAAAATAAGATCAAAGTATCCAGCTCCTACCATTTTATCGTATGAAATACAATATAAACTATTTGAAATAGTTTCCTTGAAACTTCCTCTTACACGAATTAACAAATACATCTGTGTCTTATTAATAGTATGGCATTGCTGAATAATCGTTACGAAAGAGCCTTTAAGTATGCACACTTTGACTAATTTTTTGGCGATTAATCGCTGGAATGTGGTCATGACACAAGCACCGCAAATGTATTTCGGACCGTTTTTTTCCAACAAATTGAAATTAAAATTATGACACATATCTATATTATAGTCCCTAAATCTCATACCGAATTTAAGTCATTCCGTTTTTGAGTTATCGCGTTTAAATGCTTGTAAAAGTGCTGGCCAAAAGACGGTCAACCAATTGATGAATTTTTTTTAAATACTATACTTCTACCATTTTAAAATACTTCTACCCTTTTATCAATGAAACACAATATAAACTATTTGAAATGGTTTCTTTGAAAATTTCTCGTACACGAATTAACAAATCTGTGTCTTATCGATAGCCCGGCATTTGAGCCAGTAAACACCATCAAACTCAAACAACAGAGAGAAAAGTCATTCAATTAGTGAATGGGGCGCTTTCCAATTACAGGTTTTTTTTCATTAATTCTCATAAAGACTCATGAATTAGGAATGCTCCCTGCCATAAATTCAAGAGAGTCCCCCTCCAGTTTCGAAACAACTTTTCGTACTCGGCATTAGTTCGGAACTAAAAAGACGGCAATTATTTGTTGAGAAACGCCGCCAAACTGTGACAAGGCGCCATAAATCAAAATTATTGTTGATAGGTGAAGAATTGGCTTGCCTCCCTGATTTCTGGGCGAAGCGCGCCGATAATCGCCGAGATAATCATTTCCGCATTTCCACTTGACAAGAGGTTTCGAGTATCAGCGCTTGTTGTCACGCGTTTTACGAGCTTGCTGATATTTACTGTGGCGACCGGCTTCCCCAGAGCGAGCGGATGGGCCAGTAATTCTTCATTTAACAGCCCTGTTGTTGCCGCTTTTTTTTTCTTGTTGATATCGGGCAACATCAGATTCTGTTGATTCTTCTTGAATGTATTTTTGTAAATGTTTTACTATTATACGGGTCTCTGACAAATTTTCAGGCTTAGAGAAACGCATTCTATTTGAATGAATTTTTGTAAATGCTTTACTAGTATAAACTTCTTTGACAAACTTTCAGGCGTAGGGGAACAAATTCTTCTTGAATTAATTTTTGTGAATGATTTACTATTATAGTGGGTCTTTGACAATCTTTCAGGCAACATTCGACTTTGTTGATTCTTTTTGAAAGAATTTTTGTGAATACTTTACTATTATAAGTGTATTTTGGCAAACTTTCAAGCAACATCCAAGTTTATTGATACATCTTGAATGAATTTTTGTAAAGGCTTTACTATGATAAGGGACTTTGACGAACTTTCAGGCAATATCCGATTTTGTTGATTCTCTTTGAATGATTTTTTGTAAATTCTTTACTATCATAAGGATCTTTGCCAAACTTTCATGCATCATCGGACATTTTTGATTCTCCTTGAATGAACTTTTGTAAATGCTTTACTATTATAAGAATCTTTGACAAACATTCAGACACGGAGAAACACATTCTTCTTGAATGAATTTGTGAAAATGCTTTTCTATTATAAGGGCCTTTGACAAACTTTCAAACTTGTATTTATTGAGGAAAAGCATAAATTTTCGTGTAATTTTTATAAATTAAAAATCTAATTTTTAAACATTTTGTTTGCGAGTACCTTCTATAGGAGAAAATGGTAGTTCTAAACCTTGCAACCTGCTTTGTGGAATGGTCTAATCTATTTTCCTATCATGCAACAACAATTCACAAATCACATTGTGCATGACAATTCCATTAACGACTAAGCAGAACTTGAAACTTTCATAGGTTTTATTTTCACGCATATATGGACCTGATATTTCTTAACTACCACACAAGTAAAACACTACAGAAAGAAAGTGTGTGTGTGTACCACAGAAGTAAAACACTACATAAAAAGTGTGTGTGTGTGTGTGTGTACATGTCGTCGCGTCGGTTTTTCGGATACATCTAGTTAGGGAAACAGATTTCCCCTTTTCTTCACCGGAGGGAATCAAAAATCTAACACACATACAGCCAATAAATATTATGTTAAAAATATTTAATGAAAGCCAAGCCAAAATTTTTAAATTAATTCAGCACCATTAATTAAAAATTCTTACAGTTAAAAAAAAAACGAATGTCAGAAACAGGGATTGTTAATATATGTTTCCATATTTTTTGAGTAGCGACGCAAGACAAGGTAGGACTTTAAATATCTCAGATACTACAGAACTTGCAATCAATTTTTTACGGCTTGAAAACAGAGAGAAGACATATGGCATTCGGAACCGTTAAGCACACAAAAAGATCCCAAACATCGAACTGTCTAGCACGTGATTCTGATTTGACAGCTTTATCGTTTCATTCGCACGTGAAAGATATCAATGCTTTGTAGGTGAAAAGCACTATTTACACAAAAAATATAGAGTGTAGAAGAATCCATTTAGATTTTTAGAATCACATTGTAGAAAGTTTATGGTAAAACATAAACTATTAATTTTTTTAAATACACTCATATTAATTTTGTAATGATTATAATATTAATCCTTGGGAATATTGGTTGTATTCAATTTCAAATAAATCGCTAACTTCATTTTAATTTTTCCAAAAAATAGTCTTTGATGAAAACTGTCTTTCTTTGTTTCATTTGGTTCTACACATGTAATGTTTATAGTGCAGATGAACTTTTCTAATGCAGAGGAGTCCCATGGCAATATAGCGATATTAAAAGCGTAAAAGTCCGGGTCATCTAAATTTTGTAGTATAGTAACTCCAATTCCTTATTCATATTAAACAGAATTGTCCCTTATTAGCTTTTAGCAATGAAAGAATATCACGATAATTAAATTCAGGATGAAGCAATAAAAATGGTTTGAATTTCAGGTTTGTTGAAAATTGGGCATTATATATATAAAATTAAGTTATAATTTTATATATATATATATAAGTCAAATTTTAAATATATGTATATATTTAAAATTAGTAATTTAGAATCAATTAATTAATGCATTCTAAATTACTAGATACTACGATTGATTTAATAGATACTAAAAAGCGGTTTTTAAAAGTTTTGAATCAATGGAAAATTTATATTCGGTGAAAACAGTTTTTTTAATATATTTTTAAATGTTATCGCAAAAAAATGCTAAAATTCAGTTTAATTTTTAATTAATTAATAATATAAAAAATCCCTTCTACATGATAGTTTAACTTTCCAAAGTATAGATTCCACTTTTGGATGTAAATACACAATAATATTAGAAGCGTTATTTTCTTGCAATGTGATATTTTTTATTCATGATTTTTACGACTTCTCCATTCTAAACTAATTTATGAAATAACATTGAAATAAATAATTATAAACAGAAAAAAAAACTTTAAAAAAACCATGAAATAAATATCTGCAATAAACTAGAACTTAATCCATGAAGGGGGAATATAATGAATCAGCAGAATAAAAATTGCAGACTCCATTTCATTGACCTTTGTTATTTATTCATGCTTAGGTGCATTCGCACACCGGGAAATCAGTCAAGTTAAACAAATTAAAATAAACAGTCTCAGTTTCTGGACTCCAAAATAAAAATTGGAAATTCGTATTTGATAAAGAAGCAGATACAAAGAGACGGAGTATTTCAGCCCAGTTTTACAGAAAGTAGAGGATGAAATTTTTATTTTAAATACATTTTTAGTTCCAGATCTTTAATTAATGCAGTATCATAAACATTATGGAATGGTAAATGTTCAGATTCATTATTAAGAGGGTTAAGTAGGCATCATATTGAAATTTCATGAATTCAATATGATGCTTACTTAACTAAGAATAGAAGTTCTGTACACTTATATTCGGACAGGTGGTCAGACAGACAGCCACAAAGCAGACTTTGTTCAAAATTTTATAGAACTCTACAAATTTGGTGTGAAAGATCGTATTTCAAATTTCAATTGTCTTGCTCAAACAAGTTTTTTGTTATCTCTGTGACAGACAAGCAGACAGATGAACTTTTTCAAAAATGTGTTTTGCCAACTCAGGGATGTCTGGATATTTGTCAAAATCTCGAATTCAACTTTTTTGATGACTTCTATATGAAAGTTCTGTAGAATGAATGGCAGGAATACGTCATGTCATCATTTCCTGGATTGGCTTGAATCACACAATGTTGAGCTCTTGTTTGAAGAGAACCCTTTATTTACATGGAAGACATTTTGGCTAGATAGAGTTGCGAAATACGATTAAGAGGGGGTTTGAACAAATGCTTTTGGAGATTTAATCGACAAGATGGTGTCTATGGTAAAGGTTATGGGGTTTGATACACGATTTGGAGGAACGATAGGAAAAATACTATAAACTACTGAAGCACTTAAGACGTTGCATTCTACGCCATAGCAAAAAACCCAAAGAGGAGGTTTATCAAGAGAGGAGGACATAAACACAATAGATCCACAACCTTTCGGTGACATATTGGAAGAACTGGGTATTATTACATCGCACCTTGAGAAGCATCACCCTAATAAAACCTCAGCTTAAGGTGGAAATGCTGAAAGAGCGGGGTAATATTGCATCGCCCTAATAAGACCTTAGCTTCCGGTGAAATATTTGAAATGCTGAAAGAGCGGGGTAATATTACAGAAAAACCTTGAGAAGTCTCACCCTAATAAGAATTAGCTATGAAAGCTACAAACTCATTTAACGATAATGCAAAGTCCAAATGTCTCTGGGAAAATTTCTTGTAAAAAATATGCAATAAAATAAAAATAAAATATGCAATAATAATAATAAAAATTAAATTAAATTATATTATTAATTAATATAATAAATACTTTATTAATTAATATAATAAATACATTATTATTCAATATAATAATATAATATGCATAAATAAATTTTTTCAGTTTGATACGTTTTGCCTTATTTTATATGGATTTCTGTGGGGAAAAATGCTTCATTTAACGAATGCTTCGTATTATCAGTTGGGTTCAAATTATGTTGAAAAAACTTTACAAAATAATAAATTGCATGAAACATAAACACTGAGTAGTAAAATAATAATAGAAAAAATTCAGCCATAAAATAAACAAATCTATATAAAAAGTGCTTGAGATATCAAAAAATATTGCAGAAATATATATAAATGAAAATTAATAGATAGAGGGAATGATAAAATTTCATTCCGAAATCCCCGAACTCAGCGTTTCTGCAGGCATGCGTCTCATTAACACATTGCGTGCGGGTGGATTACGCAGTGGAATCGTGCCGGGAGCGTGCGTTTTGCGCGTAAATTTAGTTATTCAGTTAAATCTTAATATTTTAATCGAAAATTTTAATTTTTTAACAAATTTTTCGTATTTTATATTGAATTATATAAACAAATATATAAATAAAAACCGTAAGATTTTTGTAAACAAAAAATATAGTTTTTAGTGGATAAATTTATAATAGTATAGTAAATATGAAAAATCAAATAGAAATAGTAGTATATAGTTTTAATTTTTGTGAATTATGTTATATATAAACATTTTTACATTATAAAAAAGAGCAATCATAAAAGAAATAATGTCTTACAGAGTGGTAACATTCAAAGCACTTTCCTCTATAATTTTTTTAATCAACCTTCCCGTTCTGTGGTTCCGCATCAACTGATATAAAAACTAGTTTTTATTTCTCGAAAATTTTTCCAGAATCTATGTAGTAGACAAGAACATTCGACTTCGTTTTCCTGTATATACCGCCGTAATTTTTGTACCCACAAACAAACCATGTTGTTACACTAACCCGTACTAGTACGTGACCCGCGCTCAAGTATCAATCGTCAGAAAGTACTAGTTCGTGTCCCGCATTCAATGTGTTAACTTATAATAAAAATTATTCTTAAAATTAGGAAAAAGATTCCTAGAGCGGAAGGTCAGAACAATACAAGACTCGTAAGTATATACTCCTTTTTGTAAACGCCTACCAGCCTTACCAAATTTTTGTTGTAGTAAGAATCAGGAAAGGAGTGCAAATAGTAAGGGGTGTCAGTGTGAAAAAAAAAAGGTTTATTCCACCTGTCCTTTAATAATTTCATATTAAATTCACATTTCTTCTAATAAAAAAAATCAATGCCAGTTTTTTGCTTGCAATATTTATATGTAATTTTTAACTCGATAATGAAAGGGACTTTTTTTAAGAAATACAAATATTATTGTGGTAAATTAATTCCACGAGAGGGCGCTCAGCACTTCTTCCGGTATTAATCAGCAGTTAGAGGGGAGAGTGCAGAGAGTTCCTTAGATTAAGAGGTTAGACGGACGTCCGCCGAGAAGGGTCTCGACCCGGAAACTGTTGAGACAGGATCCTCTTCAAAGGACCGAAACTGGAATTCTCGTGTTGAAGAATTCATCTGCAAATGCGCAAGATGCCACGCGTAGGAGGGAAAGAGCAACTGAACATATCTACTGTTCATTTCCATGACATTTCAATTAATTCTTCATCAACGAAACTTCATTTGTAAAAATCATCTTTTTTTAATCATTCAATAAACGAATAATCTAAACCATTGAACTGATGCATTAAAACCCATCACACCCACATAATTTATATCAGAAAGTTCCAAGATTTCTGAAAAAAAAAAAAAAAAGTGATATTAACAAATTTTCCAAACAGAAGCTTCATAGTATGTCTACGTTATCTTTTTTAAATGCTATTTATTTTACTACCAATTTTTTTCACAGGCAAAATTAATTAGCCTCGTCAACTTTATTAATATTGACAGCATATCCCCCTCCCTCCACAAAAAAAATGCGCATATATTACGAACAACCTTCAGCTCCCTTAAGTTCGGTGACGAGACAACAAGCCCGATTGAAATTCGAAACTAGTTCCAAGCGTTCCGTGTCGATATCTAAACATGCCTGACCCCTAACGATTTTATTCATGAACGAAGAGGATTGAATTTTAATTAATGAAGAGCTTCTCGTTTACCGCACTTTTTTCCCCCCATCCCAGACATCAGACGATTCGATTGATTTGAGGGAGACGGGAGGGGAGCGTCGTGTCAGACCCCCCCCCTCGCATGCCTTTCGAGGAGGAAGGTCAGGAAGTGGAAATTTGCGTAACGAGAATCTGATGATTGATATTAGCGGGAAATTAGAATTGATGTCGTCTGCGCCTAAAAGGAGAATGAATATCGTTTGGTGCGCTAAATATAGTAGATTTGTTGAGTTGACGAGTGTATCAACTGCTCGCCGAATAGGATTTTTACAAAGGGAAATGTTTCTCTTTTCTTTCTTTAAAGTAGATGGGGCCGCGGTGGCCTGGTGGTAAGGTCTCGGCTTCAGAACCGGACGGTTTCAGGTTCGAGACTCGATTCCACCGAAAAACCGTCGTGTGAGGGGGTCTCTTGCGCTTTAAATCTGTCAGGTCAAACGTCCTCCCGCTGGTGTGGTGTGGAGAGGGTGGGTGCCACTTCAGGTATCGTCCTCGTCCTCTAACCATGATTCAAAATGACGAGGTCCGTCCCAAAATAGCCCTCGTGTTGCTTTAAAAGGGACGTTAACATAACATAACTAAACTAAACTGAACTGAACTTTAAAGTAGGATTAGATCAGTATTCTGGGATATACCAGACCAGAGATTAAACGACTAGATGGTTGGTTGGTTAGTTGTTTTGGGTTTTTTAGCACAAGGGCCATCTTTGGCCAAATTGCGCCCTCCATATATGGTTAAAAAGAGGTTAAATGATCTTAAAAATTTAAATCGATGAATAGTTGCATAAAAGCAGAAGATAATAGCTAAAAAACACTGGAAACAGTAGCACAGGATTGTAAACCAATGGATTAACGATTGTAAACTCACAAACGATTTATTAAAAAATAATTAACATAAAATTATGCTTTCGCAATTAATAAATAAAGTATGTGTGTTATTAATTTGATCTTTTGACATACTTTAGAGGATGGGAATGTGCACATAGGGGAATTTTGTTTGAATTCTAAATGAAACTAATAAATTACGGAAAATTAAGCACGGTTTTGGGTTTACGTACTATATTTGAAACAAATATTCTATTAAAGCGCAAATTTGAATTTAAAAATTACTTTTTTATTTAAAAAAAAGCGACATTGGTCTTTTAAAAACTTTCTCACCAACTTTTCAATAAATATATTATACCAGAAAACGCCTTGCATAGATATTATTGAAATTTAATAAAAACCTAGCATTTTTTGTTGTAACTTCCAAAAATAATATATTACAAATAATTTTGCACCATCTCAGTTTTCAAAAAAATATCTTCCAGCTATATTAACGATTTTATGGTATAAATATATTTTTTATGTTTAATCAATTTTAAAAGAAAATATTTCAATCACATTTACTAACATTAAACTTGATAATACTGAACAAATATCAAACGAATCACGAGATACAAAAAATAGTTTCTTTCAATACGATTCTGAAAGAACACCAAACTTCACAATTTTAAAAGAATACACAAATGTAATATGTAAAAACGAATATTTGTTTGTAGAATGCACTAATACAAACAGAGTGAATACTATTTATGCTTCTCCCTAATGTATCCTTCCATTTCAATGAATGCATTCATCACCGACAAGAAAATAAATATCATTCTTCCTATCATTCTCAATTAAACAAGATAACTATTTCAAATTCCAAATGATATTTCCAAAATTATTTCTTCTGCGACAGCAACGCGCCGGACACAAGCTTGTATTTATATATACACTGAAGTGACAAAAGTCATGGGATAGCAATGGGATAGTGTGGATTGTGTGCGTGCATATATATATATCAGAATTACAGCAAAAACAATGATAGGTTTTTAATTTTTAAATTTTAAACTTGTTCGAATCAGAAATATATTTTTGATGGGTTCCAATTTTTAATTTCGTTTCCGTTATTAGTTTCGTTTACTTAATTATATTCATTCAGATTTGTTTCATAAATAGTTTTTATTTCATTTAGCTTTTGTTTACTTTTTGTAGTTTAATTCCGAATTATATTTTAATTTAGATCCCAACATAATTAGTTTTGGCTTTCCGAAATAACTTAATTTTTGGTGATTCTGAAAATTGGTTTTAATTATTTAATGCTTTTACGGTTGATTACTTATATATTTACACACACACACACACACACACACACACACACACACACACACATATATATATATGAAAAAGCTAAATGAAAGCTCTGGAAAACGAACTGCGCATTTATAACTTTTTCGCTGCGATACTACTACCATACATATTGCTATCTCATGACTTTTGTCACTTCAGTGTATATATATATATATATACACACACACACTGAAGTGACAAAAGTCATGGGATAGCAATACGCAAATATACAGATGGCAGTAGTATCGCAGCGAAAAAGTATAAATGCGCAGTTCGTTTTCCAGAGCTTTCATTTGTGTTCAAGTTATTCATGTGAACAGGTTTTTCGTGATTTATGGCGGCATGACGAGAATTAACAGACTTTGAACGTGGAATGTTAGTTGGAGCTAGACGCATGGGTCATTCCATTGCGGATATCGTTAGAGAATTCAACATTCCGAGATCCACAGTATCAAGAGTGTGCCGAGAGTATGAAATTTCCGGTATCACATCCCATCATGGACAACACAGTGGACGACCACCTGCACTTAACGACCGAGACCGCCGACGTCTGTGTAGAATGGTCAATGTTAATAGACACGCAACACTTCGTCAAATAACTGCAGGAATCAATGTGGGACGTACGAGGGACGTGTCCGATAGGACTGTGCGGCGAAATTTGTCTTCCTTGGGCTATGACAGCAGAAGACCGACTCGAGTGCCTTTACTGACAGCACGACATCGCCTGCAGCGACTCTCCTGGGCTCGTGAGCATATCGACTGGTCCCTAGACCAGTAGAAAACCGTGGCGTGGTCAGATGAGTCACGATTTCAGTTGTTACGAGCTGATGGTAGAGTTCGAGTGTGGCGCAGACCCCACGAAGCCATGGACCCAAACTGTCAGCAAGGCATTGTTCAAGCTGGTGGTGGCTGCATAATGGTGTGGGCTGTTTTGACATGGCATGGACTCGGTCCTCTGGTGCAATTGAACCGATCTTTGACTGGAAATGGTTATGTTCAGCTGCTTGCAGATCACTTGCAGCCATTCATGGACTTCACGTACCTACACAAAGATTGGATTTTTATGGATGACAATGCGCCATGTCACCAGGCCAGAACTGTTCGCGATTGGTTTGAAGAACATTCCGGACAATTCCAGCGCATGATCTGGCCACCTAGAACGCCCGATATGAATCCCATCGAGCATTTATTCGACATTATCGAAAGGTTCGTTCGTGCCCAAACTCCTGCACCATCCAAACTTTCCCAATTATGGACGTCTATACAGACAGCATGGCTCAATATCCCTGCAGAGGACTTCCAACGACTTGTGGATTCCATGACACGAAGAGTTGTTCATTTCGCCGGGCAAAAGGAGGACCGACACGATATTAACAATCATCCCATGACTTTTGTCGCTTCAGTGTATATTATATATATATATATATTATATATATATATATAATACACCATCTATTTTATTTAAATAATAATTAACTGACACTAACATTACATAATGCTCTCCCAATTACATTCGCATTAGATGCGGAGCTAATTTAAATAAACATCGCTCTTAACAGGATCATTTCCGGAGAGGTCCGATTGTCGTAATCGCCTAAATAAAATAATACCACCCTAAGAAGCGAAACGCATGAGGCTTAATGGAGGACCTTCTGATGTCACATGACAGTGTCAAAAATCGCAGCGACAATTACGGAGAGAATGAACCCCATTCATCATCCTGCCAGTCTTGGGCGAGGGGTGAAGTGACCTCTCTTAGAACACATCCCGGGCCTCCCTATTCGCAGAAGGAAAACAATTCACTCGAACAAGAAAGCGAGTGAATTGTACGCATCTATATCATTTTTTTTATTAATCCATCGTACACAAAGTGTACAAAGAGAATGGACGTCAAAACAGATTTTGTCTCGATATTTGGTAGCATTTTAAGGTTTCAGAGACCAATAGTGCATTTTTTTAAGGTATCCGACTATATTCGAAGGAGAATTTTTGAAAAATTGGATTTATTTGACAAACATAACTCAAAAATGCTTTGAGTGGAATGGTTGAAATTTGTATATGATCTTCACATCAAAATCTTCACATCCTATCAAATGTTGAGGCAATTATATTCAAAGGAAGTCCGTCTGTCCGGTTGTTTGAATATAAGCTAGCACGAAACTACAAAACGAAGAGAATTAGATCGATGAAATTCGGTACACACATTTAAATTCTATAATGTGGACATCTATCCAATTTTGTGCCAAATCGAGTAGGGATTTTACTGTTTTTCGATCTGTATTTTGAGAAACATGCAGAAGTTTTGCTTATAAAACTTTAATATATCATATTTACTTACTTATCAAATTTACTTACCCTTAATATATCAAATTTGTTATGGGGTCTTTTGACTACAAATGCAATTTTGTGTCAAATCTTTGTTTCAAACGGTTAAGAGAAACGTGTCCAAAGAACAAACTAATTTTTTGGATGCCATTAACTCGTTGACTGCCGACTACGAGATAACGTGTAGATTGCGTTTTTTTCTAGGACCAAACCAACTATGTTATTAGATGACACTTTCTCTGCTACAGTTAAAAGATGGCAAAGAAAGGGTCATCTCATTAGATAGATGGTTCTGATATCAGGCCTAGGGTAGTGGCAGTTAATGTGTTAAAACTATTTATGATTTTTGATGTAATGTCAGTTATATAACTATAAATATAAAAGAAATTATTTTAAAATATAATATATTTCGAGAAATAGAAAATAAATAAATTTTAATGAAATTGAACCAAAATGGTTAAAACTCTACACAAAATGGTAATGCAGCAATCCTATTTTTCTTTGTACACATGTAATAGAATACAATGATAATTGAAATGAACCAACATCTAAGAAAAATATTGAGATGCAAAGAAATTCTGGGTTAAAATATACGTATATATGCATTTTTTTAAAATCAATTCGCCACTTAATTTTTCTAAAAACACCTATAAATGAAAAAGTATTTCACTAACAATAAAACTTTTTCTTCCTTTCATTGACCATATTATTTAAAACGAGCGCTGAAATTTTTATGTAAAAACCTCTATTAATTTTTGTGATATCTTGTTAACGATGGAGAATTTTTATGAAAATTAAAATTGAAGACAAATTTAAGAGCTTAAATTCTTCCCTTAATCCAGGGGCTTAAGATTCCCCTTAGTGATAGGTAAGACCTTTATTTACCTAAAAAAAATAAAATGTTTTGGAAAGAGAAAGGTCTGAACTACATGATATAATAATAAAACAAAAATTCGCCAATGAGGTTGATAACAAGTGTTTTTAACGTAGTCGTAACTTTAAGAATTATGTTTGTCTGTCGTTCAGTGTACTGACCTACCGTCACGAGAAAAACCCTAGTAACGCTAAAGGAGGAGTCAATCGGCTTGGGAACGAGATATTCTATTACCTTATTGCTGGTGAAGGAGAGAGCAGTATTTCATTTGGCGCCAAAAGAACTGCTTAGGAACCGGATATCCGCATTATCGCAGGCGAAATGAATTTATCGTCTAATGAATAGCGTTTAGTTAGCCAAATGTTGCGGTCTGTTTTAATGCTTACTTAGACTTGTCTACTTACGGCAACCATGCTCAAGATTTTTCTCGTGACGGTTGGTCAGTATCAGTCTGATAGTAAATACTGTGAAACAACAACGCTTTGAGTAGATGGATGAAATTCGGTTTATGATGGTTATACCAAATTTCAAATTTTTTACAAAATTATGAACGTATTCTATTTATAGAAAAGCTGCATTGTATGATAGCAAGGGAGCAAGATAATTATGAAAGCTAAGGATCTAGGCGGATAAAATTTGGTGCACATATAAAATATTGATCCTTTATAAATTGGCTACGAGTTGATCATATGTTGGTCTATACATTTGGACAAGTGAAATATAGAATGTGATTTCCTTATTAAAATTGTAATTGTGTCAAAAATCGCACATGTGAGCTTTGTGTGAAAAAAAATGTAAAATAATAGAAAAATTTACGAAAAAATCTTTAAAAAAATTGAAATATAAGCGAAATAAAAATCAAAGTAATCGTAAAATATGTGGAATTAAAAATTAAAATAATCAAAGATAAGAATCTAAAATAAACGAGATATTTGCGAAATAAAAATCTAAAACATCCAAAAAATATGCGAAATAAAAATCTAAAACATCCAAAAAATATGCGAAATAAAAACCTAAAATAGACGAAAAATATGCGGAATGAAAATCTAATATTTTTGTAATACAAATACGAGAATTCGTCCACAATTTTGGATGAGGGAGGCAGGAAATTCCTTTATGCGAAAATTTTAGGGGATATTCGAAAAATTTTAGGAAAAGATAACTTTCCCTTCAAAAAATATTTTTTAATGTATGCAATAAGAAAATATAAAGTATTGCTATTGCAATATTTCAATTCTATTTTATATTGTAAATATAAAGTTTTAAATTATATATTAATCAAGTATGAAGTTTATTAAGTGTGATATTGCCAATTAATAAAATTCGAAATAAACACTGTAAATTTTCCGATCGAAAAATTCAGGACGCACCTGCGAAATATTAAAATTATAGATTATAATAATATTTATGTTAGTAAGATATATAATAGTAGTAATAATAATAATAGTAGTTAACACATTAAAGGTGGGAGTCGTATTACTGCGATTTGATTCGCGTTACATAGCAAACTTTCGACAAGATCCCCCGCCTTTAATGAGTTAAGAATAATAATAAGTTACATAATAGTAATAAGCTATATAATTGTAGAAATAATAATAGTAATATGTTATATAATAGTAATAATATAGATTATAATAGCAACAATTATTTTAGAAAGCAGCAGTAAAACACACTTAATTTCAAATATCACCTTTATATATTAGGAAAGCTATTTATAATTTGTATATTAAAAACTATGACTATAACAATACCCAGCATTCACTTCAAAGTATTCAATCGAATGTAAAATTTTACCAAAATAAATTTCAGCCTCTTGCACATTAAACAAACAGTGTCTCGTATTAGAGAACAAAGCTACTTAGAATGTCGTTTCTCAGCTTTATAAAGCTATCATAAAAACCCTTATTGCTAAATCGGATTCAACGAGTTCTGTTTTACGAGCAATCAAAATTCATCGTTCGGGCAGACGACTTTTTTAAGGTTAGGCTTAATTGCATTTCATTCAATGGAATTTTAAATATAGCTCGCCCAATAAGCTGTTCATTTTAACAAAGGAGTTTATGTTGATACATTGTATTAAAGCATTGATGAGGTAGAATGCGTTGTGCTTTGATTGTAAAAGGATTTATGCTTACACATAGTGGAATGGTTCTTTTTCATGTGCATATATAATACGGAATGAATGACATATTGTAGTATAATAAATAAAACCAATTTTGCCTTTTGGACTTATTTATATAGATTAACTAGCTGGTACTCGGCGCGTTGCTGTCTTCGAAAAAATGGTTTTAACTGCAATCAATCAATAATTTGGCAATGTTTTATCGAAATGGAATGAGCGGTACGACAGTATATAAAATACTGACAAACAAATATTCATTTTTATATAGCAGATTTGTGTATTCTTTTAGAATTGTAATACTTAGTATTCTTTCAGAATGTTAATGAAAGAAACTATTAATTGTATCTCGTGATTCGTTTCATATTCTTTTTTATTTCAAATTTCAAATTTAATTTTAGAAAATGGGATTTAAATATCTTCTTTTAAAATTGATTAAACATAGAAAACACATTTCTATTATAAAATCGTTAATATAGTTGAAAAGAATACAAGAAAGTTGATTCAAATTCTACAGAATGTAAAATATTAACATAATATTTACTCCCTGTCACGTATAATAGAGAAATTTTCAATCGGGTTCAATGCATTCATTTAGTTTTCACAGTATTTATAAACTATACCAAGCGTCAGAAATAATATTATGTAAGAATCGAAGTGATTAATCGCATAAAAAACATCAGTAGTCTTTCTAAAATCTCCTAGTATACTTTCTAATAAAGATGTTATACCAGAAAATGCCTTGCATGGAATTGACATAAAAGAGATACTAAATATTATTCTAAGGCAGGAATTAAGCATTTTATTGAATCTATGATGGCAAATTTTTTGTGAATTTAGCCACGATGAATTTTTTAGCAATTAATCAACAATTCGGTTTATAGTAACGAAACATTGAATTTGTATTATAAAACACATTTTTTCCCCCGAAACGTATGTGTGATGTTTGGCGACCGTTGGCGGCACCTGCGAAAACGATTGGCGATATTGCCGCAGCTGTTGAGAGTTCTTGTTTTTATTGTCTTATGATATGGACAGAAGAGCTAGTGTAGAGGAGGGAGACGGATGCTTTGATTTTGAATAGATAGTTTTAAGGAAAGTCTCAGTGCTATATTTTGTTAGTTATGTGTCTTTTTAAAGAAGAATAAACTCGTGTAATTACAGTATGGAAACAACAAAAAACTGACACAAAATTACACTTGCAGTCACAAAATCACTTACCGAATTTGATGTTTTTGAGACAGCGCGTTTGCATGCTTTTGAATGCACACATCGATCAATGGTCAACCCCTCATTAGATTTGGCTCACGATTCGAAAAGCGTCTACACTTTGGGCGTTAAACATATGTTCCGGATTCTATCAAGTATATAGTTCTCGTTTTGTGATAATCGTGTTAACTTTTCTTCAAACAGACGGATAGACCAATTACTTTGAAAAATGTGCTCAAAATTTCATATAAATCTACTGATTTGGTGCAAAGACCGTATACCAATTTATTTTTCTAACTTAAATCGTTTGGAGTGATTTTTGTCAGAAAGACAAGACAGATGGACATTTTCCAAAAAGTGTGATTTTCGAACTCAGGGTGGTCTAAAACGTGGAGAACTAAATCTCGGACCTAAATATCAAACTCTACATTTTTAAAAACTTTATGTTGCGTATGAAACAAATAAAATCATATCCAATCTCACAAAGGTACTACAACAAAAAAATAAACCGGATATAAATTATAAATTTGTTATCATTCAAAATAAGTTGAAAGGATGAATCAAATCTATCAATTTTTCAATGCAGGGACTCCTAAAATGCATCCCCCATGTCTACAGAATGTTTTAATCTGCCTCTGGTGGTATTTTCTACATCTCGTAACTAGAAAATAAAAAGCATAGGTATTTACAATTACATTTCTTTCAACTGTTCAATGCTTAATTTATGAATTATAATTCGAAATATCATCGCATTACAATATCAAGATTTTTTTTTCAAAAATAGATCAGGCGGCGGCACCCATATAGAATCAAAATTTAATTAAATTAATTGATTATTTCCTATTAAGTTTTGAAGTTAATAAAATCGTGAACTGTCATTCTTAGTACAAAAGTGTAAAAATATTTGAAAACTCAGCACATTATAGTTCCATCTTAACACACTGAAAAAAAAAAGAATTAAATAAAAAATAAACACATGTGAATGATGCTCCAAATTAAATTAATTATTTCCAATTAAGTTCTGATGTTAATAAAGCTGTGAACAGTCATTCTCAACACACAAGTGTGAAAAATTTTAAAAACTCCAGCAACATTGTAGCTCCATCTTAACACTCAGAAAAAAAAAAAGAATTAAACAAAAAACAAACACACATCTGAATGACGTTCCGTATCTAAGTACGAAACGCCTTTGCACTAAATACCTTCATGTAAAAACTGATTTAAGAGCGCAAGAGTATTTTTTACGCCCTTTAAAAACAGAACTAAAAACGCCCCAAAGCTATTAGACAATTACCTGCAAAAAAGAAACAGCTGCCTGCCTCTGCAGTTAACGAACAGATAGAGGAACAATGAACCAGACGATCTATTTGAAAGACTCGGCGGATGTGACAGTGATGTTGATCTATCGCTTTTCGGTGGAACGCCGCTTGAATGATGCCTCTTTACATGGCAGCTACAATTTAAATTGATGCAGGAGACTGATAATTAAATGTTTTCCAATTCGAATGGGAGATTATTAAAACATTTAATGAAGATTGAAACCTCTGGTTCGAGACGAGATGATAACGTTTATTCATCTTTCGTTTTACAAATTTGGTCTTAATTATGGCAACAATAAAGTGCATAAGGAATTTTAATATCTTTCGTTTTAGAAATTTAACTATGGTAAAAATAAAGAGCATAAGGAATTTTAATTAATATCTTCCCCACTACAAATTCAATTATGGCAACAATAAAGAGCAAAAGAAATTTTAATTAATATATTTCATTTTAAAAATTTAATTATACAATAATGAAGTGCATTGGGAATTGTAATTAATATCATTGTTCGTTTTAAAAATTTACTTTTAATTATGGCAATAATAAAGATCATAAGGGGATGTAATTAATATCA